>JADLZK010008205.1:0-452613 GCA_015847255.1 Hyparrhenia diplandra | reverse complement strand
AGGGTAACCCACTTGTATAATCCATCTTCCACTTGTCTAAATCTTGAGTCTTGACGTACTGATCCTCAGCACTACGCCATGGCCACCAAAGCAAGCTCCTCACTGTCGCCATGCGTCAGACTCATGGAGGAATCCCTGCTCCTCCCGACACAAGACGCCGCTCTCTTTGCAAAGACCTTCCTGCTCATATTCGCCCACACCTTCATCTTTATCGCCGTCGCCGTCCACTTTGCCCACCCACTCGCCACCAGCATCCTCGCCGACTTCAAAGCTCACAAGATCACCACCGACACCGCGAG
This sequence comes from Hyparrhenia diplandra, assembly GCA_015847255.1. Taxonomy (NCBI): domain Eukaryota; kingdom Viridiplantae; phylum Streptophyta; class Magnoliopsida; order Poales; family Poaceae; genus Hyparrhenia; species Hyparrhenia diplandra. The sequence continues at coordinate 452,314 of JADLZK010008205.1, read as the reverse complement.
CTCCAACCACTCCAAGGAGCTGTCGTTGTTAGCCATCTACCTCTCCTACCTCGCGAGTAAGCTCGCCACCCAGCTTGCCACCGCTCTCGCCGCTGCCACGACGTACTCCGGCGACCTCCTCTCGCGTAAGGCGGTCAAGGAGAGGATAGGAGGCCTTCTCTGGACGGCTGCCCTCGCCGGCGTGCTGGAGCTGTTACTCACGGCTCCACTCGTGATTCTCCTCGTATCCACATGGACCTACGCTGACTCAGGCGTCAAGTCTCTGTGTGGCTACTTGACGTTTTCAGTGGCTCTTCTCATCTACCTCTACCTCGCCACGTTGATCCCGGTGACCATCGCCGTGTCGGCGGTGGACAGAGGCTGCCACAGCGTCTGGGCGCTGCGTCGAGCGTGGCGGCTCATGAGAGCAGCAAGGCGGACGGAGGCTGCCGTGCTTGTATTCGTCGTCAACCTCCTGCCTGCGTTCATCTACCCAGCCCCAGTGTACGCGTTTTCGTCCGTGTACCCGGCGAATGAGTACTCCTTCTACTACGGGCAGTACCTGGCGGGCAGGTTTTCTCTCCAGGACGCCAGTGCGATGAGCCAGGGCGTGTGGTTGATGGGTGTAGTTTCTGGATCCGGACTTCCCTCCGTTGGTGCGCAGTTGTTCTCCATGGTGGCAGCCACCGTGTTCTGCTGCCTCTCCATGGAAACCAGCGATGGAGGAGCGCGCACGCCTGTTGTTTGAGTAGTATAAACTATTTTCTCTCCTTTTTGTATTATATATCGATCAAGTACAGAGTAAGAATTTGTCTGCTTTTTCGTCGTGTTGTGACAAGACTTTCTCGTTGTTCTATACGACAGAGTGAGCTTTTTACAATATTTTCCATCCCAACGTTAACCGTACCGTACGTATAGCGACGTAAAAATGTTTATTTCTCCAATCTAATTTTTGTTTTTGTATTTTCCTTTGGATGGAGAATTGGACACGCATAGTTAATACGTCCGCATGAAGAAACTACACAGAGGGATCAAGATGGCTGAAAGCCTGAAAGACTGAACATGGGTGACTGCCATCAACGAAAGTGTACATGAGTAGGAGTAGACCGTGTTGACCAAGTAAAGTGGATACACAAGAGGATTTGGTAATCGGACGGTCTAGGATGGCAGTGACCCGTGTCGAGATTGGGGAGGAGGCATAGTGGATACGCTTCTCCACGGGTTTGGTGGTTTGGGCCTGAAAACCACCGCGGACAGTTTTTGGTTTAGGCTTCAAAATCTGGTTGGAGTTCCAGTGGAACAGGAGTGGATGGGAGTCTTGTTGTCTCATCTCTAAGTTTACGCCGAGACAAAGCAAAGTCATGAAGTGCTAGTGGCCATCAGATGCACAAATCTTGAGTTGGACATTTTTCCATTATCTTAAATGGTTCAACCAAAATATCTAAGATAGTGTTAGGATTGTGTAATAGCAATATAAATAAGGAGCGGGCTTCTCCCTTATTTAAATGGTTCAACCAAAATATCTAAGATAGTGTTAGGATTGTGTAATAGCAATATAAATAAGGAGGGGCTTCTCCTAACCAATCTATCATCTCTCAAGTCTTTCATCTTCAAAGTCGTTAGGTCTTGGTTTTTCCTGTCTAAGCTTGAGTCTATACTTGTAAAGATCTATGTGTTAAGTTGTCCTCTATAATAACAAGATTTTATTGGTGCAATAAATAAAGCAATCATTTTCCTGGAAGATCGAAGTTCCTACTTTATGTTCTTGATTTGAATTGGTTTCCACTCTCGAACACCATTCTCTTATGTTATGGGAGAGTTCATTTTTTTAGGGATTTGAAACTGATTAGAATAGTTGGTACATGCCATGACACAATATGAATATATCTATAAGTCGATTTGACCAGATTTCTTACGAGCACAAGATTGGAGTATTTTAAGAAAAGTTTGGAAGATCCCGATCCGATTTTTAGTTTTCTTCATTTATGAATCCTCTTGTCTTTTGGAGTGGATCATTTGGGGATAGTTTCTATATTCGCCCTCTCGCATTAATTTACTCTGGACACCACTCGTATTCACTGCCGCTCAGTTTCTAATGTTCGTTAAGTCTAACGCTGATATGTATTTAGTTTATTTATCTTTTTGTTTCAATGCATGCACATGAGCTCCAGGATGTGGCAGTCATGTGCATAGGAAGTTGTTCTTTTCGTTAACACTTAGCCACTATATTAGCATGTAGCCACGGTCGACGATTGCGGTGCGTGCGGATGGATGCGCACTCCTTACGTCATGGGAGTCGTGGGTATTATGCAAATGTGATTTCATCAATAAAAGGAGAATAGAAACATCAGAAAAGTTGCACTTTTAGGCAGCACCAAAATTAGCTTCGTGTTCTTGTTCGCCCTCTCGTGTTTGCTCTCGACACCGCTCATGTTCACCTTGCCAGTGTTCATTGCCACTCGGCTTCTAACATTCTATGCATCCCAGGGGAACATCTCTGCAAAATCTGAGCCCAATCTAACTTCATTTGAATAGATGTTACCTTTTCAAACTTTAATTTCAGACTGTTGGCCGACCTAGCATCTAGGATAGGCCGACCCAGCATCTTGGCTATGCCGGATTTGCACCGTAGGGAGAACAGGTTTACCTCGGATGGAGGCCACTCCAAGGTGATTTTGAGTTCTAGGTGCCCGTTCTTCAATCCGCTTGTTCCTTGGTTTTTCTCAGGTGCCCAAGAACTTTCCAAAATCATCAAGTCAGTAGTTGGCTTGAGTGATCTCGGTGTGGAGCTCTTTCTTTCGGTTGATGGAAGTTGATAGCCTCACTTTTTTGTGATTGGTTTTACGTTTTTGTGAATGTCCTGTTGTGTTCTTTGGTCATCACCGAGAACATCTAGCCACCATTTGGCTCGAGAGCACCACATTTGTAAGATTTGTTTTGGAGGATTGTTTGAGACTGTGGTCGAAGAAAGTTTTATTTGGCGGACAGTCATCATTCTCAGTCCTTTAGATGTCGTTTTCTAACCATTAGTCACTTTTAGTGTGGTACTGGACTATACGAGATGAATACCGTTTTCTAGGAACGGACTACATCATGAGATAGATAACTGTTTTCTACCCATTAGTCAATGTATTCAATGGGCCATATACACATCATGTGACTAATGGGTAGAAAACATCAAGCCATTTCATGTAGTACAATCTCTCCAACCAAAAAAGAAACTAAGTTAGGGCGGTCCCATTCTTTCTAGCCACATAGGGCATGTGTTGGTTACCTGGCCCAAACGCGGCCAGGCCAGGCTGGGCCACCTTTGGCCCATTTGGTTCGCTTGCACCAGCTCTGAGTCCGCTTCTATCACTGCCTCTATAGATCGTTACCTCCCCGCGACGCACCCTCACCTCTGTTTTCGACCGGCATCTCTTCTCTAGCCTCTACCCCCGCATCTAGATGACGATGAAGCACAATGCGTCCTTGGAGCTCTAGCAGTGCTGTGGATTTCCTGGCCATGGATCTGCACTGAGCGATGCAGCAGGCCCAAGAGCAGTGGTGTCCGTCCTCACGGTGCGGTGGATTTCCTGTCCATGGCGCTGCTTTTCGACCGCAACGACAATGGCAGGCCAGCCACGTACGTCCCCTTCCCTTCACCCCTCCTTCCTAGCGCGGCCAGCCCACACCTCGGCCACCAGGTCCGTCGTCACGGGGAGGACGGACGGCTCAGAGAGGACGAGTGGGCATGCCGGTGTGCGGATGGAGTGGCGGTGCCCGACTGTGCGGCAGGCTGGCCTCCGCCATGCTGCAATCTCGCGGGGGGTGGCGTACCGCGAGGTAGCTCGCTCGGCTCCAATGGCGGACGGCCGCGGTCGCCTGGCTGCCTGCTATCTTCACCTCCAAGTCCTCTTGCGTCACGGCCGCTCCACTAGTGCGTCGCCGCATTCTCCACTACCTTCTCCGCCTTCTCCACCACCCAGCGCAACGCCATCGACGCCACCACCACTATCGCTGCCTTCTCCGGCAGCGGCACCACCAGCCCACCACATGCCTATACACACCAGTTAGTTGCTGCTCCTAGCCACCACCTGCTCAACGAAATGTCTCAGCGTGGTAAACTTACCAGCAAAAGAAAGAGGTGATCCTATACAATACAAAACACGCAACCAAACAACTTCCACAACGGCCCGTCATTTGTATCTGGCCACGCGGCCGCTGACCAGGCCAGGTATTGGAGCCAGGCCAGATCTGACCAAGAAACCAAACACGCCCATAAGAGCCTTCACGGCCCCATCCAAAAAAAAAAAAACAGGGATAAATTCATTCCATCCCATATTCTCTCCAAACCAAATACATACTACTTAGTGTGTCTGTGTAAGAAGTCATCTATTCCTTTCACCTGCGTTACAACTTACAAAAATAAATAATATAAAATAAAGAAACAGAAACCTTGAATTCATCGGTCACTGATCTCTGCTTCCTTCTTCCATGGAATCCAATGCATGGCTGGTAGTTCTAGTCTCATTTGATCCAGAAAGATCAAGTGACAGTGACTGATGGTGTAAATTCGGGTTTGTTGTTGACTGTATATTCCTTTCACCATCGGTTTGATGAATGTGCTCAAAGTGCGCATGAGGCCAAACCCCTGTTGTTCAAAATTGATCGAAAGTTTCACTGTTATAGACTGTTTGTTTAAACGGATGTGTATTCGTAATTCAGAACAGGCTAAGCGCCTAAGCCCATTGGTTTTTAATATATGTCCACCTATATGCGGCTGTAGGTTGTTGAAACTTGTAAGGGGAAGACTTGCTTATTCGTATGTTTATAGTAGTTGCAGAGGACACGTTATAATTTTTTTGGAAAATTTACTATTTTCTGACATATTAGTCGTATGTTTATAGTAGTTGCAGACGACAAGTTATAATTTTAAGGAAAAAATACTATTCTGACATATTGCAAGCATCATACCATGTTTACTGTAGGGTGGTGGAAAGAACTGAAGGTAGCAAAATGAAGCAACCACCAATCCTGCAGAGAGTTGTGCCAAGCATATATAATCAGCTTCTGGTTGATCTTCAGGAATCATAAAAGTTATAGTAGGATGGAATGCAGCTGAACTGAGTAACCGAGATAGTGATAAGATGGATACTTACCAAGAAGTCCACCTGCAAACACATCCTGCCAGTGGTGCCAATAGTCACTAACTCGCGACACCGCAACCATCGTTGCAAGAAGCAGGGGCAGAAGAACGATGCACAGCTTGGCGACATGGCCTCCTCGATCGAAAGCCTTGATTTTGCCGGCCAGGTACCATGACAGAAATCCAAGCCCGGCAAAACAACCTTGAGGAGGACAAGAAAAACAGCCAGCCAGCCATTCTATAAGCGAGGCAACCTGGGAAATAAATGGATAATCCAAGTCTGGCAAACTTACTGTATTCAGACTTTCAGAGAATGGATAGCTTTCGGCACTTACCTGAAGAATGCCCACTTGGGAAACTCTTGTGGCCCTCCTCAATTACGCTCCGCTGTCCGTGGCATATGACACCTCCGGTGATATTGTTGTACTTCTAAAATGGAATTGATGTTCAGATTTCGTTACCTCAGAGTTACAACTTCCAACAAACATTCTAGTTCTCGAACTAATGAAGAATTTTGACAGGAAGCAACAAGCAAAGCTATATATAGCACTGATCCTCTGACGAACGAGTGGAATTAACTCTGAAAGATCAAGTCACTTAAGTTAGAATCGCATTATCACAACGAGACTCACCGGGACTCCATCGGGAAAACAGCGCCAAAAGAAGTCCGGCCGCGGCCGGCCAACACCATCCTTGATCGCAACGGTCAGGATGGCCGTTATCAGAACGGAAAACAGAAGGCCTGCTAATCAAGGTAATGATGACCACACATGCCCTGAAAAATTGAATTGTAGCCGCAAGCATAAAAAATAAGAACACAGCCTACCAAGAATAGCATGATGCAGGTCATAAACGTTTCTCCTTTTCATGTATATTCCAACGATGAAAACCATGGGCACAACGATGGCAATAATCTGTTTAAAAATTATAAAACAATCAAATTTCGTTGGTTCCCTGGATAGTAGAAAACTGCAGTTGCAATAATTCCATCTTTTGAGATATATATAAGCATGGAACGCAGAACATGGATATATGATCTTTTTCAGAACAAACATGGAGTATATATGATATGTACCGTACCGGCACGGCCCAGCCAGGCACGGTGTTGCCCTTCAAGGGGTACCGGAGGCTCGCCATCATGTCTTCTGCGACGAACCGGTGGAAGGGCTGGACCCGGTCGAGCACGGCGTACATGGCGACAAGCAGGAGAAGCACGACCCAGTCGAACAGGTGCAGCCTAGCGACTTGCTTTCCGTGTGTCCTCAACAAGTATGGGCGCGTTGCGGTCGCAGCTCCCGAGGCAGGGGTCGCCGGCGCCGGTGGCGGCATATCATTCATCACCGGCGGCACACCTCGACAGCCTCGTTTAGGCGACAAGCTCCTCCTCCCTTGCACCTGAACTGAAAGGAAGGGGAGGGACGAGCTTGTTCATCAGGGCGTTTTCTTATCTTGGATTCTTATACGGAAAGGGAGATGCTGATAATGACAAGTTAGTGGGGGAACATAGAAAAGTTGTTGACTTCTGCAAACTCGCTGGTTCCTGCTGCTGACACGGGTGCTTTCTGGGAAGATGGAAGGAAGCAATGCAGCGGTATCCTGGAACCTTGATCGCGTGTTCTGGCAGAGAGCGTTTGGTCTAAAATAAAGTAGTCCATCATCATCAGAATCCTCTTTTCTGACTCATGAAATAAAATGGGTTGATCCACCATCGTCTTAATTATTTCTAACAAACTAATAATTAGTAAAAGAATTGAGTCGTTCCACCAAATTTGAGAAATAAATTCACGATGCACTACCGCACAGAAGACATCTACCGAGAGCCATATTTTTTACCGAGAGCCCAACCACAAGCGTTAGGTAGAGTCTACCTCTACCGAGAGCCGCTCTCGGAGACCCCAAGCTCTCAGTAGCGCTCACGTTGCCAAGAGCCCTACCCTCGGTGATGTGAGGCTCTCGGTAGAGGCGGAGTCTACTGAGAGCCAGCCCTCCGCAAAACTCCGGTCTCGGTAGAGTTGACGCCCTCGCGTCTATCAGCGGCCTAACGCGCCTCTGCCGTCAAGTCTATCGAGAGCTGGAGTTATGTGCTCGGTACAATATGCATGGTCAAATTACCTAGCGGCTGTCAGGCGCTCGGTAGATTATGGTCACTCCACCGAGCGCCGCCATGAATGCCCTCGGTAAATCAGTTTTACTGAGAGACTTTCTCATTGCCTCTCGGCATAATTTTTTTTGGCTTCCCACCTTGACAATCTTGCATAATTTGAAACGTGCATATTTAAAACTTGCATCATTTGAAATGTGCATAATTTAAAATTAACTTGCATAATCTAAAACGTGCATACAAACTAATACATCGCATCCATACAAACTTGCATAATTTGTAACGTGCATAATTTAAAACAAGTCACTACAATTAAAAAGATGTTTTACTTGTAGAAATAACTTCGGTGAAGTGTAGGTCGCCGATCTTGAATCCACAGATCTGCCAAATATGCAACAACGTTCTAACTAAAATGTTTTTAATCCTTTTGAAAATTTATGTTTCACCGAGGGTGGCTAGACGTGGCGCTCGGTGAATTGACCTAATGTCACCGAGACCTAATGTCACCAAGAGCGTTGTAGTCAAGGCACTCAGAGAATTTTGGCAAAATATTTTTAATCGTTTTTCAATTTATGTTCCACCGCGTCGTCTAGTAGGTGAAACACAAATTCACCGAGTGGTGGTGGTGTGTGTGTGTGTGTGTGTGTGGGGCGCTACAATGTGAAGTTGACGTCGACGGAGGCAAACGCCGTCAACGTCAACTCTACTTTGGCGAGGAGGGTGGCCCTCAGTAGAGACTACCAAGAGGTCCATTGTGTGCTCTCGTAAACGCCTATCCCGTGCAAAATTTTACCGAGGGGCTTGTACCGAGAGCAACCCTCGATAGAGCCTCTACCGAGGGTTGTTAGCCCTTTCTACGCGCTTCGCTCGGTAGAGGGCCCTCCATAGTGATGCATCACCTCGTATAGAACCGTTTGATTCCTCAAGCCAAACACCATACTAGTTACTAGCAACGGTTACGAACTTTAACACTTAATTGATCTTTCGTTTTCAAAAAAAAAATGAAATATACACATTTTACTACCGTGGAAATTTTAGTTTCTGTGTTTGTCCCCAAAACTTTTTTTTATTTTGCTCAAGGGTGAGTGTGTGTGCGTGTTGAGCGTCTGCGTTGTACTGTGTAAAAAAAAAACATTTCAAACACTGGCCCCATCTGGCCGGATAGTCCACATGTTTAAAACATCTTTATTCGATTGAGAAATGAATAGCATATTATCTGTTCTTCGCAAATAAGGATAAGCCACCGCTCCAATTGCCATATAAATAGCAGACAGGAGGGAATATGATAAAAAAAAGGTAGGGAGTGACACAGTACAATCGGCGCAGACAGTGGACAGGATCCACCCTTCCCAGCGAGCCGCGTTGCTCAGAGTCTACGATGGCCCAACACAGTACACCACACCCATCAACTTCAAGCTAGCAGCACCATGGAGCTTCCGGGAGAGTCTGGTTACCCGCCGTCCGCGCGCCGTGTGCCGGCATTGAAGGGAGTCGCAAGGCAGAGAAGGAAGGAGTGAGCCACTTACACATGGGTCCCATGTAATCACACCAGTCAAAGGAAACAAATTTTTCTCAATTTGCTATACCGAGTTTTAAGGAAAGGGGAGAGATCTGGGGGAGACGGTCTCCGATCCCTCTATATATATGAGATCTCTATATACGCACATTGCCCACCGCCTGCCTTCTCTTCTCCCAAGTCCCGCCGCCCCATGCCCGCTCCCTCTCACCCATGCCGCCGCGGCCTGGGCCATCTCTTCTTGGCGCCCTCGTACGTGGGCGAGTCCTAGGGAAGCCTCTCTCTCTCGTTCTCCTCTCTCCGTGCAGCGGCGGCGGACGACAACGACTATCAATCCTCAGGTACGTCCGGCAGTCTTTGCTTGATCTTTCTTTAACTGGAACTCGACTCGTTGTGTTTGGTGATTGGTCTGTATTTTTTGGCGGTTCCAAGCCAGAGGGGTTTCTATTGGCCTGACGAGGTCTAGCGATCGTCTTGGTTGGATTAGATGAAGCACGGTTAAGATTGGATTAGATGAAGCACGGTTAAGATTGGATCCGATAAAAAGCCGCATCTGTCATATAAGATCACTACCGACGATGTCTGTCATATAAAATCATCTTTTGTCCTTTTGTTTGCACATGATTTGCACCTGTCTGATAAGGCTCGGCCAAATTCGATTGAGAAAAGGTTATATACTACTGGCCAGGTTCGTAGATCCACGTAACGTTGTATTCTATTTTACGTTTTCTATCCGGGAAAAGAAAATTATGTGCTAATTTTCATCTAGACATGAACAAAATATTTGCTATTATATGACTCCAAACAACTCCGATGATTGTTTTCCTACATTTATCCAATTAGTCATTAGCCATCTTATTAAATATTAAACAAAAATCACCTATATAGATGAAGGCCATTAAGTCATTTATTGCTATAAAGCTGCTCTCACATTGAGCCACATCATAAAAGATGAATCAACCGTTGCTATGTTCCATTCGAATTCCAGTCATTACCGCCTGAAACTTCCTTTTTATGACGCTTCCCAATTATTATAGCTTGTTTCGTCATTTCACGGCCATCCCACTACAATTTAAAATTAAATAGGAAACAGGCTATATCAAACTGATCGGCCTTTTGATCTTCCTAGGCTCTTGAACTCTTGCACACAGCAAACAACTATATGTTTTCCCACTAGTAGGCTTCAAGCAAAAAACAAAAAGCTAGCACAATATTACCCTTTAAATTGTGCTCCGTCGTGGGTTTCCACCTAGTATGTATTTGCGTGATCATCATATTTGCGTGATCATATTTGCGTGATCATCATATATGTTATAATATATATATTAGTTTTGAAGCCTTGCATGACCTTTGAATGAAATTAGAAATTTTCAAATCATTTTTCCTCAATTCTTTGCATTGTGGTACTTGTTATTATCAACTTATCTGATTCTAGTACAACATTTAATTTATGCTATTTGACTTGAGCTATTTTATTTTTTACTGAACTCCGCAAGGGAAAAAGCTAGCCTATTTTTTAATTATTTAATAGTGCAAACATGTTTAAATTCGTTCCCACGAGGAGTCGAACCTAGGTCTACCAGGTACGTGTTCAAACCACTACGCTAGGCTCTTTCTTTATTTTATTTATATTTATTTAAATGACTTTGTTCCATGACTCGTTGACTCAAAGTACTCCTATCTCTTTATAAATTGTTTATTGCTGAGTATCTCAGCAAATAGCTTGCAGCCATTGTCTTCCTATGACACTTTGTCCACCATGTGGTGCTCCAGGATCATGTTGCCTAGAAGATCAAAATGAAAAACATGGCATCGTTATCATGCCTGTGTAATTTGTAGAACACCTTAGCAGATTAGTTGCACAACATAAACTGTTAGCTCCGCAAAAAAAATCTGTATGTGAAGTCACTGTGTGTAGGCATGCCTTATATCATAGGTGAGTTAGATTAGCTATTTAAGCATCTAACAAACTGAGTAGTTTAGCTGCAAAATCTTGAAAAATATGTACTAAAAGCACAACAAGTTGTACATCCAGAATAGTATGTTCTTTTTGTATAGCAGACATTTATATTTGTATGTCCATTATCAAGTGAAATATGTGACAAAATGCTAATTTATAATTTTTTCATTTACATCCCAACCAACAACTGAGCAGAGATGTAGCGTTTCAGATAATGTAGAGACAACAGTCAATAGAGACACTCTGAAACCACGGTGGGAGAAGGTACATAATTTGTTACAGTGGATCTCTGATTTATACAATTTATAATTTACATCATTGTTAGATTATTAAATCATTTCTTTTGCAGCTATAACAAATTTCAGAAGTATGCTCAAAATCCCGGAAGGTATAACAAATTTCAGAGGTATGCTCATGTTCACTACCACCAGAGAAATTTTCATAGAAACGTTCAATTGCTGATCGTCTCTTATGTAGCATTCTGAGATAGCTTAGTTTTCCTTTTATTTACTTACTAGTTAAATGCATGTGCGTTGCTACGGGATAACTAAATTTTATATAAAAAAACATAGATCGCATGATAAGATAACAATACTATAAAATTAAACAATGATATTAAATTGACATTTAATCGAAACAAGTTTTGTGAAAATAACACAATCAATCATGGATTTCGTGGGTTTGTAAACTCTATTTTATGGGCTGTAACGATTGCAAATATTCCATTCTATCAAAGTTGTTAGATTATTAAATCATTTCTTTTTGCAGCTATAACAAATTTCAGAAGTATGCTCAAAATCCCGAAGGTATAACAAATTTCAGAGGTATGCTCATGTTCACTACCACCACAGAAATTTTCATAGAAACGTTCAATTGCTGATCGTCTCTTATGTAGCATTCTCTGAGATAGCTTAGTTTTCTTTTTATTTACTTACTAGTTAAATGCATGTGCGTTGCTACGGGATAACTAAATTTTATATAAAAAAAATATAGATTGCATGATATGATAACAATACTATAAAATTAAACAATGATATTAAATTGACATTTAATCGAAAACAAGTTTTGTGAAAATAACACAATCAATCATGGATTTCGTGGGTTTGTAAACTCTATTTTATGGGCTGTAACGATTGCAAATATTCCATTCTATCAAAGTTGTTAGATTATTAAATCATTTCTTTTGCAGCTATAACAAATTTCAGAAGTATGCTCAAAATCCGGAAGGTATAACAAATTTCAGAGGTATGCTCATGTTCACTACCACCACAGAAATTTTCATAGAAACGTTCAATTGCTGATCGTCTCTTATGTAGCATTCGAGATAGCTTAGTTTTCTTTTTATTTACTTACTAGTTAAATGCATGTGCGTTGCTACGGGATAACTAAATTTTATATAAAAAACATAGATTGCATGATAAGATAACAATACTATAAAATTAAACAATGATATTAAATTGACATTTAATCGAAACAAGTTTTGTGAAAATAACACAATCAATCATGGATTTCGTGGGTTTGTAAACTCTATTTTATGGGCTGTAACGATTGCAAATATTCCATTCTATCAAAGTGGAGTCATCGAGATATACCGGATCCCTCACTAATAATCACCATAATATGGTGTAACCGCACACTGTAAAGAATACCAAGTGTAGCACGGAGGTTGATTATTTGACATCAAATGTTCAGGATACACACCATGCACAAGCAGCTACATATACAGATCGAGAATATAACATGTATAGATGATTTTGCATTCATGTATTGTGTACATAACACCTCCGTGTAGAGTCTAATAAACCATTTAGAAGTACTAGGAATATCAACAAATATGATGTTAGTTAAATAATATTTGTACAATATAAATTGAATTAAAAATACATTGTATGCTTCAGTAATCTTCTATTACCTCACCTATTCGCTAGAACCTCAAAATACAATATTCTTCGTGAAAATTCCATCAACTGCTAGGGTCTTCTTATCCTTACCTTTTTAACTTTTTTATTTTTTTTGGGCGCCATTCTTTCTAGTATATTTCTTCTCCATCTTTTTGGTCTCCTCCTCGTCGTGGCGTCCGCATCAGGCGGGAGGGTGAGGATCTTGATATTCTCTCTTGATGTTGCTCTAAACATCGCAACATACAACTGATCGTGAGAGAACACCGGTGCGGGCAGATACACACCCACATTCGGGATAGTCTGGCCCTGTGACTTGTTGACCATCATGGCGAAGCTCAGCCTGATAGAAAAATGCTTCCTCTTAAAGTCGAACAGGAACATCTCATCAGATGGACACAGGGGTATTCGAGGAAGGAATACCCGCTTCCCAGCAAAGGAATACCCGCGTTGATTGTATTTCTAGAGAACCCCCGCACCAGCAGCCTCGTACCATTGCACAGCCCATTGGTAAGATCAATATTCTGAAGCAAGATGATAGGACACCTGAGCTTGACCTTCAAGATGTGGAGGCAAGCCGTTGGGGTTCAGACTATTAAGGAACTCTACTGGATAGTAGTTATGTGGATCATCTACAACAGAGTCAAAATTGTGGTACACCATTTCACCACCTTGGAACATATCAATCATTTTCATATTAATCATGTCCACCCAGTCGTTACGTGTAGATAAAATCGCTCTGGTGGTGATGTAGTCTTTGTTCGTCATGTTTGCGTTTAGGTCTGGAAAGATGATGTTGATCAATGTACGAAGATCCTTCTTAGCATCGCCAGAGTATGGGATACAAATCTCGTCTGGAATCCGTACATCGTCATCTTTGCTAACCTCTTCCGTTCCATAACCAATACGAAACAAATAATCTGCAAACCACGGGTCACTTTGAGCCCTCATGTTGCGGACGAGCTTTAGGTGGCGCATGGATTCCCAAAGATGAGAGCTTCGTAGAGAAGCTCTGACTATTTGAGCCCTGGATCCTTTCCGCACAACAGGGAGGACCTGTCTGAAATCCCCACCAAAGACAATTGCCTTCCCACAAAACATAAGGTCTTCCCACCATTGTATCTCGTAGGCTCTTGTCTATTGCTTCCATGTTTTGCCTCCTTGTCATAGATGTCTCGTCTCATATTCTGAGAGTTGCTTGCCGTAGCAACTTGGAAGTACCATCCTGTTTTGTGAAGTCGCATCCATCGCCATCTTTAGCATTGAGAGGTAACTTGAAACGTGAGTGGCTCGTCCTCCCACCTGACAATATGGATGCTACAACTGCAGATGTTGTTGTAGCCATGACAATCTTGTCCTGGCTACGTAGTTTTGCGATAAGTGCCCTATACAAAAAGGTCTTTCCCGTACCGCTAGGTCCATCCACAAAGAACATCCTATCTTTTTCTTTGTGGACAAATGCCCTTATCTCATCGTAGGCAGACCTTTGCTCAATGTTGAGTGAGTCACACAATAGCTCATCTTTGGGATTCAGCTCGACTTTACTCTCCTCAAGTATCTCTTGAGAAATATAGCTCAGTGGACATGATCAATATGAAAATGATTGATATGTGTCATCAATTTTTGGAAGAGGCAGTTCATCAAACCCCTTCCCCATAGACACCACCATGTTTCTAATATCTATCAAAACCATTTGTTGCACCAGATCTAGGGATGGATTATTACGGTTGTAGTCCTCTAACATTGCATCATAGTGTTTTTCCCACAAACCAACACATCATGTGGCTCACAGAATACTAATATTGTTGCAAATAGCCTTCGTAGAGGGGGAAGGTATCTCAAATAAAGTAGCTTCAGTTAGACATTCATCAAGTGTCTTCAATTAGACCCCTCCTTTCTGCACCTTCACGGAATGAAGGTAGCAGCTTTCCATCAACGGTCCTTAGGTGTTCGTATGAGATAGCACCAACAACATTGTTTAAGAGGACACGAAGAAAGTAGCGTTCTCCCTCTACGGGATGAGTCGATATAACTCTACCAACTTGGAAAACAGAGTTCTTTCTAGCCTACCAGAATTACCATCAAACTACCAAGTGAAATGCTCTGGCAAGTCCCGATACAAGATTCCACGGGATGCCTCATGCTGCTTGTTATAATCAAACTACGCAATCAGCATTGAATCTTCTATGCTCGGCTTATTAACAACCCTTTCGACCTTGTCCTTTTTATGGAATGACACCATGTGCATTTCTGGCATATGAAGCTGCAGCTACTGTACTGGTGGATAGTTCTTGCTCAAGTCAAAGTCATATATCCTCTATAGTTCCTTTGGAGGCGTCACCTAACGGGCCTCTCTATATTTCTTGATCTCATCAATGTCCCCCTGCTTATCGGCTTTGTCAGCCTCCATTATCACCATTGATGCCCTATCATGTCCCTTGTATATGTACTTGAAGATGTACTTTACTGATTTGATGCTCCCACAGGCTTCAACATTTATATGGCAGTTGAAGGTACGCAGTAGGACAGTGTTGTAAGGAACGACCCATTGATTGTCCAAGAAATGGCCTCGTACTTTTTTCCGTACGCCCATCATTGCGTTGTTGATAGATGGGGAATGAATTCTTCCTTGTGACATTGACTCACAAAATGGTCATGGGTAACGGTTCTTTCACTCACCTTTAGCCACCGTGCATAGACATTATGGATCAACCAACCCACAGGGACCATGCATCATATGCTTTGTTACCATCTTGTAGAGCTCAGGGTATTTCTTCTTGTTTGGTAGCTCTGCGCTGATAATCATGTCATATTTCTCAGGACATGTGAGCTTATACTTCTGTTCTATTATTAGTAACCAGTGTGCATGCGGCAAACCCTTCTTCTGGAACTCCACTAAATATATGTAGGCCTTCACCTTCCCAAGAATGTCTTTCTCCATCAACATTTTCCTCATTGCATCTAACTTTGCTCTAAAGACTTGGGGTGACGAGATCTGGACGGTCCAATGGTGTCTGGCCTGGATAAAGTTCATTCTTGATCTCATCCCAATTAGGGTTGCATGTCATCGTGAGGAAGATATCGGGTTTTACCATACTTTCACACCACTGCCATTGCATCCATGTAATGGCGCCTCATATCATGGGGTCCTCCAATGAATGAAGAAGACAACACAGTACACCTTCCGACATTCTCAGCACTTCCTTCACCCGCATGCATGCTGTCCACCAGGCCTTGATATAGGTCAGCTCTCAAAGAGTCCTGATTGTTTCATATGTAGTCCAAATGTGAGCTCTCAATCTTGACGTAGGTGTTGACAGCAAACTGCTAGAAAAGTCACCCGCCGTAGAGTATTGGATTAAATACCCCTAGCCACATCTGGAACTTGTAGCAATAGTAGTCACGCACAGATACACATACATTTCCAATAGGTTCTATAGGGAGACAATGCTCGAGTTAGTATTATGAGATAATAGAACTAAGTTATACTGAATTAATGAAAAGGATTCAAGTTACCTCCATCATATCACCATCAGCAAAACCATCTTTCTCAGCACGCCTTTTGCGGATGTCTCGAGATCTCTCAACTTGATCCATAGTAGCATCCACTTTTGAAATGCAATTGTGCCATCTGAGCTCACCCTTCGAGGCGAAAAGCGGGTATATATGAAAGTAGGTTGTAGCATGCCATATATGAGTGGATGCCATGTATGGACGGGTCCTTTCCTTGCAGGACAACACTATGCTAGAGCAGAGGTTAACCGCAGTGTTGGCCATTCCCAACGGCGAGGACTCACCGGCGAGACCCAATACGGCAATTCCGGTCACCACATTGGACGCAACCGGTACAAAACGAGAGAGGGGAACGAGGGCATCTCACCGAGGGAGGAAATGACGGCCTAGGCGGAGTGAGGATGAAGTGTTGCTTGTGTGTGTGTGTTATAAATTGAGTTGGTTTGTTTCAAATCGAGCTGACTTGTTATAAAATGAGTCGAGCTCGAGCCGAGCCATTAACGAGCAAGTCGAGCGAGCTAGCGAGTTTTGAGTTTTTCGTCCAGGCTTAGTACCGAGCACAACATCGGGAGCATCCTTGGCAGTATCTTCTCATACATGGTTGAGCCTTACAGCATTCTTCTGGGCCTTTATTGCTTGACTTTGATTACCATTGCGAAATTGATTTTGCATTTGGTTGCTATGTTAACCCACCTTCTTAGGACAATTATATATGAATAGTGTCCCTCATCACCACATATGTAGCACCAATCTTTGTTTGGTGTTGTAGGTGTGTTAGGAGCATTGTTTTTTTTTTTTTTTGAAACGTTAGGAGCATTGTTTTTCATTAGTGCATGGTCAACTTGGTTCTGGTGGGGAGCTTGGGCATGATATTGCTGTTGTTGTTGTGTCCTCTGCTGAAATTAGGGGCTGACCAATCGCCCCTGGTACCTCTGCTAGTTGTTCCGCCCTGGAGCGAAACGAGGTCAACTGTTATTGGTGTTGCTGTTGTTGCTAAACTGCTAACTTTGAAACTTCCGCTTCTTAGCATCCATGTCATGACCCTTGTTCTCTATCACAAGAGCTTTGTCAACTAGTTGGAAATTAGCTGGTACTGGCTACCCGTCATTCAAGCCTTCCATAAAAAGATCTTGCTTGTCTCGATCTTCTTCAACATCATGTGGGGCATATCGAGAGAGTTGAGTGAACTTATTTCTATATTCACTCACGGACATACTCCTGCTTCAAAGCAAGGAAATCAACTTAAAAGGTACCGCTGGTTGTGGACAAGCCCCACAACTCAACACAAACATGAAAAGATCCACGACTCAACATATGACTCATGACCTGACCGACTCAACACTCTCAAACTCATTTTATTTGTTCCTCACATCTCAGGGGTGGGTCTCCTAGGTCTCGATGATGGTGTTGGTGCGGGTGCAGCTGGGGTAGTACCTCTTGCGGGGGTTGCTGATGGAGTGGTCGACAGCAACGTGTGGTGGAAGTGGATCCTGTGCTCGTCTCCCTCAAGCTGGCACTCCAAGTCATAGATCCTGGCCTGAAGCCTCTTTGTATCTGCCCACAGAGCGCCCTGGTTGTCAGTGTGATCACATAGCCTGACTCGTCAATGCGACGACGAGGACTATCGCTGCAAGCCTAGCACTCCTCCTGCTGCACCTTGGCGATCACACAGCCTGATTCGTTTGTGCGACGACGAGCCTCATCCTCCTGGATGTGTTGGAACATCACCTCATGGTGAACGAGATAAGCCTGCCTCGCGGCGTCCTCCACACTAAACTCTCTGGTGAAAGTGGGGCTCAGGGCACGCCGAACAGTGCGGTCCTTCCAAGCACCCTCCTCAGCACACCAGGTCTGCACATAGGCTTGCGTCTCATAGTAAGTGGTGTACACCGGGTGAGAACTTGTTGTGGTAGACCACCTTCACAGGAACGGGGTCGTACTTCTGCTTGATCAGGACGAAGAGCTTGTTGTTGTAGATGTTCTCGTCGAAGTCGTCGCCTCCAATAGGGTGATCGAGCTCGTCACCGCCCTCGTCACTGTCGGAGCTGTCGGAGTCGCTGTCCGAGCTGTCGCTAGAGTCACTAGAGTCGTCGGGGTCTCCTCCAGCCACCTCGTACTGCTCGGACTCCACCTGCTCGTCAAGGTCCTTCTCCTGCTTAGGCTCGGTCTCAGGAAGAACATGATGAGGTGCACGGCCATTGGAGCTGTTTTGTGCGGTCTGTTTCGTGCGAGCCATCTCTAAAATTTTAAATATGAATTAGATATGAAAATTTTATAAAGAACAAAGGTATAATGACTAGAAAAATTTGTAAAGTACCAAAAGCAACAAAAATTTTGGAATTAGTTCTTAAAGGGGAGTCCAGTATCTCTAAGGTGAGCGTCCTACAGTTAGTTCGGCTTTGATACCAATTTGTAACCCCCCTATTTTATAAATAAAACAAAGAAGCAAGTATATGTGGGCCCAGGAAGTCCCAAAACACATATACATACAAATTGAGGTGATATTATAGCACAAACCATGTTTATAACTAGAGAGATCGGGGCTTAAACCGCTAAAATCAGGACCTAAAACTAATACTTCTTGAACCGATTCTCGACCGTGGCTTTAAAATTAGAAAAGTTCAAGGGCCTAAGCACGAAACGCGAGGCTACCGCCGGTCGGCACCGGCGCGTCGGCAGGGACACACGGAGCGATGCGGCTAGGGGGGTTATGGACTCGGTCCATGTACCGAAGCGGGGTTGGCCACGCTGGTCCACCGTGGACCAATGTTGGTTCCATACAAGCGGCACTCCATTGAGCCGGGCCGGATTTCGTCGGCGGCGGCGGATGCGGTGCCTTGGCCTCATTCCGCAACACGGGTAGCGCCCGGTGGTGATGCGGGGGCGACGGCGGACAAGACCAAGGGCACGGCAATTGGTGACGGGTCTCACCATGGTGAGGACGATGGCGGCTGGATCTGCAGAGAGAGAAGGAGTTCCGGTGAGCACAAACTCGCGTAGAACGAAGAAATGAGTGGCAAGGGTTCTCCAGGAGGATGCGGTTCGACCTCTGGGACTTCCTTGTCGCAGCGGTGATAGCGGACGACGGCCGGAAACGACAGCCGAGAGTGACGATGGCAGGTTTGAATGAAAAACGGAGAGAAGGGAGGCCCCAGTCTCGACTTTATAGGGTCGGGGTCTGGCGGTTGGCGACCTAGGGCTAGGAACGGAGGTGGCAGCTGAGTGTCCAACAATGCCACCACGACAAGGGAAGTGAAGGAGAAGAGAGGGGGAAGAGGAGTTTAAGTAGAAGTGTGTGCCAACGTCCCTTGGGTTCAAATCCAAGATGAGACGCTCCTCTAACCGTGATAAGGGGTAATATTAACGTTAAGTGGCCGTTCTGAGGCAAAGTTGCCACTTCGGCCGATGCGTCACTTTTCGATCCAGGTCGTGCCAACTGTCTAGACGTGTCCTAGAATGCGTCTTGCAAATGTCTAACTTATTCGTAGGCCCAAAAGCTCAAGTTGGTACTTCAACCCATGTGGTTTCAAACTCAACGAGTCAGACCTGTTTGCAAGGACGTCAACTAGGGGTTCTTCTCTACACATTCCACTGGTCCTTGGGTCTAGAAGACCCATACACCAGGTCAGCCAATGTGGGTTCGACTCAATGGTTCGAAACCAGTTGTTGGGATGTAAGCTAGGGACTGGTCTAGACACGTACCATTGGTCCGTGGGACCAAGAGATCAACTGACTAGGTTGGCTAACATGCCAAAATTTGCCAAAGTGGTCCAAAACTAGAGTGGTAAATGTTGTGACTATATACATGAAGAAAAGCTACAAGCTAGTGAAATAAGAAATGTGGATTTTAGTTATATTAAATCAGGTATAGGCATAAGATATGTCATGTCTACTTCTGCAAACCCATCAGTTGCCTTTGGAGAGCAACTAATTCAAATCAAATAACAACTTCTCAAATCTTTTTTACGGGGACCATCGTCTTTTGCCTGAAGGTCGTCATTCGCCTTCGTTCTCGCCTTTGCAGTGGCATTATGCAGTGCTTGTGCTTGCTCCTTTACCTCCATGTCTTGGGTAGACCGAATCTACAGCAGATGTTGCTCCTTCTCTAGCTTCTCCAATGCCAGGTTAAGCTTAGCAACTTCTTTTGCAACCTCGGCCTTCTTCTCTTTAACTTGGAGAGCATTCTCCCTAACTGAGAGCTCTTGTTTAACTCCATCAATAGCCTATTCAACTTGCCCTGAGCTTTCCTCAAACTCGGAATGAGTGATGTGCAATTCTCGAGAAATGGCAACCAACTTATTTAGCTTAGCTTTGATCTACACGATGCTAGCGAAATTCTCAGGTAGGCTAGCTGAAGTACGTTCCAGAGAGGCACACTTTGCGGCTCTTTCAAAGATGGTTACATTCAGCCCAAAGAGAGCCTTTTGTACCACCTGATGGGTAGTTGCAAGGTACAACTTCTCAATTTCAGACTGGTCCATGCTTGGCGTGTCCTTGGACGGCACTTGACTGGAGGACGGCTGATCAGACTGTTGTCCGTGGTCCAAAATAAAATAAAATAAAATAAAATAAAAAGTAAGAAGACAAAGGAACGTATGCTCTTAATATTTAAATAGCACATGGCTGTTATTCAAATCAAAAAATATAATGTCTAAAACTTCAAATGCATATGTAAAAAAAATATATGTATATATATGCATATGTACCACTAAAAAAGGTGGAGATTTTAAACGAGTTAACATCAGGAGGAGCAATGCGAGTCATATTATATGGTGACTTTGAAAAATCCTCAGCAGACTCTGTTGCAGTAACGGTGTTTGCAATTAAAGGTAGAGGCTGCAAATTGCCTTCCCTTCCCACTATACCAAAATTTGCAATAGTCTCATAGTCATCGTCTTCAAGAAGATCAGCACTAGTAGGGGACTAAACAAGGACACCATCATTGACGCTACTGCTGGCAGGCACAATGGTTGGGCCACAATCTTCGTCCATATCATCAAAATCAATCCTTCTTTTGGCAGGAACCTTTGCTTTGGCATTGGAGGATTGTTGTCTCGGCAGCAAGACAACCTGATCATCTGCTAGAGGCTCCAGTGCTGGCATGCCCTCGACTAGGGCAGGCTGAGATGTGTCTTCAGGCAACAAGGCAATCTGAACATTCACCTGATGCTCATGAGCTGGCACATCTCCAACTAGTGTTTGATCATCTTCAGGCAGTAAAGTAACCTGATCATTCACTAGAGGCTCCTGAGTTGGCATGCCCTCAACTAGGATAGGCTGAGATGAAAAACCAATAACATTTTGAGTTGGTATGCCCTCAACTAGGATAGGCTGAGATGAAGAACCAGCAACAAAATCAATACGAGAATTATTTCTTGGCTCCAGAAAGGAATGTGCAAAGCTCAGTTAAAAAAATATATAATGAGAAGACGAGGCCAAATTTACTGATATATAGAAAATGAAAGAAACATACCTGACTTGGTCGAGCTGAAGGAAGAAGTCCTGAACGCAAAAAGGCGCAAAGTATTGTCTTCCACGGATCATCAAGCTCCGCCGTTTTCTTCTTGATGAACTCAACATATTGAGCGCGGCGCTGTTCAAGCACTTTGTGCACCACAGATAAATCACATGACGAAATTCGACGGTTAACAACGACTCTCCCGACTGCTAGCTTCTTCCTATCTTCATAAGACACTCTACCCAAGACAATATTCTGATTGAAGCCATTCAAAATGGAGATAAAGGGTTCTAAAAATTTTTTATACCACTTGATCCAAGGCACCGTGCATCTACCAAAGCGGTCGTCATCAGGAAGAAGATGTAAATTATTCTGAACCGGACGTAAAAGGTGCCTCCAATAAGCATGAGCAATTCCAAAATCTTCCTCTGTATACAATTTTGTCAATGGAAGGTATGGGATCACTTGATCAAGTTTAAATTGTCGAGCCACGCGATCTGGGTGGTATGGCTCGGCGATGCACAAGCTGGCACGTCTGAGAGGAAGCATTCCACGATGGAGAGATAAACAAAATATTCTGGGAACCCATACTGTAGGAGGCGGTTTTGATTGATCTGAGAAATTTGGCTTGTAGGGAGACCAAATGATGCTAGCGTCCATACATAATAAATTAAATGCCTCTACAGGATTAAAACGTTTGGGAGTCCTGGAAATGATATTTGCCATCATTGGCTTCCTTGAGACATGATGATAAGCCAGAACTGATATGCCCCTTATTCGATCACCAAAGATGTTCCTAATATAAGCACCCATCCAGTCAATGACATAATGAACAGGCCAACACCTCTTCATATAAGAAGGACCAACAGGGTTTGTACTAATCAGCCTCAGAGAATAATATAAGGAACATAGTGCTGGCTACGCTAGAGCGTATCGACGACCCACAGCCTCCAAGAAGCCATGACTAATACCCTAGGTCTAATCCGTGCTCCCCCACCAACAATGGCAAAACTACAAAGCCAAAGCTCCAAGAAAGCTGCTTTGTAAGTAAGCGAAGAATCAACATCATTGGATGAAGGAGGACCTCCTGGCGTGTTATGGAAGTAATCACACCATTCCTGAAATGAAACTTTACCTCCCACTTCTAGCTCCCCCCATACTTTCAAAAGTTGAGACAAACATTTGGGATATGATAAAAGGGAGGGGTCCTGTTCATGGTTGGGAGGGACAAATTCCTCATAAAATTCTCCATCTATGGGTAAACCCCCGATTCGAAGCATGTCTAAAAGAGTTATGGTGCGTTCACCGTCAGCAAATATAAGAGTGTTTGTGCCTTGATTTCATTTTTCTAGAAAGGATGTGAGCAATGAAGGCGATACAGAGTAACGCCCTAAAGAACAATAAATGGCCCTATAGATGTAATCGGAGCCTTCTTCATCCCCTTTCAGATTTAAACAGCGATGCTTTAAAATGGCAGTACCCCATTCCACATAGCCTGAAGGAATTGGAACGTATTCTATATCAAAATATTCCCATCCAAGACCTTGTGATATCATGTGATTGCCAAAGTGAAAGCTTGCACAGTTTGAGGTGACGGTGCAGGAGGATAGAAACAACGGCGGGTAAAGTTGATACTGATCTCCACCCACAAACACTATTTTCCATCTCACCCATCGTTGAGTTACGTTCTATAATCTCGAGATTAGCCTCATCTCCGGATGTGGGGCATATGTTTGAAATCGAACCACTTTGGAAGCGGGCCCTCTCAAGGGAATGAGGGAGGCAGCTCGTTTGCTTCCATCTTCATCAAAATTTAATATATCTATGTAAAAAGAAAAGATATAGATATCACGACAAAACATGATCCTACCAAAAAAATATATATATGGTACAGTACTCAAATGAATCTTAACCTTAAAAATGAATCTTAACAATCCTATTGCTATATTATAGAGATGGTTGAATCTGCCAGATTTGTATTTACGTAGCGGTGTGTCAAATCAATCTCGCTAGATATATAAATATAAAAAGAAAGAAAACGATTAAATTAAGGATCTGGTGAAAAAGTTCAAATATAGTATGTGCTCGTGATTGATGCCTTAATAATAGAAACAAAGGAAAGTATACCTTGCAAGCGTCGCCCGGCAGAAGCGGAGAAGAGAAGTCGGCGCACTGGTAGTGAGATCTCGGATTGGCGGAAAGAAACGTGAATGGACTTAGCGATGGAGATGAAGGGGAGAATCCATCGCTAAGTATACTTTCCTTTGTTCCATTCACGTTTCTTTCCGCCAATCCGAAGATCTCACTTCCGGTCTTGCCGACTTCTCTTCTCCGTTTTCTGCCGTTGGCGGCGTTTGCAAGGTATACTTTCCTTTGTTTCTATTATTAAGGCATCAATCACGAGCACATACTATATTTGAACTTTTTTCACTAGATTCTTAATTCAATCGTTTTCTTTCTTTTTATATTTATATATCTAGCGAGATTGATCTCGACACGCCACCACGTAAATATAAATCGCATATTCAACCATCTCTATAATATAGCAATAGGATTGTTAAGATTCATTTTTTTATAAGGTTAAGATTCATTTGAGTACTGTACCATATATATTTTTTTTTGGTAGGATCATGTTTTGTCGTGATATCTATATCTTTTTCTTTACATAGATATATTAAATTTTGATGTAGATGGAAGCAAACGAGCTGCCTCCTCGCTCCCTTTGAGAGGCTGCCGCTTCCAAAGTGGTTCGATTTCAAACATATGCCCCCACATCCGAGATGAGGCTAATCCTGTGATTATAGAACGTAACTCAACGATGGGTGAGATGGAAAATAGTGTTCGTGGGTGGAGATCAGTATCAACTTTATCCAGTCGTTGTTTCTATCCTCCTGCACCGTCACCTCAAATTGTGCAAGCTTTCACTTTGGGCAATCGCATGATATCACATGGTCTTGGATGGGAATATTTTGATATAGAATATGTTCCAATTCCTTCGGGCTATGTGGAATGAGGTAATGCCATTTTAAAGCATCACTGTTTAAATCTGAAAGGGGATGAAGAAGGCTTCGATTACATCTATGGGGCCATTTATTGTTCTTTAGCGCGTTACTCTGTATCACCTTCATTGCTCAAATCCTTTCTAGAAAAATGGAATCCAGGCACAAACACTCTTATATTTGCTGACGGTGAACGCACTATAACTCTTTTAGACATGCTTCGAATCGGGGGTTTACCCATAGATGGAGAATTTTATGAGGAATTTGTCCCTCCCAACCATGAACAGGACATGTCAAGGTCTAAATAAATAACAAAATCACAAAAGTGTGCATGAATTATATATGTGCATACCATGGTTCCCAAAAGGCTAGTCAAGCTAGCGACCCATCATATGAGGAGTACGTGTTGACTCCTATCAAATGAAATGTCATTATTAAAGGAAACGACCATCATCGTGTGCAAGACATGTGCACGCATCTATCTAAGGAGATGTAATTAATATATTTTTTATGGAAATATAAGAATTATGGAAGTATGGACTCGCAATACCTGTTCTTTTAGGTTTGTCCCGTTTAAATTCCAATTAAATCTAAATTTGTCTCCGTAACATGGAGGCGGGTATTAGCCACTCATTTTCCCGTCATCACAATGCGTTCCTGCATGGGCATTTGAAGGAGCAGGTCTTCTGCCAGCAACCCACAGGGTTTATCGATCCCCAATGACCACAAGTTGTTTGTCTTCTTGACAGATCGCTCTACGGACTGCGTCAAGCGTCGCGGGCTTGGTACGAGCGCCTGGTCGTGTTCCTCAAGACCCTCGGCTTCCTCGCGACGTGATCTAACTCGTCGTTGTTCACCCTTCGTCGACACAGGGGCACTGTACATGTACTCCTCTACGTCGACGACATCGTTCTTACCGGCTCATCGAGTCAACTACTACAACTCGTCATCAACAAGCTCAAAGGCGAGTTTGCTGTTAAGGACATGGGGGCATTGACGTCCGGCGCTCCAAGGAGGGGTTCTACCTCTCTCAAGAGCGCTACGCCATCGACTTGCTCGAGCGTGCTGGCATGTTGACGTGCAAGCCAGCCTCCACACCGATCGACGCCAAGAGCAAGCTTGACGCCGACGGTGCATTGATCAACGACGCCAAGACTTACCGTCAACTTGCAGGTGCTCTCTAGTATCTGACCGTCACACACCCAGACATCGCCTTCGCCGTCCAGCAGGCATGCCTGCACATGCACGATCCCTGAGCCCCACGCCAGGCGTTGTTGAAGCGCATTCTCAGATACGTCCGTAGCACGACGTCGCACGGGATACTTCTACGAGCCTCCTCCGAGCTGAACATCACCGCGTACTCCGATGCGAACTGGGCCGGGTGTCCGGAAACACGGCGCTCCACCTCAGGTTTTTGAGTCTTTTCTCGGGGACACGCTTGTATCTTGGTCTTCTAAGCGGCAACCAACGGTGTCGCGCTCAAGCGCCGAAGCGGAGTATCGTGCATTAGCCAATGCCACAGCGGAATGTATCTGGCTGCGACAACTTCTCAGCGAGCTGCACTGCAACGTTGACAAGGCAACCGTGGCGTTCTGCGACAACATCTCCGCTGTGTACATGTCGGCCAATCCGGTGCATTATAAACGCACTAAACATATTGAGCTTGACATCCACTTTGTTCGGGAACGTGTTCAGGCGGGCAATATTCGAGTTCTTCACGTACCGAGAGGACAACAGTATGCCGATGTGTTCACAAAAGGCCTCCCGAGTTCTACATTTGAATTTTTCTGTTCCAGTCTTTGTGTTGTAAATACCAAAGGGGGGTGTTGAGTACTATTATTAGACCCAGCTGTAGAGTGCCTAGCAAGCTGCATGTGTGCATGTCAATGGTGACCACGATCACCATCTCATATCTGGTTGGCGCCCTGCGTGGTCAGCTGTAACCTAGTCCATGTAATCTCCTATATAACCCGCAGTGGGTCTATAATACAAGTTGTTGGCCCTTGCATATCCTTTGTACAGGAATGTGTAACATGTATGTACTGATCCAAAAGGTACATATAATGTAAGACTTATTCTTACCTCCTTCAACATTTTCTCCTCTTAGCTGAAACGCAGTCCATTGTTGGGTCTTCCTAGAAGTAGCTTTAAGAGAACCCATCGCTCCATCAGTTGGACACTCAAGAAGATTTTGAGGTATAACTTGCTCACCCATTGAAAGGCCAATTAAAATTGGCAAAGCACGTCTTGACATCACAAGAGGACGGTTTTCGTCAAGAATGAACACAATAGCATCCTCATTGTGGCACGTAGTGGGTATGCACAAAGAAGCTATCCATATGGCAAATTGTTTATCAGCAAGCTTGAGCATAGAGATGTCAAGAAATGCACCAAAGCCAAGATCTTTTATCACAGAGACTGCAATTTCTAATAGCCGAGTTATTAAATCCCTTTGTGTTATGGTTGCTATTTAAGCAAACTAGTAAAAGATAATGATTTGAAACCTAAGGTAATATTTTATCAAACTTACCAAAATTTCTCAAGATAATATCCTCATTTAAGATTATATAGTTTTTGTTGTTATGTTGTAATATCTTTGTAGTAGCAAAATCTTCATATTCTCGCACTAAAAGTCTATAGTATTTATGCGAGGGCAACCTCTATAATTTATGTTTCCCTATGCACATTTGTTTGTTCAGTGTTTACATGTCTGTATCCAATTAGAGATAATAGACTACAAATATTCAGAAATATGGTTGACTAATTTAATACCTTGTATCACCCATTGTTCTGTTACTGCTATTCTAGATACATTTTTTGTCCATTGAGAATTCATGAAAATTCAGAGTTGAGAAATGTATGCACTTTGATGGTTTTGGTTCCAAGTCTGTGTGCGATGAGTAGATATTTGTTTTGCTTTACTACCTCAATATATTTAAGCCATTCAAGGTTGATACATTTATAATATCTCTTTATATGAATTAAAAATGTCAGTATCCTAAATCTTATTTTGAATTGTACTTGTCGTTTGCTAAGACATTTGCTAATATCATTAAAAGATGCATGTACTACAGCCTCCCAAATTATTGTGTCGTCAACATTGTCATTATTTTCTTATATCATTTTCAGCTTGTATAAATTATACAAGGATAATAAGAACTATGATGTCGATGATATAATAGCTTGGAAGGTTGTATTATATGGATCTTTTGATCATAATTAGAGAACGTATTAATGAACAAGAAGAATTCAAAATAATGTTTAGGACACTAGCATGTCTAATTCGTATGTATCAAGTTTGAATAGCTTTAAATTTTCCTATATTTCCTATGGACAAAAATGTATCATGAATAGCATTAATGCAACAATGAGTGCTATATAAGTCAGTCGACCGTATTCATCAACATTTGTGGTCCCTTATCATTACTATGGATATGGATATGGGCATACAAACACTAAACGAACTACACCATCAATTTATAACTTTTTAAAAATAATTTACACAAAAAACTCGAATTATAGAGGTTGCCCTTTCACACGTGAGTGCATACTCTTAACCTTTGGTACGATAATATTGAAGATATTAAACATTACAATGATATTGAAGAGTTAAAGACACAGGAAATCAACAAACACTGTATAATCTTTATATAAGCTCAGATATTATTGCAGGGAATTTTCTTACGTTTCATAAAAGACTACCTTAGCATTCAAATCTTAGCTTTTACTAGTTCACTTGGACACAACCATAACACAAAGGCATGATTCTGATACCTTGCTTCACCGCAAACAAAGGATTACAATAGTCCTCGCACTGGATGATAACTATTTTTCAAATTTTACCTCCATTAGCGTGCAGCACCACCTCGCCGCCTGCACCCAGTAGCTCCACCAAGAATTTGGCCTTACCTAGGATCAGGCAAAGGCAAAGTTCTTCGCCTAATATCTTGCTCTGAAGCTCTCTGAATATTTATGATGAACTTTCTAATATTGTTTGTGAATCCTTTGTGCGGCCAGTGTGTGCATTATCTGGTCATAAACTATCAGTTTATAGGGGTATAAGCATTACTCATTCAAAATAAATTATCTCAAAATTGAGTCTTATTCTATGCAGACCATGTTCGACCTGTCATACCGAACAATATTACTGAAATTAATTGAAAATGGTGAATTAATATTTAAAGTAATTGTCTCTAAACCTTTGTACGAGGATATACATGCATGTTCTGATGTTTGTTATCTTTGAGTAATTGCATTCAAAGTTTGGTTTTGTTTCTGTCCTTGCTGATGCTTATGAGTGCATAGCTATAAATTTCTTGCATCCACGCGCAGATAAATCTCCACAGATTGTACCATAAAAATGCAAACTAAATCATAACTTAAAGAATTTTTTCAAGAACATAAAGAATGTTAAAACACCAGTAATAGAGAGAAAATTACTTTTACACTTTCTTTCTTTTTTTTGCTTTAGCTGCAGAACATCACAGGTTAAGTAAAAGTTTATATGCTAAAATTGTAGAACCTGCATGCGTGAGTTAAGGTCCCGAATCCCGATCTGCCTCTGCAGCTGTTGTTTTAGCCCTCAGCCGATGCTAGCCACAACACATCTGAGAGAAGTATGTTTAGTTTAGCAACCTGTTTTCTCATATAAAAGATTGATCCTTCGTTCTCGGATCATGCTTATCAGTTATGCTCTCCAGTGACCTGCTGCTATTATGTTTGCAGGTGGTGAAACTTTATTATTATCTGAACAAAAACTGATTGCCAATTGGTTCTATGTCCACAATGGACGCCCACCAGGAGCACTCTAATTGCAATTGTTTGACATTTCTGTTTATTTTTATTTCATGGATTTTCTGCTTCAGGTACAGCCCTCTATTGGTTTTAAATCTGAATTATTTTGCAGCAACTAGGTGATCTTCGATTCAATTCAAGAAGATGAATCCTGTACTGCGGCGTGATGTCAGCCGTGCACTGCGGCCAACGGCTGGTTGGCGCGCATCGGAGGCTTGCGTCCAGCGCCGGTCTGACTTGACAAAGACATCATCGCGGGGGCGCTGTTCGACTGGAGCTCTCCGCTCAGGCACTTCGTGCAGGAGCAACGCTCACAGATGCGGTTGTATGCGGTCAGTGCCACGCCTTTGTAGCCTACAACAAGTTGTAGGTGCCAACGTGTGCGTTAGGTTTAAGTCTCACACAATGGGTTAGGTTTAAGTCTCACACTCTGAAGGTAAAGATTAAGTGAGATCACTGCATCCAAACAAGGGTCCTCATCAGAGAAAAAAAATGACTAGTAATAATGACTAGTGTATGTATCAGTGTGTTCTTGTTGGCCTGTACTACTTACTTACTGTGTGTACTCTAGCACCCAACAATTTTCTTACCTAGGAAGCTGAGTATGTGGACCAAACCAAGGTTCGTCTGTGTTATGTGCGGACTGTACTTGAGTTGACGTGAATTCGAATGGAACTTGAAAATGCTGAACTAAACAAGCTAGCAAAGTTCGTTTGCCAAATACTCTTTGTCCCTTTTTATTTGTCGTTGTTGGTGCACGTGCCACAAGTTTAACTTAATTTAATATTTATATTTTTAAATAAATTTATTAAAAAACTAGATTCAAATTATGTCTTGGGAAGTGTAAGCAACTGTTATTTAGGGACGGAGGAAGTATGCAACATGAATGCATCTATGAGATTATTTATTTATTTACTCACATCCAGCAAAAACAATCAGCTGGACAAATGAACGAGCCTTTGTGTGAGAACATACTATGAGATAACTTTTTTGGGGATAGATAACGAATTTATTTGTTCATTGGCATTAAGCAAGCAAGAACAATCAGGAGATATGAAAGAGCCGAAGGCTAGCTCTGAAAACTGTACAGAACGAAAAACATTTGCCAAGCATTTATGCAACAATATTCGTGCAGACCAGGTTATTTCTTCTGCAGAACATTTAAGAGCAAGATCGACCCCCACGCGTCAATCAGCTCGATCAATGAATCAATCGAACACGGCTAGCTTCTGGTACTCCTTGCCTGCGATCGCTTGGGCCATGACAGCCTCGGGTTCACCACGCCATCGTTCTCCAAGAAGAGCTTGACCAAGTTCTTGGAGAACCCGCTCACCATCGCAACCCCTGGCTGCGTCGACGTCACCGGCGTAGAGCTCGAGTCCCGGAGGTTCCAGAACACGATCTGTGGCACCACGTCGCCGTACCCAGCGTCCCCGAACTTGCCGTTGATGGCCTCGTAGTCAGTCTCCCACGGGTTCTCCGATGCCTGGTCGAACTCCATGTCGCTGAAGACAAACACGGTCCTGATCATCTTCTCCGGTGCCAGCCGGGCGTCCACCGCCGTGCGGAGGATGCGGTCGAACACCGCCTGAAAGTTGGTGTTGAATCCCCAATGCATAGTTCGGACGAAGCTCAGCTTGTCCTTGAGGGTTTCTCCTTTGACCATGTGGATTTCAGGACGTTCGCTGAACGTGATCACTCTGCCGCCCCACGGTTCCTCGCTGAGCTCCGAGATGAGCAAGCCCAGGGCGACGCACACCTCCATCGGAGTGCCGGTCATGCTACCGGACACGTCGCAGACGGCGATGCAGTTGCTCAGCGAGCCCTTCTTGCGGAGGTCGTCCACCATGCGGCGCCACTGCAGCTCCGAGACGGCGTCAGACTCGCCGCGGTAGGCCGCGGCCGCGATCTCGTGGGGCAGGAGCGCGCCCGCCGCGATCTTGGCCTTCCCGGCCTCCACGTCCTCCAGGTACTTGCCGAAGCGCGCCTCGTCGTGCTTCTTGAACAGGGACTTGTAGCGCCTCATGGCCACGGACGCCACGCGGGTGTAGGGGAGCTCGGACCACCTCTGGGCGCTCATGTACACCTCAGGGAGCTCGAGGACCTTGCGCAGCGGCACCAGCACCTCGCGGCGGAGACGATGGAGCACGCTGTAGGCGTAGTGCTCCTCCGAGAGGTCGGCGTAGTCGGGGTTGGAGTCGCGCGGGAAGAGGCGGCGGGCGATGGCCTCGCAGAGTAGTGTCGTCTTGTCGAACGACGAGCCTGGCGTGGGGCACCACTTGGCGGCGAGCCCGATCTTCTTCTTCTTGCCGCCGGGGGCGAGCTGCTCGAGGTCCGAGGCGAGGAGGTCGGCGAAGAACTCGGCCACGCAGTCGAACAGGAAGCGGTAGGCGCGATCGCTGTAGTACGTCTCCAGCGCGTTCACGGCGAGCCTGGCCGCCTTGGGCGCCTTCTTTTTGTTGGTGGTCTTCTTCTTCGCGGCGTCTTCCTCCAGCGGTTTCAGCGGCGCCTCGGGTTCCGGTTCCGGTTCCTTCTCCTCCATCGCCTGATCAGATTCAGGCTCCTCCTCCATGTCGTGCACCGGGGCCACTGCCGCCGCTTTTCTGCTTCGCTTGGACTTGGTTCTGCCGAGCGCGGCTGCTAAGTAGTCGCCGAGCGTGGGCTTTCTGAAGGTCGCGTAGTTCTGGCGGGCACGAGTCCGGCGCTCAGCCACCTTCGCGACGCGAAGCTTCATAGCCTTGCGCGCCTTGTCGGCGTCGTGCTTGGCCTTGGCGACCTTGCGTACGTCGGCGCCGTGGATGAGGCGGTAGAGCAGCTCGGGGAAGTCCTTGAGGTACCCAAACTCGGCGAGCGCGGGGACGTTGCAGGCGAGCGTGCGCGGGTGTCGCTCGTGCATCCACAGCGCGGCGGCGTAGAAGCCGTCCTTGTCGGACTTACCCGTGCCGCGCACGCCGCGGAGGTTGGCGACGAGCTTGAGCGCGGTGAGCGCGTCGTGGTCCCACGCCGCGGCGAGGAGCTCGCGCACGCGGTCGGCGGGCGTGTCGGGGACCACCTGGAAGAAGAGGTCCAGGCAGGGGTTCCCGGAGCTGGCGTAGGTGGCGGAGTTGTTCTCGGTGCGCGCCTTGCGCGGCTCCGCGGCGGCCGAGGCCTTGGCGGCGTCGGGGGTCTTCATCGGGCGCGTTGAAGCCGGCGACGAGGACGTCGAGGAACGGGTGGGAGGCCGGGACCTCGGCGTCGGCCACGGCGGACGGTGGTGGACGCGCCCCGCGGATGGCTGGAGGGCCGAGGAGCACGGGGGCCATGGCGGAGTCGATGGATAGGATCGGAGCGGTTAGGGTTTAGGGATGGGTGGATGGATTGGTTTGTTCGATTCGATCTGGATGGGAGGGGGATGAGAATTGCGCTGCGATGTGACGCGGTCAGGTGCCTCGTTCGCTAATATAGCTGAGACTTGGCGTTTCTTGCGGCCTTGTACGTCGGTGGCAAAGTTGGATTGTGGCCGGCCGTTGTTTGAACCGACATAAGTTTTGCACCACGGGCATCTAAAGGAACTCAGCTAAATTTCGTGGACTTGAACTTGAGTTGTATGGGCATAATCCGTTACCTATCAACCGACTAAGATATATGTTAGTTTTTCTTGTCGAGGCGACATGAACACATAAATCCCTTGCCCCGGTGCCCCACAATACAAAGACTTATGTGACATGGGTCAAGCTTGTGTAGCTGGCGCGTCCGTCGGTTCATGTTCGCCGGGGCCGGTTTAGAGTCGCATGCCCTTCACTCACCCAGGGGCGGATTTGGGCCTAAGGCCACTAGGACCATGGCCCTAGGCGTAGCCCAAATAACCCCTTATAGTATTTGGCCTGGCCCTTGTCAGTTGGGCCAAATATTGTAGGTCACGGAGAGAAGATACCCGAGAGGCAGCCCAAACGGCAGCAGGCCAGCATCTCGGCCTCGGCGTGTATGGTTGGCCGCGGCCTGCACCCTACAAGCCGCACACACACTGCAGGCAGGCTGCCAAGCAAGCAGCTCTGTGTTGCTTTCCGATTGCACGCACGCCTCTTTTGATTGGAGTATTTGGTAATTCCATTTCCATTCTGAAATCTTAAATCTGAGTTCTTGGTACCTGCTATTCAAATATCAAATCTAAGTTATCGGTACCAGTTGTGTTGCCTCTATTCCTTGCCAAGCACAAGCGGCTAAATCATTAATTTACTATATGCCAATTTTTGTTGAAAAGATGGAGGTACTAGATACGATGAAGACATTTTATATCATTTTTAAGGAATCTCGGATGAAAGAGTTATTCCATCACCTGAAACATTATGTTTCCGTCCATTGTTTTGTAGATTTAAGTATAAAACCAAATATTACCTATAAGCTAGTTTTTATTATCTATACGGTATTAAACCTAGTGTCAAAGGTATTTTGATCCCATGCGTGAAGTATATAGTATGCTTTTGTAGTGGCCCTAGGCGTAAAAGTTGATAAGCTCCGCCACTGCACTCACGGGAGTTGGCCCCTGTTGTGCCTACATTTTTTTTCACTTTAGTCTGTCCAACCATGTTTGGTGTTGTCGCAATCGTTCTCTGGCGGATGATTTGTCGCTTGAGCTCTCTCGGCGGATGCTTTGCCGCCGTCGTTCTCGCAGCGGATGTTTTGCCACTTGCGCTCTCTAGCAAATGCTTTGTTGTCGCCGTTGCTCATGCGGGTACTTTGTCGTCGAGGTGATACTCATGGTGGATGCTTCCACTACGGCTTCATCGGCTATGCTAACAACAGAGTGTTGATTTTTATCTTTTGTAGGTATAATTGGTTAGGATGGGCGGAGAGTAATCTTCCTATGGCCTTTCTTTATCTGTTGTATCGGATTGGTTTGTTGGGTTGCTTGCCACCTCCTGGTTGCTTTGCAATTGGTTGTACCAAAACTCCTTTCGTCGTATATCGTAATGAAACATGGGTTCAAACTACGTTAAAAAAAAAAACATGGGTGAAGCTTTTCATATATATACTCGTACATACGGAGTATATACTAGGACTAATCTCCGCGTCACAAGGCACTAAGGCACATCAGGAGCTCAACGCCCTACAATATACTCGGTAGGTATCACTCATATAAAAATTGGTAACCCTGTAAAATGTATGTAAGGTGCCACCTCGGCAACGAGATGAGACGAAGTGAAGCATTTCCTCTTTTGGCAGTTTCAGCATGAGCCCACCAACGTCGTTTCGGGGGAACAGGCCTAGTGGTCTCCCAGGCAGGCCCACGACCTTGTGGGCCGTGGCCGGCCAGCCACTCGCAACTGTTGCAAGATGATTGACCAACGAAATCCATGTCTCCGTGTCAAAAAAAAAAAAAAAAAAAATCATGTCTGGAGCCAACATGTCAGTTGTGTTATTAGTTGTGAGGGGTATATATTATATGATCTTTGATAGGAAAAATTGAGCGATTGTAAATATCTCACGCGAACAAGCCCATTATGTGCGGGTCGTTGGTTGTGCATGCCCTAAAAAGACCCACCTACCGACTTGAAGTACCCAACCCTAATCAAAGTCCTGGACAGATGGCTAATACCCTATTTGTGGTCGCACTAGCAAAAAATTACACATCACAAGATATATTATCTTAAACGGTATGAAGTCAATCAACAAGGCTAACAATTCTGCCATTGTCATCTTGTCAGGATGGCATGAACACCGAAACCCCTCGCACCCCCACATTATCCAATTACTACGACTGAGCCTCCACATAAGAGGTAGTTCAGAAGCTGAACACTTCGGTAAGATGATCCAGGATTGATCACCCACGTAGCAAAATTGTTAGCCCACGTGCCACTGCCTATGATGCCACTGCCATGTCCATGAATTTTGTTCAAATTGAGATGAATTTTGTCCAAATTGAGATGAATTTTGCTTCAAGACATGCTTCTGTTCTATGGCGTTGGTCGACAGAAAATTTTGGCAACCCTTCGGGGTGAGAAATGAACGGCCGGAGGACTTAGCCGATTCCACGGCCGGGGTCACATATATATGGTGGCTCTCTATCTACCTCTTTTTGACTCCCAAACTTAGACTCTATTTTCACTACTACTCAGTTGAACTTCCGTGGCGGTTTTTGCATTTTCCGTGCCATTTACTACTAACTTTAACTATCTACGTGTGGCATTTGCAATGATTTGAATCTTAGTGCTGAGGCAGTGGCATATGCGATGATGTGAATCTATTAATGCTGAGGTAGCGGCGATGATGAAATGTCCCCATACTTGTGAGCGGCTAAACGAGGACGGCTTGTATAACATATACAAGCAACCAGTTTAGACGCGATGTGATAAGGATAGTTGGGTACTTCTGAGCCAAATACACATTTTTTTTTATTTTTACACATTTTTTTGTATTTTTACACATTTTTTTTGTATTTTTTGTATCTACTATGTAAAAGGGAAAATATGTACCTACTTTATCTATTTTTTGTTAATTTTTTGTTTTTTTAACTACTCTATGTAAAATGGAAAACTATATATGTAATCATGAGAGGAATACAATAAATATATGTTCTGAGATGACTCTGTGATGGCTCTACTATATACTACCACTGTACTTTACTCTTCACTATAAATTACTATAATAAAATGCTCTGTGTTCTCATAGAATCCAATGGCATCCGAACCAACCGATAAAGATCGTGCAATGGGTGGCCAGAGCGAACATGAGGAGGAAGTTGCCTCCACGCCCGATTCCCCGAATCGACAAAGGGATATGAGAGCGAAGAGGTAACACCACCGAGGCCACAAAAGAAACGTCCTAGGGAGGAGGAAGTTGATCCGGACTGGCAACCAGAGGAGCCCAACACACAGGGTTCTCGCAGTGCACAACATGAAACTCAAAGGCCCGACGTAAGTATACGACTAACACAACGTCGTGTGCCTCATGTAAGTACACGACTAATTGTAGTTCTTGTTGTCGTCACAGTTACCAATGGTGCCTCTGCGTCTAGAGTTTCGTGAAAGAGGGAGCTGAGTCGAGGTGCAAGCATCCGTCCCACCCCCAAAGACTTCGGTGACCACCACTACCAAGAAGTCGCTTGAAAAGAGGCCAAGACAGG
Source organism: Hyparrhenia diplandra (assembly GCA_015847255.1). Classification (NCBI taxonomy): domain Eukaryota; kingdom Viridiplantae; phylum Streptophyta; class Magnoliopsida; order Poales; family Poaceae; genus Hyparrhenia; species Hyparrhenia diplandra. The sequence goes on along the minus strand of JADLZK010008205.1, from coordinate 415,866 downwards.
AGGCACAAGAAAGCTGAAGTGGTGCGTCATATATTGAGGATAGGGCCGCATGGAGAGCCCTTGGAGCCGAAAACTGTCTTGGCCACCTTTAGCAACCAGGTCGCCATTGTAGCCAAGGACACTGTGCCCATCACTTACCTAGATTGGAGGAATGTTCCGGAGGATATCAAGAAGAAGGTGTAGAAAGGCGTGAAGGTCCTGTTCCGTTATCCAGGGAAAGAGGAAGGCTATGACAAAATAAAATGGAGGAAGCATATGTGTGGGCCATTGCAAGCAAAGCGCTTCGCACCCTATGGAACAATCTCTAGACAAACTATGTGCGAGACGGGCCGGATCACCCTTTCAAGTCTATAACTTCATAAAGCGTGAAGTTTGGGATGAGTTCGTCAACCTTACTACTAGCGAAGAGTATGAAGCCAAGTCTAAAATGGGTAAAGAACTTGCGAAGAAGAACGAACTCAGGCACAACCTCGACATGATAGGATATGCCGGTCATAGGGATGCATGGCGGCGGAAAGAAAGGGAGGAGGCTGAGAAAGGGATAGAAAATCCGTTGAAACCCCTTCCCGAGAGGGCATGTGACTTCTTCTATGCCCGTCGCCCAAAAACCAAAAGGCGGGCAAACGTCCAAGTACAATGACCCAAAGGTCGACGAGGTGGAGAAGAAGGTGATGCTTGTCGAAGAGGCCAAGGAGCGTGGGGAGTTCAAACCTAGGAGGGAGCACGACGAGCTGACCGAGGCAATCGGAAGACCCGAGCACCGTGGCTGAGTTCGGGGCAAGGGCTCGAGGCATAGCTGGAAGACCGTGGATTCCTAGGCATCCGACACGGCCAACTACCACACGAGGCAGAGGTACAAGGAAGACCTAAGGATGCAAGGCTATGAGGAAGCCATAAAGGATATAGTCGAGAAGAAAATAGAAGAGGTATTCACGAGCAACAACCCCAAGCTTCAAGATCTGCGGGCCACTATGCTTCGCAACCATGGTTTGACTACGACTGCTGGAGCCAGCAAGAACCCAATCGACGATCTCGTCGAACCCGCAAGGTGCTCTCTCCAGATACCCGTTGGCAGGAAGGGAAAGAAGAAGGAGGTGGCCGATGGCACTGTGTATCCAGGCGGTGGCACTACCATGGAAGGAGTCACGTACAACAGCGGGCCGGTCCCACCCGACTATGTCGTGGTGGAGGTGTGTTCCATTGACCCAAATTGTGGTGACGAAGAGATTGATATTCCAGGTGAACACGGAGAAACATTGATCAAGCACCTTCGGCCCTATACACACTACCTATGGAACAAGGATGACATCATCCTTATCAAGCCGCCGACACCTCAGACGGCAGCGCCCGCAGACCCCCCTCCGTCTCCCCCGGGTGGTGGCGACGATGACGATGGTGGCCGAGGTGCCGGAAGTTCTCGTCCGAACCCACCTCCGGAACAACCAGAAGGAGAAGACGGCGGCAAGACACCCTGTTACGGCTCAGGCGAGAGAACACCTTCTCCTCCGCGTGACAAGGGGGCTCGCCATCCTCCCACGCCGTTCAAGCCCCCAATGGTCGAGAAGGTTTCAGAAAATGTGACAGGTATAGTAAAAAAATACATGGCTAACTTGTACTATGCATTAATTGGTGGCTAATTAGGTTCAATTCACATGCATAGGATTGTCAACACCGCCTCATAGCAGTCAGAAGGACAATGAGGTCGAATGTCCCCCCCAAATAAGAAGAAGAAGCTATCAAAAGAAGATGAGGAAGTTCTTGCTATGACCACCAAATACTTAGATGATGCGGACAGGGTGGAGCTAGCGGAGAAAGAAAAGAACCTCCGATTGGCTAAGAAGAACCCGGGGGCTGTGAAGACCGGCAGTAGTAGGTACATATATGTATGCTAATCTCAACCAAACTTAGCCAAACATATTACGTATGCGTATGTAGCTAGATAATGCTAACGTACATCTCCTTCTGTATAGGAGATATGCATCCCCTAAGCGGGGATAATGGGTCAGCCTGGAATGCCCAGACTTCTTTGAGCTTGGCAAGTTCATGGTGCCCAAGGGCTAGCTACTCAAGGACGAGGAGTGGGAGACTCGGAGGTTCCACATATTATATGAGCATGCAACTAAGCGAGGGGTGTTGGAGTTTCATTACAGGGTTCCCAAAGAGCTCTTTCACTTGGACTTCGATATTTCCATCCCATTAGGCTTCGACGAAATGTGGCGGTTGCTACGGCGCAAGGACCTCGACCAATCCGTTGCCACACTCTTTGCTGCGTGAGTTTGTTTATGCATTACCCGCCGTACACCACTAATTCTAGCACTCCTCCTATAATGACATGACAACATGTGCTTGCGGGATGCAAGCATTCATAGCCCGAGAGATGAATGAGCCAATTGTGTATCTATGTCCAAATAGTATATAGACGTGGCGAAAATTTCGGATATTGGCTAGAGAGCGAGAAGAACCAAGAGCTCAAGAAGTTGGGCAAGCAAGCACAATATGAACACTATAAACAACGGGTCGATCAAAAGTTAGAGAGATGGCAGACTACATCCGTAAGTGCATGAAGAAGGTCAAATGGGAGGGGTGTCTCATTGCGCCCAACATATCAAGTAAGTCAAAAGCATACTAGGTTAATTATTCAATACTTTTATTTTTGGACACTTGGAATCTATATCTAATCAAATAAAATGGTGTAGCCCGGCCGGTATATGTACAACAACAAACATTGGCCACTTGGATTACTTGGATAATCTTCCCTCGGGATGGATGTGCCCTTAGGATGGACTCGTTGCATGATGTGCCAAAAGGCCTCTATAAACATTTTGAAGAGGCTCGCAACTATAAGTCACGACACTTCTATATTATTTCATACCACACAACATACATATTAAGTTTGACATACATATATAGTTGTTGACACTCTTGGATTTCGTACAAGGCTTACAAGGATTACTTGGCCGACCCCGATTCAATCGATCGGAGGACCAACATACGTAGAAGGATACATCAGGACCAAATGAAGATCAGGCGAGATTACGAGGTATGTAGCATTACTCTCATTTGCTCGTCCATATTGAATGCTCTCATAATATTCTAACCATTTTCTGGTACATATATCCTATGTTACACGAGTACGGGTACGGGTATCCGATACGATACGTATCCGATACGCGGATACACACTTTCTTAAAAGAAAACCCACTAAAATGGTGTATCCGAGTATCCGTATCCGAGTATCCGACGAGTATCGGATACGGATACGTCACCCCCTTGAAGTATCCGTGTAACATAGCATATATCGTGCATACAGTGCCCTAAGCAACCTGCAGGCACATCCCTGTGTGGTTTCTATGCCTGTCAAGTCATGACGCGCAGTGACATGTACCATAGTACCTGGCACGAGCTGAAGAAGAGAACCATAGAAAATTTTTGGATGAAAGACGTCTGCAAGGACCTTACGTTCAAGAAACTGGTTGGCAACATCTGTAGGGCCATCACTGACGACGTTGTGCTACCTACCGGCCACTTCTTTGACCCTGAGAGCCAGCTTGCTACAGACGAACGGTTATGGGAACTACGGGACTGGAGGAATAAGTTATACATGTCAGACTATAAGTGGGGTGGCCCTTTTTTGGATTAGATGTCGACTGTAAATTTGTAACCCAAACTTGATCGATCGTTCGATCGTGTTTGTAAAACTGATGGTCACTTTTAAACTCTAAGTGCTTGAATGTCCATGTCACTTGAATGTCGAATTGTGATGCATGTTCAAGATTTATGTAAATATTCTCTTATTTTATTATTTAATATGTGGTGTAGATCATAATTTATAATTTTATAATATTTACGATTTATTTTTTTATTAATCCTAAATTAATTAACCGTGACGGTTATATTACAAAAAACTGTCATGGTTAATACATTAACCATGGCGGGCACATAAAGACGACCGCCATGGTTAATCTATTAACCGTGGCGGTTTTTTGTTAAATAACCGCCACGGTTAATAGATTTTCCGTGGCGGGCAGAAACCGCCACGGTTAACCATGACCCCTAGCTGCGTGGCGGTTTCAATGCCCGCCACAGAAAATCCAAAAAACCGCCACGGAAGTTCAAATCAGTAGTAGTGAGAACCAGCTTACATGAATGATCAATATGTACCATTGCTCAGTTTCAGCTTTTGCTAAATTGTGCTATGCTGGAGAAGCAGGACACATGCACCAGTGCGGCGGATTGTCAATTTTTACTCATACAGATTCATCAACATCGCTGCCTTCGTAGCAGGCAAGGCTAATTAAAGTGACTGTTGCAGAGGTGAGGAGTTATACACAAATTCGACTTATATGTGTTCTTCATGTTTAGAGAAGAATCATCACCTTGAGGATGCCTTGCAGTGGCAAATTTTCTGAAAGCAAATATAGACTATCTTAACTCATATTTGAATAGTCGGATTATTGGTGGATCGGTTTTACCCTTTGTTTTTTCATAGAAAATGTATAGAGTATCATCCGCTGGTGTCTTCCTCGACTGAAAATGAAGCCCCAACCTGTGCCTGCCTTTGGGTTTGTGTTATCAGGCGTATTGCCGCAAAGCACAAACTACGTGACAATTTTCATCGGCCATTGCAAGAGGCTTGTCATATTCAGAAGGAGATTCAGCAGCCTGTTGCAACTTCTTTTCTTCGTTTTTGTGCATGAAACAATGTCAAAATGTATAGCCATTTAGCATCAGACATATCTAAGAATTTCTGTACTGGAGTTGCTGGAAGTTTCACTTCTCTCTAGCTTAACAATTTCAACTACAAACTATGTATACTATGCAATATACTATTTTATCATCAGCTCACCCATTTCAGCTTTGTTACAGACACTATAGAACCACAAATTATTATGCTAAAAAGCTATACACTCTATATCAATGACCAAAGTGGTGAAATTAATGACTGCACCGCCACTAGTAATTCAAACAGTGGGGTCACCACGCACCAAGTGGATGCTGTGCCAAGCACACACCTATCCTGACCTAATCCCATCCAGCTTTTCGAAAAGAGAAGATGCCATAGCGATCTACTGAAGGCAACAGTGTGGATAGAAGGCAACTGGTTCACTTCAAACTCTGTATCTTTTTGTGATTCGTGCATATATAATTCTATGGCAACAATGTGGAACCTTTGAACAAGTGATGTTTCATAACAGGCTAGTTGGGAATTTTGAGCCGCTGAAAGATAAGAATGTGGTCAGTCCGAACATTTTGGTTCTCTTTTTATCGTCCTATAAATATTCCGGTTCTAATTGAGAGTCCTTATCTTTCCTATCGATCCGTTTTATTTCTTTTTCGTGAATCTTGGGCAGATTCTTATCAAACCGTGGAGAGGAAGACACCGTTAAAGAGAAGAAAAAAAGGAACCATGGAAAGTATTCTTGAGCTGAATGACAACAGGTGAGTTGCATTATATTGCGCTCGTCTCAGACACGCATAGACAGATTGATAGATGAACATTCACTTCAGAAATGATAGATAAATGTGGAGTTTGGATATTTCTTTTTTGTCAACTTGATAGTTTATATAGCAATCCGGCTAAAAGCATTACAGTCTACGGAACACAGCAGATATTTTCTACTAAGATTGGCATAACCTACTAACAAGAATTAGGCTTCAGGCTTTAGCTCAATACTTTATTCGCAAAAATCTCGCTAAAAGAATTCATCTTAGATATTCTAACTGGAGGTGCAAAACGAGACCTCCACAATAATTCTCAATATAGACATGCTAAGGGAAAAAAAAACTCCTAGGAAGATCAATTTGGTAGACTCTAATAACCACTGAATCTATGTACTCACTCCGTCCCCAAATAAATTAATTTTTGAATCCGTGCCAGTCAAATTAAACTTTGACTAACTTTATAGAAAATAGCAACAATATTTATAACACAGAAGAAACACGCTATGGAAATATATCATATGAATATATCCTAATGGTACTAATTTGAGGTCATGAATTTTGACGGATTCTTACTTTAAAAAAATGTGACTTAAGAAAACTCTAGGAATCTTTTTATTCAGAGACAGAGTGTCAGGAGGCCGGCTAGGGGGCGCCCCTAGCGGCGTGCTCGTCTTGGCGGCGCGCGGCGCAGGGGTGCAATGGTGGCGGCGGCTAGGGCAGAGAGGAGAGAGAGAGCGAGAGCTTGAGAGCTTTTTGGTTTTCCCTTAATTCTTTCCTTAAGATCAATCTGTTACATGGAGGCTCACATTTATAGCTGAGTAAGACTTTGGAGTTGCAATTCTACTTTGTTTTTTTTTTTTAAGTTATTTTAGTTTCGACATAAGATCAATCTGCCGCTGCCACGCGTGTGACACAGAGAATTATTTTAATCTCTATGGTCGTGGAAATAGCTTAAAGTAACCTATGAATTTGTATTTAAATTACCTACATATACCACTATTAAACATAATCTAATTAAAGAAACCTTAAATTTGCACAAAATTTCTCACCTGCCATCATTGTTTCTATAAGCAATAAGGTGAGATGTCATCCTGTTTATTAAAGGGAGTGGAGAAAAAAAAAACGGTTTCTAAAGGCAAACCATCTCTTCGAATGGCCCGAGACGGAAGAAACTACTCCCTATGCCGTTGGGATGGACATCGTCATCGTGCGCTTCCTTCCGACGCCGAGGCCGAGCGCGTGCCGTCTGGGCCAAGCTGCTGAGCTCGCACGACCGGCGGCTTCTTCGATGAGTTCGTGGAGGCAGAGCGCTCTGCGATGTACCACCAGGGATGTCAACTTGTTCTTCGTGGTTGACCTAAATAATAATATATATATTTCGGCAAATTTTGTTGTGGGACACCGGAAAAACACTTAAGTGCCGGTTCACACCGCAAACAACAGGTATTTGCTAGGTAACACACCGGGTCTATTATTTTATTAATTTTTCAGATTTTAGGAGAGAGAAGGTTGCTAAGTTTTGAACTTCTTTGTAATTTTCCTTTTCTTATTAGGATTTCTGTTTGTAAAAGGGTCGGTGTAATGCACCAAAATTAATACATGTTCCTTCTAAAAAAAAATGTCTTCTTTCCTCTTGTCTTCAACCTCTATCCTTCCCTGGTTATTTACCGTAACACACTATAGCCACGGATAAGGTCGTTCGTCGTCCGGCAAGATCCCAACTTGCCGCCCTGGTGTGCCTCCTACTCCGATCTAGTCAAATGCGAGATCCATACTATCGCGCCGAGGCCAACTTGGGTTGCAACCCTCTCGGGCCACCACCATGGCTGCAACGTTGGAAGACCTCAGGCTCTTCACCAACTGTCTTGGCACGGAGCTGCCGCCGGAGTTAGGGAAGAACTACCCGCTCGGGCAATGACGGACACCGACGCTGGTGCGGCCGCCGAACAACAACCGGGCCGACCGGACCAGTGCCACGGGGCCCTACTGAACATGCTGCCCGGCATCGTGGACCCCACCATCGCCATGGCCAAGAACATCTCCCTCTCCACACCCGACAAATAGGGCGGCGCCTCTCCCTCCCCCAGCGCGGATATGACCTCCAACTGGCCACCGGCGACAGATCTAGTGAGGATGGCCTCCTCCACGGCGGTTCCGGCGAGACGGCCTCCCCCGCGGCGGCTCCGACGTGGAGGCATCCCCATGGCGGATTCGGCGAGGACGGACTACCCCACAACAGTTCCGGCGAGGACAGCCTCCCCGCGGGGTCGGGCGACGACGCCCCACCCCCGGCGGATCCGGAGGTGTGACGACGACGCGGCAGCGGCAGCCGGTGGATGGGCTCGCTGGGCTTGCCACATTTTTTTTTTTTTTTTGCTTATTTAAGGCCAGTCTCAATGGGAGTTTTATGGGTGTTTCATGCATATTAAATGCAGCGCCACATCAGCAAAATTTTACTTTTTGCATGAAACCTCTAGGAGAGAGAAGGAAAGAGTTTCACCATGGTGAAACCTTTGGGCACAGTTTCACATGTGTTGGAAACTGTGTGAAACCCCCATTGAGACGCAAATAGAGTTTCACCATGCAACTATGCTATTAAACCATGCAATGAGAGAGGTTGTGGGATCCTTAAGCCTATAAAACTGTGCAATGAAACTGTGCATTGAGGGAGACGTCTATTTCATACCAAAGTTTCACATCTTGAAAACCGGGAGGTGAAACTCTCCATTGAGACTGGCCTAATTGATTAACGGAGGCATGTAAACCAACTGCCTCCAGTAGGTCCGAATTAACCGAAGCCTGTGAACGGAGACGGTTGCAATGCATGCCCGCCTGCATAAATCATTTTTTGGCGCCACCACAAAGATTTCTGTATCAGTGGCAAGAGGTTTGACGTTAAGTATGATATTGCGTCATATACCAGCCACGTCGCCATACAAGACACTGAGACAAAACAAGAAGAATCAATCTATGGTATCTGTCTGCCGAATCCAAGCTTCCCTTGAGGCTATAAATATACTGCGTCCATTTTTTGATTCATCCACCACTACTGCCAGTGCCACAAAGTAATTAAAATAAAGATGTCAGATCCACAGTGGAGGGCTGTGCAGCCGCCTTTCCACGACCTATAGATGAAACTGCAGCTACAAGGTTAGCGCAGATCATTTCCACACACAATAGGGGTATCGGTATCGACTATAGGAGTAGCGCTAGGGACTACGACGTCACCCACAGCGTGCTTCGTTGGAACACCACTGATCCTAACACCGTGTTTACACGGGGTTCCAAGCGAGGCCTCAGGGAGACACTCCCGACGCCACCTACTTCAGTTTGGATCACCATGTGCATCACGGAGGTACTCCTCTTGATCCCAATAGGCCTGTAACGCATGCCTTTGTCAGCACCACACTGAGCACTACATGGAGGGCGAATTCAAGTCTACCGTTACGAGATATATGCTCCTGGTGGTATATTGGTCGCAGCGAGCCTTCGCAATTATGGGTACCAGGAACAGGAAGAAGTGGCATTCGTTCGTGGCATTGCACCTCAGTACATTCGCTCTGCTCAACTATTCACTTTCACTCGTCAACGTAACTCACGGTCACGGTTAGTACGTACTACTTAATGATACATCTTACTAGCTTTTATTTCTACAGTTTATGTGTCATCCATACCACGCCGCCACACGCACCTAAAATTCCTTCTTTCATCCAAGCGCCAATTAATTACTACTTCTCAGTTAGGCTTTTCCAGCCCATACGGTTGACTCTACCTAGTTCATCAAACTTAATGTTGTATTCATCTTCAATGAAGTGCTGGTACCATTTTGTGTTTATATGTATTTTGTTTTTTTTTTTTATTTATATCTTGTAGGATATACTAAACCCATTATATATATATATATATATATATATATATACTGTATGTATATTGTGTACCCAAAGGTGCATCTGCATGCACCCAGGCCAACCGACGCTGCCTTCCGGGTGCACCAGACCGCTACAGTCCCCCCGCATGCACCTGGTTGTCCAGCCGCGCAAGATGAGACCTTCCTGAATCCCGCATGCATGCGGGGAATCTTTTTTGTTTCGGATCGAAAAAAATGCAATATCTCCTAAACCGTAGCTCCAATTTCAGATCCGTTTGCACCAGGTTGTTTAAAAAATATGCTTAACAAAATGAGATCCAACATGACTATATTTCACAAACTTTTTTTTTCGAAAGTACGTAATTGCAACTTCATCACTATGCGTTCATCACTAAACACAATTGCAACTTGATCAGAAGTACTTTTTTTTTTGTTGTGAGTTGTTTGTTGTACTTATTGAGTTGTCTATTGTGAGTTGTTTGTTGTGCTAGGACAGGACCCTCTCTTGTCTATTGTTATTCCATAAAAAAAGTTGTCTATTTTTCCTTGTTTGTCTGTTTTAGGATAGCTCCCTATCTTGTCTATGTTTTTCATAGAAAAGAATTGTCTATTGTGAGTTGTTTGTTGTGTTAGGACAGGACCCTCTCTTTGTCTATTGTTATTCCATAAAAAAAAAAAAATTGTCTATTTTTCCTTGTTTGTTCAGCTCCCTATCTTGTCTATGTTTTCCATAGAAAAGAATTGTCTATTGTGAGTTGTTTGTTGTGCTAGGACAGGACCCTCTCTTGTCTATTGTTATTCCATAAAAAAAAAATTATCTATTTTTTTTCTTGTTTGCTGTTCCAGGACAGCTCCCTATCTTGTCTCTGTTTTTTCATAGAAAAGAATTGTCTATTGTGAGTTGTTTCTTGTCTTTGGGACAGGACCATGTCTTGTCTATTGTTTTTTTTCATAGAAAAAAATTATCTTTTATTCCTTTGTTTGCTGTTCTAGGACAGCTCCCTATCTTGTCTCTGTTTTTCCATAGAAAAGAATTGTCTATTGTGAGTTATTTCTTGTGCTAGACAGGACCCCTGATTCCATAAAAAAAAATTATCTATTATTCCTTTGTTTGTTGTATCGGGACAGCTCTCTATCTTGTCTCTGTTTTTTCATAGAAAAAGAATTGCCTATTGTGAGTTGTTTCTTGTGCTAGGACAGGACCCTGCCTTGTCTATTGTTTTTCCATAGAAAAAAATTATCTTTTATTCCTTTGTTTGCTGTTCCAGACAGCTCTCATCTTGTCTATGTTTTTCATAGAAAAGAATTGCCTATTGTGAGTTGTTTCTTGTGCTAGGACAGGACCCTTCCAAATTGGCAAAAACTAGATTGTGAATGCTTCATTATTGCAAATGGTACATTATCGACCCTTTTTGTGTGTTTGCAAATGTGGTCATCAACATGTTGTGATTGTGTCACTTGTAGTGTTGCAAATAGAGATTTGTTGCAAATGGTAACTTACCACCGCGGATTGTTGCAATTGTGGTCATCAACCTATATCAATTGGCTATCAACTAGGTTGCAATTTGCATTTTTTGTTGCAACCGGTTTTTTGCAATTACGATTGAGACTACGCAACAAGGAAAGATTTGTAAAATAGAAATAGAGCATGTTGCAATCGTGTTATTTCCGTTGTTGCAATTGCTACATACTCCAATGTTGCAAATGGAGTTTTTACCAGTGTTGTTCACAATTGTGTTATCACCCTTGTTGCAAATGGTTGTTAACAAGGTTGCAATCGTCGACTTGCAAGGTGTTACAACGGGAGACACTCCTTTATCGCAAATGGTAATTTACCAGCCGCTGTGTAACTATGGGTCATCACCATGTTGCAAATGACCTTGTTGGCGTTTACTGAGTTTAGGGCTCATGGCGTTTGTCGAGTTTAGGGTTCATGGCGTTTGCTGAGATTAGGATTTGTTGATTTTCGTAGTTATCGAATTATTTAGTGTTTTGGGGAGAGTGTCTTTTTCAGCATGCCCCCCTCCCAGGCAAGATTTCGGGGTTAGGTTTTAAAAAATTACCTTCTAAGTGGTTACAACAAAAGCTAACTATGCTTTCTGACTAAGTTGCAATTGTGTTTAGTAACAGATTGCAACTCATAGTACGATGAAGTTGTAATTACATACTTGAAAAAAAAAAAAAAGTTCGGCAAATATAGTCATGTTGGATCTCGTTTTGTTAAGCACTTTTTTGCAACAACCTGATGCAAACGGATCTAAAATCGGAGCTACGGTTTAGGAGATATCGCGATTTTTTCGATCAAAATCAAAAAGATTCCCTGCATGCGGGATGGACAGGTGGAGAGAGAGGTGGGCTGGTAGGTCTGCGCGATGTTACAACTGAAAAACAGATAGAGTTGCAAACCGAGTACACTATCTGCAAAATTTGCTCCCGATGACCAATCTAAGGATTTGTTAGCTAGCTGAGTTGGATGCGCGCTGGGCTGTAACGAATACTGGGTGCATTTTATACGAAGAAGAATGCACCCGGATGTATTTTAGGCCCCCCGTATATATATATATATATAGGTGAGGTTTTTCTACTCCCGCGAACAGTTACTCCCTATCTATTCTATACTACAGGTACGGCAACACCACTGACCATAACGGGTCCGCATGTGGTTAGTCAGATCCAATTAAAGGTGCGCCGGTAGTAGTAGTAATTAAGGAATTAAATATAAAATAATAATATCTGCTACTTTGTTGCCGTGATTCTCGCTTTGGCTGGGTCTTTTTCTGTTTGTCGCTATAAAGTATGTACACATACTGAGACATGTTTTTTTTGGCATTTTATACTCGGGTGTGTTTTTAAGTATATATGCATGCGTGGTGAAGAGTATATAATCGTATGCATGTCCTCAAGAGTATATACATATACCTTTTTTCATATATAATATTTCATACTTTTGAAGAGTATATATATACGCATACTTTTTTTTTTTCTTGAAAGGAGTATGTATTCATACTTTTTAAAAAGAGTATGAACGCATACTTTTACTAGATGGATTACAATTTTAAAATGAAGTTTGCATATATACATACATACATATATACACGTACGAGTATGTCAATATAGTAGTATGCGTGTACACAATTCAGATTTGAGTATCATTATATACAAGTTTCAGACGTGAGTATGACTGGATACAAGATTCAGATTTGAGTATGATTGTATACCCAAGTTTTATACGTGAGTATGACCACATACACGATATAAATTTCAAGTATCAATACCACTGTATATTTTTCTTCCTATGAGCAAAAAAAAAAAAAAAAAAAAACTTTCAATAATCATCAAATCTGAACCATCGGTAGAGTGCAGCGTCGGTCACCCATGGGGAGCACGTCGCCGCCGCGACCCAGCCACGGAAGGTGTCGCGGTGGAGAGCACCATGGGTGCATGGTCACCTCCATAGCTTTCGCCGAGATGGACGCAGCCGGCGGGGACACCACGCGGGGTTAGCGCCAGGGGCTTCGTGCGCGCGGTGCTCGTCGCGCCATGGCCGGCTGCCCGTGGAATGAAAGCGCCGCCGGCAGGAGGGCCACCGTGCGAGAAGAGGAGCCGCCGCCGCCACTGGACTGGAGAGGGCTCGCCACCATCAAACGCTGCCGGGATGGCCACGCCGAGGGTTCCACGGTTCCACCGCCACCAACACCACCGGAATGCCCGACGCTGCGTCGTGGAGGGCGATGTCGTCGATCGCCACCAACACCATGCGTGAGATCTAGAAATAGGGAGGAGAGATATCCGGAGATAGAGCTGTGACAAATGCCTAGTGGCGTGGTTAGATATATACTCCTATGTATACGAGGAACAGAAACCTAGAATTTAGGATCACACGGTACTTCCTAAACGGGTGGGTGCATGTAAACCCGATTAGCATCCTGCCACCGATCAAAAACGATGCGGGTGTATTTGTGTGTGGTTAGAGGAGGGAGTAGCTACTCCTAGGGAGTAGAAAAGATTTTTCATATTTTTTTATTACATAGGCAAACAAGCTGTAATCTTTATACCTTTTTACTTTTTTTTTCTAATTATGAATCGTAAGATTGGCTTTTTGTCAACCCTGTTTAGTTTAGATTTTTCCCAGTCAACCTCTTAATAGTCCATCAATGATCATTATTAGGAGACACAAGTATTAAAAATTCGTTAACAAATTAAGAACCCACAAGTACTCAAGATTGGATTGCTTAGTTTGCACTTCCATATTTTCTAACACATTAACCAGACATATACTCTGTGTTCTACTTTACCCCTAGCAACAAACATTGGTCGTCATTTACTCTATACGTACTTTTTCATCAATATTCACAGTGTTTTCCTCATGAATTGCATTGAGTGTCTTCAGTACATTCGTCGCTGAAACCTTAGCTTGAATTTTGTTGTTGTCCATGAGCAGGGACTTTGTGAAAATAGATTTTTGACTTTTCTATTTGAATATTAATTGTTGGCCTGTTGCTGCAAAATTTCCATACATGTTAAGTTGAAACTCTAGTGCTCTTACTGCTCCTTCTTTTTGTTCAAAACTCTATTTTTTTCGTATTTTTGTTAAGACATAGATTCTAAAGCATAGGCACTTCTTTTGTGAAGATATACAAAGATTCTAAGTCATAAGCTGGGTTTTTTTTTTTTTTTTTTTTTGTGAAGATATAGATTCTAAGCCATTGTCTTATAGGCTACAAGGCCTACTAAGCAAGCATTTTGCAGGCTGAGCCAGGCCCAAAAAGAGGCTGGTTAGTTTCGGGAAAAATTTTGCCCATAGCCATCCATGGCTAGTTCGATCTGTGCTTGTAAAATTAATTAAAATAAATGTATCAAACTAAGTTTCCAGTCAGCCCAAACCTATTTGGTCCCACTCTAGAAGAGCCGTGAGCTAGGCAACTGGGCTAATTTTCCTCAGATCTAACTGAACACCCAGTGGATAAGTTTGTAATGTTTAAACCAAAATTTATATATGTTCACTACCACAGAAATTATTTTGCAAGGCGCTACCCTTTCATTTGGCGGGCGGACTGCGCGGCCATATGTCCGTAAATCATTGTCAGGGCCACCGGTCAAGCGCTCGCCTTGGTTAAAGATTAATGGAGGCTGGCAGTCTTGGAGGTCCGCCGCACTAACGCTCTTTAAACGGAGGCAGTCCGTTAACCAAGATGGTCAACATAACACAACTTGTCTCCATTAATCAACCTTTCACCGAGGCAGGCGCCTAAAGCGGGCCGCCTCGGTTAACACATTAGCGGAGGCGTTGGTTCCTTGAAATACATGCCTAAAAGGACTATACATTTATCGGACCCCACCCCCTACATTTATCTAAAGTAGCAACTACATATTTTGTTGTTATAGAGTATCTACTACACCTATGTAAAACAAACCCCACTAGGGAGTTCTCCTGGCCTGTGGTGAAGACACGTCCATCGCGAGGGCCCCACCATGCACTCACCTCTTCTTCAACCCACCCATGCCTCCAGCGCGATCAGTTTCGACCATCCGCCTCCACCGGGCACCATCGGTTCCTCTGCCATAACTGATGCACCTAAAATGAATTGGCAGAAAAGAAACGAAAAGTCCTCGCCATCATAATCGATAAATACCTCTGTTGTCCTCGCCGCCACCCCACTCGGCCTGGGCCGCCCGCTTTGCACTCGAATGCGATTGAGAGGAAGGAGACGATAGAGAGAGAAGCGGCCGGCTCGAGAGGCACGCGGTCGCCTCCATTGCTCGGTGCCCTTGGCTCTAGGCGCCGCGGTCGTGGGCGCGAAGGGCGGGGGGCCGCTGCGTGGTGCGGGGGCAAAGGCGGTCGCCGAGCGGCAGGTCGGAGCCGGGCGCTGTGGTGTTTAGAGGCCGACGCTCAGCGTCCCAGGCGGTCCCTCCCACGGCAAGCGCCGACGCGCAGCCGCCCCTCGCGCCATCGCCGCCGCCTCCGCTCCGCGGCCCGCGCTCGCTCGCGATGCACGGGACCGGGCGCCTTCCTCGCGACGCTGGCCCACCAAGCATGCGGCCCCACGCGCACGCGCCCCCACGCGCGGACCCGGAGCGCCCCCACGGGTGTATGACGCGCGCGCATCGCGTGATGGAAGGAGCGGCCGTCGGCTTCAGGAGCCAGGGCAGCGGCGGCTGGGTGGTTGGGGTCTCCAACCCTAACCACCTGGCTTAGTACCAGGCGCCCCCACCCCCCTTCATGGGCCGGATGGCCAGCCCAGGCCAGGTTGAGGCCTGCGTACTTTCAGCCTTGGGCCAGTTATCATGCTTTTCTTTTTAGCATTTTATTTACAGCAGTTTTAATTAGCTCTTAAGCATTTTAATTCCCTAATGACATGATCTTATTCCTCCTTCATACCTGCGGCAACGCGCGGGGAATTCTCCTAGCTAATATGATTTAAGACACATTGTTAGCGTCAATGATATATAATTTGTTAATGACAGAATTTTACACTATTGTTAAACCTGAAAAATAAAATACATATTTATTGCTTGGCCTGCATGCGGCGTCTGGATGACAGAGATTTGCTTCCAAACTTCCTTTTGTTCCCTTTTTGTATTGTAGGAGGATCCCAATACACGTGTGCTCACATACACATACACGTATTTGGATACATTTGTTCCTTGGATCCATTGTATATACTAATTATATAATTAAGTTTCCTTTTGTTCCTTCTTGATTTGTCACACAGGCAGTTTGAATGGTCCAGAGCAGATAACATCCTAATCAGGAACCGTTATTTCAATCCAGACCCGGACGGGAGGGTCCCCATCTGTAACCCTATATGTTTACTATACGAAAGGAGGAATGGGAGACGTGTGGTTCCGGAGATCAGATATTTGCCACGTGAGAGGAGAGAGAGAAGAGATGTCTCGGATGATGACATTGCTGATTGGTATACTAGTGATGTAGCAGATTTGGATGGTTATATAAATGCTGCATTTCGTTCATCTAGGAGAAATGAAGCCTATTTGTTCATGGGAAATGAGTATGTTCGGGTGAATTATGCTCCTGGAAGCACGGACGACTGGATTGTGAATGGCCCCCTTCTTATTTCTGAGGGCTATCCATCCCTTGCTGACACGGTATTTGGTGAATATGGAATTGACTGTGCCTTCAACAGTCACTACTGCAATAAGGCATTCATCTTCTCCGGGAATCTCTGTGCCCACATAGACTATGCTCCGGGGACAACAGATGACAGAATTCTTGATGGTCCTATGACAATCGCTGCCATGTTCCCCTTCTTCGCCGGTACGGTGTTTGAGAGCTCCATTGACGCTGCATTTACAGCAACTGCGACGGGCCAAGCTTACTTATTCAAAGGTGGTGTCTATGCACTGATAAACTATAACTCTAAGACTTGTATCGCCATCCGCTGGATTACTTCAGGCTTTTATAGCTTGAGAGACACCATCTTTGAAACTGGAATTGAGGCAGCTTTCGCTTCTCACCGGAGGGATGAAGCTTACATATTCAAAGGAGACCGGTATGCATTGATCAACTTCGCCCCTGGTACAACTGATGACTATATCATTGGTGGTGTCAAGCCTATCGCTCCCAATTGGCCCTCTCTTCGTGCAATACTGCCTCGCAAAAACCGTGGGCTTGATGACCATGGTCACTCCCACAGCCAAGGACAAGAGCATGATCACTCAGAGCACGATGAACTTTAAGAAAAAATTCATATATGATCGATGGTGTTTGATCGGAATAAAGACATCCAGTATATCATATGAGGATGTATATGTTGTCCTATATATACGTAGCCGGAATAAGGATATCTCCACTGTACTGCAGGAGGATGAAAAGTAACTTAGCTAGTTTTAGTCCTTGATTTTTAAGTTTACCTTCTTGTAAATCACCATCGACCGTACTCTTTTTCCTCACACGGGGAGCCCTTATTAGGCGTGAGGTTTTTTAATGAGGCGGTCTCTCTGTAATATCCATCATTATATATGAAAGTAATTCCCCAAAAAAATCAGTTCACAAGATGGATTTGTCTAAGCCGCTGCAAGAAAAGGGATTTCAATCCAGTACAACAATACTGGATAACGGTACACCGGTACTGATGCTCACCACCATTTAGTAGGAATATTTTATTTTTTAACCATTTTTACAAACTATTTTAATAATAACCCGTACTCAAATGAAATTTGCAGATCTGACCCCTTTGATCGCACGAGGCCGACGTGACCAAATAACTCTGTCGCGCCATATTGGATGGCTTTTTTACGCAAAAAAACTTTATCACGCCATTCCCATTGGCATGACAAGATGGTCTTGTCATGCCACCAGGAGTGGCGTGATAATAATTAACTTTCCAAAAATCATAAATCTTCAATACGACGTTGGATAAAGATGATTTTAACATGAATATTGTAGATCATTGAGTTTTTTCATTTGAGGATGCTAAATTGCTCAAAAAATAATATAAATTTTAGCACTGCAATAATTTTTTTTTTTTTTTAGATTACACAAGATAACGCACGCCAACACGCACGCACACTCACCCCTATGAACACACGTACGCAAACCCTACCCCTATGAGCACCTTCAAGGACTGAGCCGGCAAATCTTGAAGTTCGAAGTCACCACCGGGCGCCTCGCTATCGACGGGGGCGTCGCCTACCACTTAATGCACAATTTGAAAAATCCTGAAATAAATCCAGGATAAAGTGTCGCACCAGATTTGAACCCCGGGTGGGAGGCCCCAACCAATGGCCTTTGCCATTTATGCTGTAATACTAGCGTTTGTTGTATTGGAAAAATAATATCTTTTTTCGTGTGGGGTCAAATGAAAATGTTCTTTTATCAATGTTGTAGCTCACATTGTGATCTTCAACTTTGTAGTTTTGAGTTTTTTTCAATTGAGGTCACTAAAATCCTAGAGAAAATAATTTAAATTTTCACCAATTAATATGTTGTTTAAATTTTATATTATTTTCTCTAGCATTTTAGTAACTCAATTGGAAAAAAAAAACTCAAAACTATAAAGTTGTAGATCACATTGAGAGCTATAACGTTGATATAAAAAGCATCTCCATTTGACCCTATATGAAAAAGATATTATTTTTCCAATGCAGCAAGCGCTAGTACGTAATTATTACAGTGCTGAAATTGTATAATAACTTTTTTGAGCATGTTAATGTTCTCAAATGAAAAACTTACAACTACAAATTGTATATGTTGTCAAAATCTATAACTTTATTGTAAAAATCTTCTTCATCTGACGTTATATTGAAGAGTTATGATTCTTCAGAAGTTAATTCATGTCATGCCACTCCCGGAGGTGCGACAGGACCATATTGTTTCTTCATTATCTCCTACAAGGGGTTTTTATGATCATTCTGGCTATATTTAGTCTATTTTGGCTTTTATTGTCTCCTTTTTCTTAGGGATATGGTTAAAGACATCAGAAGATAGAGTAGAGCGCCAGATGTAGATTTCAAACACTTCCACAACAAGGTTTTCCACATCGAAAACACCATTCAATATGCCAAGGCTTGGTGCGCCAATACATGTAACGTGACAGAGTTATTTGGTTGCGCCAGCCATATCAGCGCGGCCAAAAAGGGTTAGATCTATAAATTTCGTTTGAACATGGTTATTATTAAAATATTTATTAAAATAGAATTAAAGATAATAGCTCCCAATTAGTACTGGTGGTGACGGCCACCTCCATGGGGAGGGAAGGAGGCGGTAGACCCGCTTGGTGGTTTTTTGAATCTTCTAGTATCGGTTTTGTAGTTACCAACGAAATTACCGATTCGTGATACCACTGAACAACAACTATTTGGGTGTGTTTAGTTGGAGTGTGAAAACTTTTTGGGTATCACATCAGATGTTTGACCAGATGTCGGGATAGGTTTTTGGATACCAATAAAAAACAAATTACAGATCCAAACCGTGAGACAAATTTTTTAAGCCTAATTAATCCATCATTAGAGAATGTTTATGGTAGCACCACATTGTCAAATCATGGACTACGTAGGCTCTGGTGGGAAAATTTTGGGTGGGAACTAAACAAGCCCTAAATTCCTCGACTGCATATACTCCTTGTAACAATGTTGCTAGGCATGTTTGAGGCATGGCAAAAAGTTTCATACAAAATGAGAACTTCCTACAAGTGATTAGCTTTAAGAAAAATGGAGGCAAGAGCATTTTGTTAAATCAGGAAGCGTGAGTATTGATGTTCGTGATCGAGAAAACAGAAAAGATCAAACTCTGCACGGCCCGATTGATGAAGTAAATCTCTACAACTAAAAAATATGAAAGGAAGACTCTGCTCGTCAGATCATGCCTCGCGTTTCTCTGCCCAGGTAGCTGGGGGTTCATAGTTCGTGATCACAATAGCCATGGCGTAATGGCGGGGTCAATACCACCTTATTATGGCACCCCATACATCGGCAATACCACCTTATTATACCTTGCCGCCAAAATTGACTCCCTACAAAAATAGGCAAACAGCACAGGCACTGGGTGCCTTCTCTATACCACACGAATGTAAAGACTCTTAGATGGTGTTATCCATTTCTGCTATTGGAAGATGCTGCTGACGGAGCCATCACGATGGACATGCCAAATTGTTTCCGCTACAAGGTTGGCCATTGAAAGCACCGTCAGCTGAGGGAAGCATTTGTCTTCTGGCAGCAGGATGGAGTTTGTCACAATAACTTCCTCAAAGACGCCTCCAGAAAGCCTTTCAATTGCAGGAGGGCTGAAAAAACTCAACCGTATTAATATAAAAATATTTTAAAGGAATAAGCATGTTATTGGAATATAAAGACAACAGTTGTGCAAAGAAAATAAAGCATTCTGCTACTTTCTGAAACAAAGAGCATCAAACAAGCAAATTTATAAAAAACACTTTCTGAAACAAAGAGCATCAAACAAGCAAATTTATAAAAACTAGTCAAATTTAAACAAGTGTGCAGAACAGATTTCCTAAGGCACCTTCCTACAACAAAATACCATGAGCTATGTGTAGAGCCATAGAGGCCTCATATCCCTGGTTGCAACGTTGCAAATGGACACCATTTCCATGTCCGATCAAAGTAAACATTGATTAACGAGTGACCCATGGCAAACAATGCAATTTATATTCACCTATATGAAAATTTTCCTTAACAAAATGGCATCCACCACCTCAATCGTGCATGAGTTAATTTGTATAATACATGTACAACAGGAAGGGGCCATGAAAAACTAATAAAAGGTTACTTCTATAATTGAAGTTGAGCAATCCTAAGTAATAGAGTACTCCCTCCATTCTCAAATGCATGATGATTACAGATGCATGCGCTAACTTTAGAACTTTGACCACTAATATACATGAATGTATATTAGAAACATAACATGAAAATGGTAGTAAAAAGGGGTAGAAAACATACTGCATTTGATTCTAGCACTAATACTACAGTGTTTTGCTTGTGACATGCACCACCAGCCGTTGCCGTGGAAATTAGCAGCCGAACAGTCTGATATTGTTATGATTAGCTGCTAATGCTATGCGTACCCCCAAGATCAGCAAAGTTAATATGACCTACAGATGTTAACTACTGCCTCTGCTGTACTTTTTGTACAGTGTTATGATTACGGATGTGTGCGCAAACTTTAGAACTTTGACCACTCATATACATGAAATTATATTATAAAACATCACATGAAAATGCTACTAAAAAGGGGTAGAAAATATACTGCATATGATTCTATGAAGTAGGAATCATACTGTTAAAGATTAGCTGCTAATGCTAGTGATATGGGTGGCTACAAGATTAGAAAAGTTAATATGACCTACAAATGTTTAACTACTAACTACTTCCGCTGCTGTACTTTTTTGTGTGGTGTTATGAATGTATTTGCGGAGAAATATTAGAAAGTGAGTGACGAAGCGCCGCATCATAGAGGACCACTGCCATAAAATACCAAAAAAAAATAAGTATTTTCAATAAAGCCAACTAGAAAACCTGAAAACAGCATGTGTACAGCAAGCATATACAGCTTCTGCTCCCTCCTGCTTTAACAAAGCCGCTGCACTAGTGATTGTCCCTGGATTTGGTTAAAATGTTAAAAATATGTTACTATTGGATGGAATAAACTGACTAATACGTCCAGGCGTGCAGCCAAAAAGCTAAAAATCAGATTCGCAAACCTGCTGTGTCAATCATGTCATCAATCAAGATAGCCACTTTTCCTTTCACATCACCAATTAAGTTCATGACCTGAAGGAAAACGGTGCTCAGAAGTAGAAACTCAAAAATATGATATATGCCTCAGTAGTTTTGCAAGCTATAATTGCATTTTATTGCACAGATCAACACAAGTGGAAACATGGATGACCCACATAGAAAGCTTAACAAACATCAGATGGTAAAAGTACTTTGATACAATTGCAGTACTAATGAAATTAAAAGCTATAAAGAATAATGAATTATTGTATTGAGAAGTTTCAAACTCAAGGAACTTATGAAAAGAAAAAAGAAAAATAAAAAGAGACAGATTTGTAGTCTGCTGACCAGGAAAACTCTTATCCCGTTTCTAGAACCTTGATAAAAGGATAGGGCAGTGAAATAAGGATTGGTTCGATCCAAAGGTCTCACCTCTGACATGTTGTGACCCTGTCTTCTTTTATCAACAATAGCTAAACGGGCGTTCAATAATTTCTTAGCAAATGCACGTGCTCTAACAACACCACCCACATCAGGAGAAACAACCACAAGATCTTCAGATATTGTCTTGCTGGCCAGGTAATCCAGAATCACAGGCTACAGATAATAATTATGACACAAATTACTAATCAACTATAAATTTCAGATGAGGATTTCAATGAGATGCAACATTCAAATCAAACGGTGTAAAGAAAGAACTATCACTACCTGCCCATATATATGATCCACAGGAATATCAAAGTACCCCAACGCTTGTGTAGAATGAATATCACATACAATGACACGGTCACTGCCAGCTTCAGTAAGTAAATTTGCTGCAAGTTTGGCAGTAATGGGCTCACGCCCTTGTGCCTGCGTTACAAAAGCATTGTGCAGTTAAACAAAAGAAAAGCTAGACGTTCAGATATTAAAGCAAATGCAGTACTTTTTCATTTAATTTAAGTTGGGCAGCTCTGATCCTCCTTGATACTTCCTCCGTTCCAAATTATAAAACGTTTTGCCTTTTCTAGATAAATAGATCTATATGCATATCAAAAGTTATGTATCCAGAAAAGTCATAACGTCTTATAACTTGGAATGGAGTACCTGAAACCCATAGTGGCATAAAGTAATACAATTATAGAGGAATAGAAGTCATTCATAATAGATGGATTTTATCAAAGAAGTCATTCATAAATCATAATAGATGGATTTTATCAAAGTTAAGGCAGCATCAGCAGGGGGAAATGCTTAATTGTTTGATCCACAAAAGCTGAGGTACAAGACAAATTGCCAACTTTATTGCATGAAAACAGCATCGGAAGATTTTTTTGTATCCCTAATAAAGTTGGAGAACCAAACAAGTGGCCAACTTCATCACAAATCAGAATCAGCAGTGTACACTGCCCTTACAGCAATCCTTGACAAGGAGCTCAAATGTTGAAGTTTACTTTGATGGTGTTGGTTTTATTTGCATGTTGGCAGGAAAGACATTGAAATCAGAAGCAATGTGTTTCAAAATACTCTGATTTTTTTAATATTTTACGTTAAATTCTGAATCTGAACTTAATAGATAATAAACTAAATAACTGTATCATTTAGCTAATACCTTTCTGTCTGCTCTAGCATAACCAAAGTATGGAATAACAACGGTAATAGACCGTGCTGAAGCCCGCCGGCATGCATCAATCATGATGAAGAGCTCCATGAGGTTTTCGTTGACAGGAGAGCATGTGGGCTGGATCAAGAACACGTCACATCCTCTCACGCTCTCTTGCAGTTGCACATAAATTTCTCCGTCAGCAAAACGCTTGATCAGGATCTTGCCGAGGTCTACACCCAGATAAGCGGCAATTTCCTAGAAAGTAAACACAGAGAAGGACATTACAATTTTCAGTAGTGTGTTTAGAAGCGATGTCGCCACAACCCTGAATGAAACATCAAAATCTAGAAACCCTACAGATGAAAAGGTACAAGCCCCTTAAAGCTACTATCTTAATAGTACGGGGGGCAAAAGTTAGTATTCACAATCACAGTGGTTGGAAGATATAAAATGCATCAAAAAACAATTTGCACATTCAAAAAATATTCGAATTTCAACAGCTGAGACATCCCTTTCATGTAAAGCACCAAATCCAACTGTAATTATGTGCGTTGCTGCATAAGTAAAATTACCATGAACAGTGCCAATGACGACTCAAAACAGTGAACGACAAGAAATAAAGCACTACAGTCCCAGGTTGCATAGAAATAGTTTTTCTTTCCTGTAATAACTCTCGGAACCAAGCGGCCTAACATGGACGAACAGAGCATAGTTTCAGAGACCGCACCTGAGCGAGCGGGCGGTTGGCCGTGCCGGAGAAGAGCTTCATCCTCGAGTCCCGCAGCTCCCTTGGCAGTGCGGTAAGCCTGGCCTCCGGCGCGGGCGTCTTTGGCGTCCACGCGCCGACCCTGGGCTCAGCGCCGCCCATCCGCTTCCCTTCCTGCGCCACCCGCAGCTGCTCGCTCCCGAGCACGCATCCCTGCGCACACCAAACGAAGGCCAACCACAAAGAACCTCAACGCTTGATAGGCATCACACATGAATCAATCAATCAATCAGAAAGCCCCGCGACAAGCGCGAGACGAACGCTCACCGGCGAGCGGAAGCGCGAGGCGGCGGCGCGGAATGACGAGGAGGCGGCGCTGCGACTGTGACTGCGGCGCGGGGAGAGGAAGGAGGACCCGGTCCCCGCCGAGGCCGCGGTGGCCGCCATGGATGGATGGGATGCGGATGGCGCGCGCGGCTAGGTTTTTGGGAGTGGGAGGATGGGAGAGGCGGGCGGGTTGCCTCTTTCAGGGGTCGAGGGTGGCGGCGGCGGCGGCGGCGGTGCCGTAGTGTAGTGGTGACCGCGTCGCCGTGCTTTTTATGGATTCCTTTTCTGCGGTTTTTAATTGATGGGCCATTCATGGTCACGCTTTTTGATGATGTGAATTCCGCCATTTTGGCCATTTCCGTTGGGGATTTTTTTTTCGATATAGAAATCTTGCAACTTTGCAGTCGCATCCAATCATTTCGTGTTAACTCGTGGATGCGCTAAAATTTGAGTGCTTGTTTGATATATAGGGATTTATTTACAAATTTTGGTACAAATGGCAACCATTTTGTGCAAGAATCAACGATGCATTGTAGGTTCTTTTGTTGGGGACTCAGAGCAACTCCATCGGTTTTGGATAAATAATTGTTTTTCCATGTCACTTAGGAAAAACCTGTCACTTAGGAGAAAAAGGCGCTGACTTTTCAAACCATAGCAATAGACCCTTAAAAGCATAAAATCAAAACAACCACAATTCATTATAAATGATTTTAAGGGGGAAGAGAACTAATTGGAGTTTCTCTAAATAATTTGTTTTTCCATAAAATTGTGCATACAAGAACAAAGTGGAAGTTTTCTCATGTTCATAGACCCTATAGCAATAGACCCTAAAAAAATAAATTAAACTTTTCTCAATGGTCCCCCACAAAATATTGATTTTAAGGGAAAGGGGTCAAAATGGATACATGGATGTCCAAAACGTAGTTAGTCTTCCACCTATGCATACAAGCAATCAAAAATCATACCCGGACATCAAGGAAACAAAATAGTTTTTGCATTAAATAGTTGTATATAAAATTTGGTAGCTACTATATTGTTGCTTGTCAAATGAAACTTTGACAAAGGGTTTTCCAATGCTCTAACAAAACTTTATAAGAAGATAGTGCGAGAAATAATTAAGGATAGAACACTATGTCAAAGTCAAAAAAAAAATAGATCTTTTACTATCCGTCACAAAATTCATATTGGGACGAATAAAAATTGCTCTATCAATCACCATCTACTTTAGATATATTAAGGTTCTATTTGATTTGTTCTTAGCATCATATCTATACGTCTAATTTCAGACGCATATGGCTAAGAGATCGTTTGTCTTCTGCTCCTACCTAGCTAGTATATATTTGGGATCTCCCTAGAGAAACAATCAAAGTGGACTGTCACCGATAAGGTCGGATTGTGTTGCCATGCATGACTTTTTTCAGCGGGTTAAAATTGGGATCCTCGAACTGCATGACCGTTTTTTTTTTTTTTTTTTTGAGAATTAAACTGAGGCACCGTAGTACTATTAACATTTGTGTTTTCGTATGAAACCAGGCAAAGTGGCAAAGCACACTGAGCGCCATGGCCCACCTGCCAACGTCTGCGACTGCGTTCCACCGCGTCCACCGTCCGGACCGTCCTTGTCGTACGCGGAGCAACAACGCACGCGCACAGCCCCATCTGTCCGCTGCCGTTGAGCCCGCGTGTCGTCCGCGGCTGCGTCCGCGTCCGCGAACGAGAAAGGTGAGCAAATCCGAGGACGGGGAAGTCCAAGCCAAGGACGAAACGGCAACGACCACCTACAACAATTCTTTGACTGTGTTCTTTTGACTTTTGATTGATGTTTTTGCTGCGTCATTACAGAACTAGACTAGACTAGACTCGATCCTTTTGTGACCAGAGCTCGTTCGGTCATGACACCCAGGCTTTGTTTAGATTGTAAATTTTTTCAACTCAAACTCGTATAACACTTTCGTTTGTATTTAGTAAAATATTATCTAATTATAGGCTAACTAGGCTTAAAAGATTCTTCTCGTGATTTACAACTAATCTATGTAGTTAGTTAAGTTATTTTATCAACGTTTAACGATTCATGCATGGGTCCAAAATTTATGTGATGGAAAGAGAGTGAAAAACTTAGAATTTGAGGTGTATCTAAACAAGGCCTTAAAGTACAAATTTTTTAGAAGAGTTGCTTAGATGATGTGTATCGATTTTTTTATTTATTTATATAAAATACGACGTAATAGTCATTTTTATCCTTAAATTAGAATCAAAGGCTTAATTTTGCTGTCAACTTTTACTATGGTCGTTTTGTCCTTAAATCTAACTTTTGGTCACAAATTTCATCTAAGAAACGTTTAAAGTGGTTCTTGCAGTCCTTACACTTTGCTTTTGTTGGATATAATTTCATCCAAAAAACTAATTAAGACGATTGCCACGTAGTTGACTATCGACGGATCAGGGTGATCGGTGAGTTATAGCATAGTCAAACTATGGGAAACGTGAGGCGCCATAAATTGTTTTGTTAATGACGCAAAATATTCTATCCCATCTCCTATGTATATACTCCATGACATACTCCCTCCCATTGAGTTTAACTTTTTTCACTTGACACCATCTTTTCAATTTTTATATAAATATAATTTATTTTATCTTATTCAAAAAGATTGTTATAAATTAATTTTTTTTATTATTTATATAAATATTTTATCAATAAAAGTTAAATATTGATTAATTCATGGTTATTTTATTATTTAAAAATATTTTAATAAGACGGATGGTCAAACATGGAGTTTATAAAAGTCATTTAAATTATAATAAGTCATTGACAAGTTTTTTTGAAACCAAATTGATCATTTATCTTCAAAAAAAATTGTTTAAAAATCACTTTTTTGTCGTGGTTGGTTTATTAATGAAAGTTTTTCAAAATGACTTAAACTTAACTACGTGGGTTATATCCTATATATCTATTACTTTCAAAAGATCTACTAAAATAAAGAATCATATCTCATACATAAAGAAGACAACCACCTCTCACGTCCCTAAATAAATATAGGAGACTGATTTTATGTTCCTACAACAATGCTCTTATATAGGCTAAAATTGGTTTTAAGGTGGCGCCAATTGCTAATGTGCCTTTGGTGCGAGATGCTACTTTCTCGAGGTTTTTTTTTTTTTTTTTTTGATTTCTTGCTATATGCTAAATACAGCTACTACATATTGCATATATTTGGGAAAAAGCACTTCAATCCTTTGAGATTATGGAATGTGCATTCAGACAAGCCTTAGAGCCCTACCGCCATCCAAACTAAAACATGCATGGCATGCCAAATATGTGCGAACGAATCATCTCATCCCGCTGCACTTTTGACAAGTTGCGGCATGTGTGGTTTTACATCAAGATTTCCCTTCGTGTTTTTTACAAGGTTACACCATTTTCACATTTCATTTTTTTCCCTTTGCAACCCTAGTGGCCTAGTTGGCGTGCGGCACGCTAAGGGTCTATTTGGATCACTGCAACAACTCGTTGCAAAAGTTTAGATTGCGTTTAGATCACTTCCTAACTTCGCCCATGGTTTGGTTCAACACACTCCCCCTTTAACTTTTGGTAGCAATTGACACCAAATCTCTGAGTGTACGATATTTGTGCGCCACTGTTTTGGCATATCACATCGAGGTGTGGCCATGTAGGAGAAACAAACCCTAAATACATGTCGGATTAATCATGAATGCCACTTTTGGCAAGTTACAACGTGCGTTGCATTTACACAAAAATTATGTCACCAAAACCGACCATTAATAAAATAATAAACATTGGCTTTGAAGTGTGGTCACGCGTTAGACTTTTGGTGTGGTTGGTTTGTAAATTTGTCTTAGAAGTTATTTGGTAACAGGCTATACACACCAGGTCGCCAAACGTGTGATGCCAAATTTAGCTGTTGATAAGTTGGTGAATGATGACAAAGAAAACTAACTAGGGGCGTGTTTGGTCTTGGACCACCTTGCGCCGCACCACCACCACGCTAAAAGGTGCCCACATCTATTGATGGTGCCGCTTGGTTGGCGATGGACTTGAGCAGCCATAACTTTTTATAGGGTGAGTTTGTACCATAAGTGTGGCGTGGAGGGTATGTTTGGTTACACGCCACGGTCAGCCACACCGTAAGTTCAGCAGGCGCCATAGTTGTGTGTTTGTGAAAATAGCCGTTACACGTCACACCTTGACCACAAACAAAAACGACAAGCCATGAGAAAAAAAACCATCAGTTGCGGCGGCCAAAGTTTACACGGCAACCAAATAGTGGCAAAACTACCGTTTTGGAGTGACAAAGTTATGACGTGCAACCAAACACACTACTAAATACGCTGCGTCGGTGTGGCTGCGGCCTTAAAATCAAACACTGCCACGCCACCGTGACAAAGAAGAAAAAACGCCACCATATGAAATGAGTTGCCGCGTAAGCCATTTAAAGATAAGAAGAACATGAGGCCACGCCGCTGCCTCACAAAAAAAACGTTAGTAAAAAGATGCTGGGCCGTTGTGATTTGGATCTAGCGCTGTGAAGAGCTGACCTTCGGCGAATGAACAGGAGTTCGGGTGGTACTATGGTGACTAAAATATCTGCCTCCCACGGAGTCAGCGCATGGGCGTACCGCGCGTGGGTGCCGCTGTCGTATGTCCATTGGCCGGCTCGTTTCGGTGTCGTTTGATCATTGGATGGGGTTAGTTGGGCCCATTTGTCAGTTGCTACGGTTAACGCTGAGCAGCCGGCGACTTCTCGGGTGCTGTTGGGCCGTGCTACTGCATGACCCTCTGACCAGCGTCGACTGGTGGCCGCCGCCTGATGTGCCTCACGTCGTTGGGAGTGGCACGAATAAAGAGCCCGCGTACCCCCCACCTCGTCTTTCGCGCTCTCCGCGAGGTATGCAGCTCCGGCTCTCCCAATCTTTCCTTCGTGTTCCTCTCGCCATCCCACCCGTCGCGGCTCACCTTGTGCTTCTTGGCAACAGCGCGCGTCCGCCGGCGGTGCGTGTGGTTTGCCTGTGGTGCGCGGCTGGTGGAGCCAGAGGGACCTTGAGAACTTCGCGATGCCTGAATCGGGAGCTGCGTCTCATCCTCGTCCTCTTGCGTTGGTATGGTTATTGGATAGTGCCGCTATCGCATTGGTCGT
Source organism: Hyparrhenia diplandra (assembly GCA_015847255.1). Taxonomy (NCBI): domain Eukaryota; kingdom Viridiplantae; phylum Streptophyta; class Magnoliopsida; order Poales; family Poaceae; genus Hyparrhenia; species Hyparrhenia diplandra. The sequence goes on along the minus strand of JADLZK010008205.1, from coordinate 386,596 downwards.
TCCATAGACACTACTGACATTTTGGTGATTGTTTTTCTATTTAATTGTCCTGCCGCCCTGCTCTCCCCTCCGCCCTTGCAGTCCTGCGAGTCCACGCGTGCCCGACCGAACAGGAAGGGGTAGAGGCAAGCGCGGCAGCGGGTCCCTGGTAGCCCGACCGAGGGCGCGGCAGGCCCGGAGGGAACACGTACCGCGGCGGCTTCCCGTCCGATGCAGCGACGACCAGGTCGAGGGCGCGGACTGCAGCGGCGACCTGGTGGCCCCTCTCACCAGCTGGATCCGGCGTCCGGTGGTCCGCCGATGTACCACGATGCATCTATCTGTGCCCTCCTTTGTGCGTTTATTTTCTGCGTTTATTTTCTTCATTTAGATTGTTGTGTTGCTGTGAGCGAATGGACCATGCCCAATCCAAAATGCAGCGATGGATGGAGCATGTGAAGGAGGACAACAGTTGAAGCCAGGAGCGCACACAGCCATAGACATCCCACTTCTTGGCTCCGTTTGTTGAGCTGAGTGGCCGTCTCTGCCAGGCAGCCTTGCCTGGCGCGACGCCGCACCGGAAGAGATTAGAGATTTAGAGGGGAGGCACCGGCAGGAAAAGGTTGGAGCAGGATGGAGGGTATGTTTGGTTACACGCCACGGTCAGCCACACCGTGAGCTTGTTTTCGAGTTCAGCCGCCATAGTTGTGTGCTGTGAAAATAGCCGTTACACGTCACACCTTGACCACAAACAAAAACGACAAGCCATGAGAAAAAAAACCATCAGTTGCGGCGGCCAAAGTTTACACGGCAGCCAAATAGTGGCCAAAACTACCGTTTTGGAGTGACAAAGTTATGACGTGCAACCAAACACACTACTAAATACGGTCGGTGTGGCTGCGGCCTTAAACCAAACACTGCCACGCCACCGTGACAAAAGAAAGAAAAAAAACGCCACCATATTATGAAATGAATTGCCACGGTAAGCCAGTAACAAAAGGTTAGGCAGCGGCGGCAAAAAACTTTGCCGCACAACAATTTAACTCACCCGAAAAATTTTCGGCGATCGCCTTCGCCGCGCAGTATAGAAACACGATTACACGAATGCGAAGATCGCGCGCACGCCGCACAGGTACAGGCGCTGGCGGGAACCCACAGGGCCACCCGACGAAGCGAGGCCAGTCCGCGAAGGCAGACCGCGTCCATGAACCATGTTTCGCTGGCAGTTCGGTCCCATAGGCCAGCAAAGACTCTCGTCCACCTAGACCGCGCCTACCTCGCCATCGGGGCTCATGCAATTTCTCTCCGGAAACTCTCCCACCTTTTCGAACCAACCGGTGCTACGCGAAAACCACCCACCAAATACCACAGCACGCCCACTGACACTGGGCCCAAACTGGCGACCGCGCCTCTGGGACCCACAGTTCAGTCACACTGGTAAAGCCGCGCGTAAATTCCAGGACGCTTTCGTGGGGGTGGAGCGGCGTTTCAAATACCCCCGATGTCCCTTGTGCCCTCCGCCGTTCCCCTTCCTCCTCGCCTTCCTTCCCTGCACACCACACCGCCTCCTCCAAATTCTCCAAACCCACCAGCTTCCCTCTCGCGCGCCCTCGCTCGGGGAGCCTAGGGTTTGGGAAGTCGTTGGAAGGTCAGCGCAATGACGGACACGGGAGCGAGGGAGCCGGAGCCAGTGACGCCGCCTCCGGCGGCGGCACCGCAGCAGGAGCAGGCGGAGGAGACCCAGGCGGTGGACGATAGGCGCCTGTTGCGGTCGCAGTACCTCGCCGTGAAGGGACTCATCAGCGGTAGGGCCGTGTTTCCGTGCGACTGGTTCTAAATCTCTGATCGCGGTTTTGGCTGTTGGTCGGGCTGGGTTTGATTTTTGGGGGTGTTTTGTGCGGCTGTGTTTGTGTGTGTGCAGATGAGAAGGATGACATGGCGAGTGTGGACTCTGATAAGTTCTCCTCCATTATCAACAAGGTGGAGAGCCTCCACCAGCATGGTAAGTGCGATTGCTTTTGTTGGCTTGTGGAAACGGATTTTTCATGATTTGGGTGGTGATCTTTCCGTTTATATTAACAATCACCATGAAGGCGAGTTTAACCGTTGTTTTTAAGTGTGCTGCACCGGTTGAGTAGTCTTCCCCAACAGGATGAGATTTACTGTGCTTACACTTGTGCAAATGCAATGTAATCTGATTTCTGTGTGGTGATTTTGTTCGAGTGCTCCATCATCTGTCAATGAGTTACTGTTGTGGTCATGCTATCACCACATTTCTGAGAAACATGCAACTGGATTTTGCAGAATGCTGTGTAATAAGTAGGTAACACGTGAACTTAGTTTTAGTGCTGCTTGTCAATTGCATGCTCTCTTATTTGGAGTTAATTTCAGTGGGATAACTCATGGAACTTTGCAGTGATTTAACAAGGGTGATATTACATCCATTTCAGGAAAAATGCTATTGAACATGGATTTCTTTCATGGCCTAATGTTTTTTTTAAATGATGGCCAAATGCTCAATTATAATCGTATCAACTGCATTTATTTCTCAAAGACTTGAAACAAACCCTTTAGTACCGTGCTGTATTTTTACTTGTTTTGAACTTGTGCTGTATTTTTACTGGTTTTGAACATCCTTAAGTTCTTAATGATCACTGATGCTGCTACCAGAATTCTGACTAAAAAACTAAGTGTGTGCTGTCTTGTGCTGCAGTTCACAGGCCCAGGGAGCAAATAGCTGACGCAGAAACCCTGCTGGACCTTACCTCTAGTTTGGTAGCATCAGTAAGGTCCCAATCAGTTCTGGGAATAACACCTTCTGATTTTATTGCTGCACTGCTGAAGAAATTTGGAAAGAAAAGAGGTCCGAATGATGAGAATGTTTCGTTAGACTGGACTCGTCTTGGGCTTGAAACCTCACGTATTTTCATGTCTGCATCTGGGTGTGCCACCATGTAATGGATCCACTGTTTTTTTTTTTTTTTCTGAAGTTAGCTTTAGTTGTTTTTGATTCAAGAGTTTGAGAATTGTATGGTTTTTTTTGACAGGGTTGGTCCCATGAAGGCAGAAGTGCAGCCACGAAGAGTTCGTGTTACAAGAAAGAGGACTGCAAGACCAAGTGGAAGCGCTTGCCCTGAACAGGTACCCTTCCATGTATAATTAGTGTAATGGAAGATATGCTGGTGTGGTAGCAATTGTTTTTTGTTTGTAGTAGATTGGGTACATCAGCACATGTTGGATCACATTTAGTCAAACTGTCGAACTGATAGGTCTGTTTATTTTTTTCTTTTTCTTTTTAAAAAAAAAATAGGTCTGTTTATTTGCTGCACTATATATGTCCCATGGATACATGTGAATTGATCAGTTATACACTTGAACCTAATTTCTTCTAATACTAACTTGCATTTCCCCTTCTTTTTTTATTTATTCTCCATTTTACTCAACTGAATTACCTAAAAAGAATTCTAGAGCTTAACCCAGTTGCTTCTTTTTGTGTCTGTATTCTATCTTCCAGATTTACTATTCATTAAGTAAATATATTTGTTAGTTTCTATTTCAAGCAAACAAAATCTTTATAATGCTTTCAGTATATGTTGTGGAAGTCTACTACTACATACACAGTAACAAGAGTTGATTATGTTGGAACCACAAGTACATTTACTAACATTAATGATATTGTTATGCAATCGTTTTGTGTGTATGTATTAAGGTGGAGACCATAGTTGATTTTTTTGGACATAACTTCCTGTAACATTTATATCTATTATTTTCCCAACTCATATTGACACAAATCATTTATCTTTCGATTTCTGATAACATGCCAATTTGACACTGCCTTATTCTGCAGCTTGCTGATCCATCTGAGAAAAAACAAAGTCTGACACTGACAAGAATATGTCTGTTATATTTGATCTCCTGAGGAGGAAGAAAAAATGCAAGGCTGGAAAACCTTATCTTAAACAGGACATCATTTGCTCAAACAGTGGAGAACTTATTTGCCTTGTCATTCCTTGTGAAAGATGGAAGAGTTGAAATCAAAGTGAATGATCAGGGACATCATTTTGTCTGTAAGACTGCTTAGCTGCTTCTATGCTACAGATATTATTCACTTGTTCTGTACTTATAGACCCCAGTGTGCCTGATTTAACTCTATTGATTGCAACAGATCCAAGGAATGCACCTGCAGCTAGTGCTGTTGCCTCAGGAGAAGTTGTCTATAACCACTTTGTCTTCGGTTTGATTTCAAAGACTGGAAGGTATTGTTTCAGTATCTTTCAAAGAAACAATTTGTCATGGTCCATAGGAGATGTCATGGGCAGTCGGCTGACAATTGAATTGTCATCACAGAATAGAGTTACACACACTCATCTTAGACAGTTGATTTCATCATTTAGTGTGGCCATGTTTTTCCCCTTTAAATCTTCTAATTGCACAGGTTGCAAAACTGAATCAAGTTTACATCAAATTTTAAAATTTGTTTGGTCACTATCTTTGTATAGAGAAATAATTTTGGTTATTTTCTGCAGAAAGCATTGTATGCCTGATTAGTGGCTACTGTATAACTTGTCATTTTATTCTTTTGTTGAAAGAAAAACTTGCATTGTAATCTGATGTGATCTGTCTTTCCTTTCCAGCTTATGAAAGGGGTCGTTCCAGAGGGCGAAGAGCTTATGCGCACAGGGTCCTCTGAGACCATAGCCAACACAGGAGGAAATGATCATACTGAGGTCGAGGCACCCTTGGCCACACCTAGCACAACGATCAGGAAACTCTGCAGGAACCGGGGCCTGGTCTTGCAAGATGAGATGATTGCGACAGGTGAACAAGGAGCCATGGGCGCGAACGACGCCATAGAAGATGAGATGGTAGCTGCCATCGGTGCGACGGAAGCTGTGGGAGAGAAGATGGTGGCAACGGGAACAGAGGAAGTCATGGGAGACAAGATGGTGAAGGAGCGGAAGGACATTAACCTGACGTACAAGCGCAGGCGTCTATTCCAGGATAACTGATACCCTGATCCAGTTGATCATGGCTGATGGTGTACATGCCTAGGAACTAGGTAGAGATGCAAGCCAACCCAGCTCGCTTCAGCTTAGCTTACCTCAGATGCATTTGGGTAAAGCACCCCACTCGGCATGGGTCGTGGTGGCTTTTGGAATTGAGCGTCACATTGTTTTGAGGTGTTTTTAAGGTTAGTTTCTGGTGTACTTAGGGCCAAAGTAACCATAGTCAAGAACTCAAGATGCCTGGATGCTTCGGTTGACTTGCAGTGCTGATGCTTAGTTATGTCGTTTGAACAAGTTCTCGCTATGCAGGTGGCCAAGTGCTCTGATTTGGAACCGATGGTTTGAGAGCTTGACCCATTCGTCTGTGTCGTCTCGTCTGCACCACATGTTTCGTCTTTGGTTGTCTGCTCTACTGCACGTCGATGAAGCATATATATAAGCAGAACTGTGGATTTTTTTTGGTCGGATTTGTGTTGCGGCTGTTCTACTGCATGTTGATGAAGCATACCAGCAGAACTGAGGCTTGTTTCGTCGATGGAAACAGAGGCGTCTGCTGGTACATAGTTTTTCATCGATGGAAAGAGACGCATGCTCTGCTATATGCATCGTTTCACTCGTGAATGTGACAGTTCGGCTTGCTATCTCAAGGTCTCGTCCTGGCACCAAACTGGACATCCTTGAACGTAAACAAGCCATGACAGGTAGTACAAAAACTACACAAATTATCGAGGATAATCAATCTCACGATTACCCTCAGAACATCACTAATGACATCGGGATTTCAAAGAGCTAATAAGAATTCACAAACCGATAACATCAATAGCAACTATTCTCAAGTCAACAGAATCAATCTGCCAGCCAAGTGCCTAAGAAAGGTACAAAAATAGGATTCAGATGCAGGAAGATAAAGAGAGAGCAACAAGACAATCCTACAATCCTAGAAGACGGCCATAGCTTAAGAATTACAGCAGTAGGATCAAATACAAGCCATGGAAAGGATATCTCTCAGGGGGCATGAGGCTCAGTACATTTCACCATAGGCGACTGTCCTCGATTCTGGTGTTATTCAGCCATACAGGCAGAGTAATCACCACAGGCCAGAGTAAGCATATTTATCAAGCAGCAGCAGGTTTGCGCAGCTCACTTTCGCCATGGGCAAAGTGGCACCTGTCTCCAAAGGTGCAGGAGCCTTTGCTGAAGTTCTCACACAACTTGGTCTTGAAGTTGCTTCCAGGACCCCAGCATGAGAACCAGGACCCCTGCCTCCTGGGTTATTCTTGGCTTGTGGGCCAGGCGCCTTACCACTGATGCGACAATCAACTCTGTGACCATTGCGCTAGCGTGCTTGATCTGGTCAAATGTTCCCTCGAGCTCAATGTTTTTATGGGTGGGATCAGCCTCATTGTCCCGGATGGCTAGCTTGGCTCCAGTCACTCTGGATATATGCTTTGTGTTGGTACCACCCTTCCCAATGATGGCGCCAGCAAAGGATGCATCGACACTGATCTTGGCTGTGGCCGAAGCACCAAATGTGGAGGGAGGAACCATGTCTAGGTGAGGCATTGGCGGTGGCATGAAGTGACCGTTGGGCCCTGGACCCATTGGTGGAGGAGCCCCCATCGAGTTGTCCATCTGCAAGGGCTTTCCGAGCTCCCTCTCTCCATGAGCAAAGTGACATTTGCTCCCCCATTTACATCCTTCTGCAGTGTTGTACTTGTTACACATGCGAGTCTTCACAGCAGGTGAAGGTGGCCCATCAGGACCACCAGGTCCCATCATTCTTCCTGGTGGAGCTGGAACAGGTGGTCCGCCCAAGTTCGTCATCTTTGAAACTGCCTGGTAGCCACCGGGGAAGTTATGGAGAAAATGGCAACTTGCGCCAAAGGGACAACCAGCAGTGCTGCACATTTGAAAACACCATATAAGCAATAGAACATGCAGATATATCTGACAACCTACAGAATGTAATATTAGTGGACACACCAATGCAAACATTGTTGATTGAAGGGATTATGTTACATGTAGCTGGATAATGCAACCTCACTAGATGATTTTTGCTAAATATATACTAGATTATATGCAATGGCTAAAAATTGAAGTAAATGATACAAACTAATCTTTTACAAATCATGCTTAACAAAAATGCCATTCATAATCAAGCTTCAAAGATATTGGTGTTCAAAAGTACTACTGCATCATATTGATAAGATATAAGCTGTAATTGAACAAATAACTGGTATGATTCACAAGGAATTGAATTACAGTCCCCATGTTCAATTTAATCTTCTTGATTTCTTCAAGTGAACCTGTTCCATGGTGTTACTGACTGATTGTTCCTCTTGAGAGGAAGTTTTGTTTCCTTGTAACCATTGTTGCATGGTTCAGATTTTCAGTAATAGACAGCAGTAGGTTCCCTTGCTGCATCAGTTTTCACAGTGATAAACAGCAGTAGATTCCAATTTTTACTCCTTTGAGTGTTCTTAAGCAATGATTAGACAAAACCCTCCTGTAGCAGAATCTTAGGCTGACCCATTTGTTAGCATCAAGCATAGCATTTAGTAACATAACAAATTTTAATAATTAAAAAAGAGCATAATAATGATAGTAGATGTTACCAGATGAGAGTTCATTTTAAGTTAGATTAGAACCTGAAAAATTTGGTGCACGGCTTGGATTTGCTTCCTACACCCATTTGAGTTGTCTCCGATTCTGTTACACCAAATTTATTACTTCCGCCAATTAATAATGTGTTGCTTTACTAAATCATGTCGCTTTGTAAAGTAATACGAATATATAATAAATAGATAATAATTTCATTGAAGAAACACTGGGCGTTACATTAAAAGGTGGAGGAATAAAATCAATGATGCTGCTACTGCTATAACGTCCAGTATTCGCCCAATGATTTGTTATTGGAAAATAAATACTCGTTTAAATAAACCACTGAAAGCGCTAAAAGTGGCACTTCTGACTACTCCAACGAAGAAGCATTAAGAGTTCAACAAAGGCTGAAGGATCTATGTAAACAGAACAGTAGCAATCTCAATATAAGCACACAATATTTTTCGTCCCGAACAAAATCCAGTGGATAGATCTAAACGAGAACGAGCCTTCAGTAACCACGTAAACCAATCGGAAAAAAACTACGAAAAAACACACCTATGCTATTCTAGCTCTAAACACACAGATCTCCCCTGCAGCAACAGCAGCAAAAGCCATGGATCCCCGCAGTTCGCAGCCAGGCCGCGAACGACGGAGCGCAGATCCGACCAACGACAAGCAGCTAGCTAGAACCCCTACGGAGCCGAAATTGCGTGCAGAAACAGCCAATCCAGATTCCAGATTCCACAGAGCTAGAGAAGCTGCTCACCTCTCGCGCGCTTGGGGCCGCCCGCGCCGTTGACGCCCTCCGGCGCGGTCCGCTTGCGTCCGTCCATGGCGGGCGGGCTCGCGGGAAGGGTGCCCGCGTCTGGATCGAAGGCGGCGGCGGCGGAGCGCAGAACCCTAGCTAGGGTTTCGCTCCCGCGGGGTGGCTGGTGGAGGAGAGAGCTGGAGAGGACGCAACGGCACGAGCGAACCAGAGACGCGCGGCCGCAACTGATGATGGGGTAGGACGGGAGTAGGGTTAAAGTTCCTGGGAGTGGGCTGCTGGGTTAAATTGGGTCGGGATCCGGTCCGGTCCGGTTTGGGTGTCGTGGCGGTGGCGGACTAGTTTGGGCCGGCCTAGTAGTCTGTGCGCCGCGCAGGATTCACCTCGAGATTTGGGTTATTTTTGGAGTTTCTTAAATTATTAAAGCATAATAATTTTAATAGAAATTTACAGTATCCGTACAAAACCCCGATTGCATCTCAATCTATCCATCTAAAATTTTAAGTTCTATATTTGTTGGCAACTTTTTCCATATTCTTCCACTATATTATTATTGTAGTGATCTGGTCTAGGTGCTTAATATAAAGTGCAAACTGGAATCAAAAGGGTTTTGTAGGTTTAGGTTAGCAACAAAATGAGGCGATTTTTTTTAAAAACACCACATGAGGCAAGTGCACTAATATAATGTTTCTCACAAAAACAGTGGTTAGCACAATCTCAATTTTAGTATAGTAGTAGCCTATATAGTTAGAGATCATCTTCTACATAAAATATTTTTAAATATTAATTTTGGTGTATAGAGGATAGAGGATGTTATTATTCTCTTATGAAGAAATTACTTTACTCCTACATATTTCCTTGATCATCTAGTTATAATTGTAATGTGTTCTTATACACGGGGACGACTTTTCTTCAAGTGTTACATTATTTTCTGTTAGGTTCACTTCGAGCTGCTTTGACTTATTATGGCTAGCCTCATTTTATGTCGCTGGACTTCTGAAGGTTCGAGGATGGCTTCAAGGCCACCCCTACCGAGCTATGTTTGGCAAGGTTTTGTTGGAGCTTCTTCTCTACTAGTATGAGACTTTTGAAACCGAAACTAAAGCCCTCTTTGGCACGTGTGTGACACTTCTACCTTTGATGGGGCAGCTAGATTTTGGAAGCTATGGTGTGCACGCTTAGATGTCCGTTGGGTCTGACAGAATATCGTGGTTTAGAGTTGATGGATTTTTTTAGTTGATGTAATAAGGAAAAGTTATATGCATTAGTTAATGCAGAGGCCGAAATTCTATTTTGAGTATTTGTCCATGATATGGCTCGTGCCGGCATTGAAGGCACGAGTTTTTTTCCCATTATTTTCTTCTATCTTTTTCACACTACAATCCTAAATCCTACCGATTTGCTTCTAACCTGCGCTTCTTTATCTAAAAAATATAAGCTGCGCTTTAGTTTTTTTTTTTTTTTCGAGAAATTAGTTGATTTTATTTTTTGACAACGGGGATTATTTTTTGAACCAACAGGCAACAACGAAGAGCTTAGTAAACATGCACGCAAATACATAGTTGAGCAAGTTGTGTCCAAAACTTTTTTCACACAAGTTTTGTCCAAAGAGAAACGCTTACAAAATGTTCTTATAAGTTGTGAGTATTTTTTATTGAAAAAATAATGCTGAGAAATTATCCCGAGAAATTTATCTGGCAGAAGTCATGCGCAAATTAACTAATGTGCGCAAGTGCCTTGGTAAAGTTGCGTGTACAAGTTTATGCACAAAAACTGAAGTTTATAACTTCCAAAAATGAAAAACCAAAACTGTAGAAATGAAAATTTCTATTCCGTTTAAAAAAGAATGCAGATGTCAGGAATCGTTCATTCTTTTCGGCCCAAGAGCACGCGTATTTGTTGCCAGGCCTTCCTCGGAAGTCTGGTCCTGGTTCTTAGCCAAGGTGCCGAGCAGATCAAGATCAGGACCTGCTCGGCTGAGGTGATGCAACTGTTATTCAACGATACTACTCATTAGTTCTCAAAGCTAAAGACGGAAACACCAAACATGACCGCTGAGCAGCAACATGTCGGCACACATTTACTCAGTCCACAAAACAAGGACATGGTCCATAGCAGTTACCATTTACTACCAACCAGCCAAGCTTAACACATGAAGCTGAGAGAATCAGTCAATCAATAATTCATGGGGTACCCCCAAGCACAATGTCACATGGAAATGGAGACTGTAACAGGCAGTGCCCAGAAAGATTTGCACTTGAACTTAATATGTCACTGTTCTAATCAAGGCAGATGCGTTCTGGCTCAATGTGTGCGATCACCAATGATAAAGGAAGCCCTTGGTTTGTACTATGAGTATCTTGACCAGCTTCCGTCACTGGTCCTATGGAAGACCCGGGGCTTGTGTTTTGGGAATGTTTCTTCCCAGTCCGGGTTATTGATCAAGTATTTCCAGATCCTATGACAAGAAAAAATACAGGGAATTCTGAGAATAAGATAACTGCAAGTCATAAATTAGTTTGACAGTATTTATTGTATGCAAAAAGAGTAGGGAATCTACGCTGTAGAGACACAAACCTTCTTTCATTTTCCACAAAGTGAGCTGGTTCTGCAGCTGGAGAGGTGGAACATTGCAAGAGGACTTCAGAGTCCGAAAGCTGGTTAAGTGAGGATGCTATATCGGCCCAATCTGGCATCCTGTATGACAACAGGTGATGGATTTATAGTAAGGGAAAATTGTAAACAAAAAGGCATGGATGCACAGTTTTTTCCAGTTTGTGGGATAACATGTTTTCTTAAATTATTTACTGCAACATTTTTTTCTTCTCCCAATTTATACAAGAAGAACTACCACTTAGGCAGTAGGGAAAATTTTTCTGGTTGACTCGATTTGATGATGACAAAAAGATCATGATAATGCCTCTATAGAACTTTTCATGGGTAGAGGCACTAAACAAAGGGAAAGTATCATCATTTGAACAGCTATTTAGAACTGTCCTGTGTCACTAATAGAAGGTTTTCCCTTCACTTTTCAGATAGTACTACATCCATTGGACTTTTCGAATATCAAACTAGAAGAAAAGCAACTGTTTGTGTTACTACTGAAACAATAGCTCAAAGTTTGGGAAATTGTTAGTTTAAGCACATAGAGTTTGAAACATGAAAGTAAAGACATTGGAGATTTCTTTATATATATAAATATATAAAACACAATGGATGTGAGGGATTTTAGATACCAGCAGGCAGGCGCAATTTGAAAAACATCACACTGAGTATCGTAAGTCTCCAGCAACCTTCCTTGCCAAGTTGGATCATAAGAACTAACACTCGCCCGAATCCTCCTGACAACTTCATCTGGGCATCTTGAATCCATGTCAAAGGTTGCTGGTATGACAACTCCAGATGAGGTTTCAACCTGAAGGCACCAGGTGGGGCTATGAGAACAATTAATCTAAAGTTTTGTATGTTTAATTTCACAGTGTTGAAGCTCTCTTTATATGCTTCAATATTTGAAATCCACACGAAACCAAACACAAAAATGGAGTAGGGGGAAATGGAGAGGAGACAGCAGAACTATATCACTTTGGATTAACCTTCAAGGACAATTATGTAAGAAGGCATCAAGGCTGCTATGTCCTGGTTCTAAGTGGATTGGTGCTAGAAACTACTAACCAACAACATAACGGATGCAGAAGAAAGGAAATCACTAACCACAAATCCACCAATTATAGGTATTGCATTTCCAAATGAATCAGTCTTTGTGTTATTCTCAAGGACACAAAATGACCGAAGGTGGAATTGTTGCTGGGACTTATGCAGCACTTCAACTATTTTGCAACATAGTGGATAGGAATACCCTTCCTGTTTGATGTGTTTCTTTCCAGAGGAACGGATTACCTGCAGAGTGAACAATGGTAAATGGTTCCACAATTTCTTGTATCACACAAAAAAGAGAGAGAAACAAAATATTCAACAAAATGGTGAATAACCAACAACTTCTGAATCCGACCTTTGTGGAAGCATCAGCAAAGCCACCAATAAGGTGAACCTGCAGTAAGTACTAGTGAGAATGCCTGAAAGGTGCATAAAGTATATCCCCATATTGAAATTACAGTTAAAGGTACAAACATCAAATGTTGCATTATCATCACCAAGTAATTCTAACATCTGCTTGATCCCTCCCTCCACAATTTTTGGGAAATCCATATGGCTAACGGAGGTCCTGGAGTAAGCAATGGAAGATCAGAAGCATCGCCATAAGTCCTCAGTTCATTCAGAAAATACAAGACTTGTGAACTTCACAAGAAACTTACAGGATCAGATAAATGCTCACTTTTTTTTTCACTTACATTCCAGTCTTGTTGTTGCGAATTACAACACCAATGCATGTAGTAGCCTCATCTGTGCCCACTAACTATAATGTAACGAAAATATTAACTCAAGTGTTATTCCCCCGAACGACACATGCATAGCATAGTAACATCAAAGCACATTAGAAATAAGACACAGTAGCCAGAACATAGTAACATCAAATCACATAACAAATAAGACCCAAAAACCAGAACAATTTCCTAGAAGACCAACTTTGTTGCAACACAGAATTTAATCAAATAGGCAACAACAGCTAACTATAGGAACTGTTCACGACCAAAGTCTACACCAAATGCAATTGCAAAGACTGGAAACACATATTTGCATTCTAATCCAGTGCAGCTTTAATCCATATTCATCAAGCGACACATATACACTATACTACTCCTACAGTCACTTTTCAGAAGGAATCAAATTAACCATTTCAGGCAAAGACCAACCAGATTGTTCCAAGGTCCACTGATGGTTCCAATAACAGTAAATCATCACAATTCACAAAGTTGGTCAAGATACAGATCAAAGAGACTAGGCAATAAAGGGTAAAAAGAGCTCCTAAGATGACTGCCCAACCCCAATTTTACAGAAAGCAGAAGTAACCCCTTACAATGTCTCCAAAGCTCCCGGCACAAGAATCCCTGCTTTATCCTTCGCCCCCTAAAGGTCTCTACTTTTTTTTTTTTTGAAACTGAACCGGCAGAAGAGCTGCCTGTTGTATTAAAGGTCTCTACTTTGTCCCAAAGCAATTCCCAAATCCAGTGAAGTGAAACTACGAAGACTTTCCCATCCACCACTTCAGAGTTCAGAACCTGAGCCTTTTGTCTCGACAGCAACCCACATAATTTGGCCAGGAAAAAAAAATCACCTTTACAATGCCATATCATCACTGAGCTACCTACATATAGTCAGCAGCTACACAATGAAAGGAACTCCATCGATGACACTAACAGAATCCCAGATTTTTTTCACCCAAAGGCCCGGGGAAAGCGACCTACGAGTTCCCCAACCCCAACCCTATTTGATCGAGCGGCGACAAGGCAACTCCACGCACCTCGACGCGCGCCGGATCCACCGTGGCGTACTCCCGCTGGAACACGTAGACGTGCCTCGGCGCGCCCTCCTGCCCTGCTGCCGAGATCCGCCTCTCCGGCGTGGCCTTGAACCGGTCGGCCGCGTCGCGGATCCTGGGGCTCTCCAACAGCGCCGCCACGAGCTCCCTCCCGCCGCCGCCGCCCTGCAGAAACAGACCGGGCGTGCGTCGCAGAATCAGAGACACAGGAGGAGCCAGCGCCCACGAGCTCCTCAAAGTGGATAACCGACGCACCGTGCGAGAGGCGGCGCTGGAGCTGGTGCCTCCGGAGGAGGAGACGGTAAGGTCGTCGCCGTCAAGGAGGAGCATGCTGCCGCCGGCCGTCTGAGTCGGAGGAGAGCTGGAGAGGGGTGCTTCAGACGCGGAAAAGTGGCACTGGGCCGTTTAGTACTAGTACAAAATGAAAATGTTTTGCAGCTGTTTAGTTAAATTAAATTAAATAAAGGTAGTATTATGTTATTTTATAAAATTTTAGTTGACTTGATCGAGTCTATCCGGGATGAACTTAATTTTTTGGCTAAACTTTTGGCAAGATCGAAGAAGATGCAATGCATAGAGGTGGTGGAGTTGGCGAGGTGGTGGTTAGATTAGATACTCCCCTCCGTCCACTGAGTTCGGCCACCTAGATTCCGCGCCATCTTATTTGATCTTCGCTTTATTCAAAATTTTTACATAAATATAATTTATTTTGTTACAACTTATTTTATCAACGAAGATACTTGAATATTGATTAATTTATTTTATAATTTGCATAAATATTTTAAATAAGACGGATAAATAAACATAAAAGTTTTAAAAAGTCAAAACAACGAAGTTCCATAGGACAGAGGAGCAGATAACAGTCGTTGACTAGTGTGTGGACAGCGTAAGAGACAAAAGACGAGCCGGATAAGATTAGCAATTAGCAATGGGATGATGTTTTCTCGATTAAAAAAGACTCTCGACATGATGTGGGGTGTCTTAGGTGATAAATGTTACTCACTCTGTTTCAATTTATAAGTTGTTTTTGTTTTTAATATATAATTTTTTTTTTTACTATGCATACATATACATAACAAAAGCTATATATTTATACCTACTAATAAAGAGAGAAAATTTCAGTACCACCTTTTTTTTTCACCTCTTTTTTTCTGCCATTTTTTCTACCAACCGAGTCCATATAGAATTGAAAATCTCAATCCAACGTGCCCAGCCCAGGATACTGCCTAACCTGTCCGTCTGAGTTACTAACGAATCTGTGTTGTGGGGAGAGGAGAGGGAGGCTGACGGCATAGACTACGATGAAGGCGTGGTCTTATGGGCCACATGCCCACAGGCCGAGCGGATAAGGCAGGGATCAAGCATCATTAGTGTCTTTTTCAATTCTCCTCTTTTTTTTTAATATAGAGTAATAGTAAAAAAATAAATTCTTGATATAAATTTTTTCCCCTTTTTTGATATCTAATTTCTTTTTTTTTTTTCCATGTTCTTCAGTTACAAATATTCATTAGCATATTTGTTCTAAAATGAGTATAATATCGAAGAAGAAATAAAAAGCTAAAACTCTGTATGCATCACATATGAATTTGAGTCACATTTTCATAGCGTGAGCGCCAAGTCCTCAATTGTCGTGCACTACTACTTTCTTTTGTTAGAATTGATTCCTCAATTAGGGCTAACCCTAAAAGGGTAGCAATATAGTGCATACATGGGCCTCTTGGGCCTAGCCTCTTGGGCCAACACTACTCATACTCTAACATCCCTCGCAGTTTGAACTACCGTCGCAAATGAGTTTGCGACCGACACGAAAAGAAGTACAACACGAGAGCTCCCCTACGCACGCAACTAGCCACTGGTGATGTTGAGGCCGGAGCGAACTCGTGAAGGTCGAGGATGGGAGACCCTTAGTGAAGATGTCGGCGAACCGAGAGGTGGTCGGGACGTGAGGACCCGAACCTCGGCCGATGGCGACCCGATCACGCACGAAGTGTAGATCAATCTCCACATGCTTGGTCCTCGTGCCGCACGGGTTGGTGGAGAGGTAGACGGCGCCGACAAGTATCGCAAAGAGACCGGGCTGTGGTCCTGAAGAGAGGGTCGTGGAGCTCGGCGAGAGCCGCCGGAGCCAAACGCCGCTCGCCACGCCGTTAGCAATGGGCCGGGGGAATTCCGGGCCAAAGATCGGAGCGAGACGACCGGCCGACGCTTGACGCATCAGACACCAAGTTGCCGCTTAGGAAGACGGCGTAGCCGGAGGTGGAGCGTCGAGTGTCTGACACCCGCCCAGCCGGCCGCAGCTGTAGACGCATCACCGCCGGGTGCGGAGACCGGTGAAGTAGCAACCCGTAGTCAATCTGCGTTCCTGAGGTAGCGAAGAAGGCGCTTGAGAGCAACCGGTGGGGCTCTCGGGGATCATGCATGTGGAGACAAATCTGCTGCACGGCGTAGGTGATGTCCGGCTTGGTGAAAGTGAGGTACCGGCGCACCAAATGAGACCGGTACTCGTGAGGGTCTCCGCCATCGACTTCCTCCGCCTCGACGCCTTTGCCCCGCGGTGTCAACCGGAGTGGGGCAAGGCTTGCAGCTCGTCATCTCTCTGCGCGCCAAGGATATCAAGAGTGTACTGCCGCCGGTGAAGAAGAAGTCCACCGGGGGACGAGGCTCAACAAAGGACCCGGAGGAAGTGGTGGAGCGCACTGCATCCTTCACAGAAACTCCCCGCCGAAGAGCTACCGATGATGCGGCGCAAAGAGTGAAGGATTGAAGCCGTGGAGGACAATGTCATCAACATAGAGCAAACAGATACGCCAGCCTCAGCCCATGGTGGTAGATAAACAGGGGTGTATCCGACTTGGCCTCCACAAAACCCGACACCAAGAAGGCCGCGTAATCCGAGAGTGCCACGCCGAGGCCCGCTTGAGGCCGTAAAGAGACTTGTTGAGCCGAAGCACCATGTCGACGAGAAGAGTCAACGAACCCGCCTACCGACCGCATTAGACCTGCCTCGAAGGCCCCGCAAGAAGGCGCTCTGACATTCACCGATGCACCGCCAGGAGCGAGCAAGAGTCGGTGAGAGCACCGCGGCGGGACGGCACGGGTCGGGCCACCACCGGGCCGGTTAAGGTCTCATCATAGTCCACTTCGCGCCGAGTGAAACCGCCAAGAACCCAGCCGAGCCTTGTATCGCCTGTGGAACCATCCGCCCGCCGCTTGTGTGTCCAGATTCACTTGCCGATGACGATGTTGGCGCCAAGTGGGCGGGGCACCGCATCCCAAGTCCGGTTGGCGAGGGAGAGTTGCTGCATTTCTTCCATTGCACGGCGCCAAGTGAGGGTCCGGCAAGGCCGCGGTGACGAAGAGGGTAACGGAGACCGGGCGCGACCCGCGCATTGCCGCAAGGGCTCAGACCGAGAGTTCCCGCCAAGGCCGCTGCCACCATCGGGTGAACATGACGCTGGGTCGCTGTGAAGGAGCCGGGCGGTGGCAATAATCGCCGCTGGACGGGCGTGGAGTAGGCGTATCGAGGGTGAGAGGAGTGCCACCGTGGTGTCGGTGTCGCCGGTGAAGAAGGCACCACCGGCAGACTAATGACGACGGCTGGCGGCGAGAGGCCACCGTGGCGAGGTGGCGGGACCACCGAGCCCGGCGCGGGCCGGTAGACACGCGATCGTTTCTACGCCAAACGCCCACGAGGTGCAACGGCACCGTCGCTGGGCGCCACGACCTATGGGAACGATAATCGGCGTCCCGGGCCCGCGGCAGGGGCCGCCCGGAGGGGGTGAGGCCACGTGACCCGCAGACAAGGGGCCGAAGTCAGCAGACGGTGGGCGGCGAGTCGACCCGGAAAGGTGACCAAGTAGGAAACATGAAAAAGGTGGCTGGCCACCGGTCACTGGACACAGCCAAAGAGGTCGAGGTCCCGAGGGGAAGTCGGGGAGGTGGTGGTGGTGGAGAAGGGGAAGACCGACTCATCAAACACCACATGGCGAGAGATGAGGACCCGACGAGAGGTGAGGTCATAGCACCGTAACCCTTGTGGTCCGAGAGTACCCGAGGAAGACACACAGTGGTCGAAAGGGAGCCACCTTTATGAGGAGCAAAGGGCAGCGGTGTTAGGGGTAGCACGCACACCCAAAGACACGGAGGTGCTCGTGAGGCGAGGAGGTGTGCCAAGAGGGCATGGTGTGGGCGAGCTTAGGCAGTGCAGCGTAAGGAAGGCGGTTAAGGAGGTAGGTGGAGGTGTGCGGTGCTCTCCCCGTGTTGTGCCAGCGGAGGCACTCCCCGGAGCGTATGGGTGCGATGATGTCGCTTGGTGGTGCGAATCATGCGCCCAGCCTTGCCGCTCGGGAGGAGGTATACGGACAAGACATGCGCAACTAGACACCGTGGGAGAGGAAGAAGGCTCGGAGGTGGAGTTGTCGAACTCCCCGCCATTGTCACACTAGACGGCCTTGATGGTGAGGCCGAACCGAGTAGACACCCGTGCGAAAAAAGTGGTGAAGAGTGGGAAAGCATCGACTTGGCACGGAGGGGAAAAGTCCACGAGTAATGAGAAAAATCATCGACCACCATGAGATAGTATTTGTAGCCAGAAATGCTGAGGATAGGAGAAGTCCATACATCGCAGTGAACAAGATCGAACATGCAAGAGGCATGGGAAGAAGAGGATCAAAAGGAAGACGAACATGACGGCCCACCGGGCACGCATGACACAAGGGGCTCATCGGGAGCCCGAGGACACCGAATGTTGGAGCTCCGACTGAGCTGCATCAGAGCATCATGATCAGGATGGCCGAGACGATGGTGCCAAGTAGTGGAGGAAGGTGTGGTGGCGAAAGCAGCTGACAAAAAAGAAGGCGAGGTGGAGGGTGAAGGGTCGAGATGGGGACTAGAGGGGGGGTGAATAGTCCTTTCTAAAACTAATTGCGCCGGCTAAACAAATATAATGCGAATTGAAACTATTCGCTTAGCCAAGACTTCACCCCTCTAGCTATGACTCTAAATCACCTCACAAAAGATCCTACACAAAGCAAATGAGGTGATAAGCCTAGCTTGAGCTCCTAACCGCTTCTATTGCAAGGTCACACAAACCTATGCACTAGTACTTCAAACAAGGGAGCTCCTACACAATTCTAATGAGCAAAAGCACAAAGCCAATCCTAAGCTCACTAGATGCACTAAGGACAAGGCGACACACGCCCTAACCCAAAGGCTCAAATTACTTAGCTACACAAACTAAGCAAAGCAACTAATAAGCTACACAAGCTAGTAATTGTAAGAGCTACCCACAAGCACAAGCACAAGGTATATATGAATGTAAATACGAAGCTTGTGATTTGGAGAATGCAAACCACCGAGAAGAGTAGACAAGTTGACACCGGTGATTTTTTATCGAGGTATCGGGAAGCTTGCCAACTTCCCCTACTCCTCGTTGTGTCGACCAACACCTTGGGTGGTTCCTTTGGTGTTTCACCTAGATGGTTCTTCGGTGTGATTCTCCGATCACTTGCCCTCAAGGCACGCCCCTCAAGGCACCGCAAGACACCACTCTCAAGTGAGCCTCTCAAGGCACCGCAAGACACCACACGCACAAGGGAGGTACTCACCGACACGCCTAGTAGTGTCGCCGCGCGATCCCCGCGAGGTGAGCACGAACCTCTCACAAATCCTCCTTCGAGCACCGCACAAGCTTCCTTTTGCGTGCTTCACGAAGTCTCTTGCCACCAAGCCGCCTAGGAGGTGTCAACCTCCAAGAGCAACAAGCACACCGGCTTGTAACACGATCACCTAGTGCCACGAATAATGCGATCTCTCAACGCGAATGCACTAGAATCACTCCTCACTTTGATTTGGATGAACTCTATCAATCACAAGTGAGTGGGAGGGCTCTCAAGCACTCTCAAGCATGGACACAAAGTCCCCAAGGTGCTAAGCACCAGCCATGGCCGAACACACCTTCTATTTATAGCCCCTGCCAAATAGAGCCGTTGGTGCTTCAAACCACGGTTTCGCTGAAGTTGACCGGACGCACCGACCGACTCACCAGCCGAAGTCCGGCCGTGAGTCCGGTCACGCAGTCCGGTCACAACCGACACGCCGCCCACAACCGGCACTCCACCTCCATGCGTCCGGCCGACGCTTCCGGCCGAAAGCACCGGAAGCTTCCTGGCCTGGGGGAGTCCGGTCCCTCGCTCCCCGGCGAACTCCGCCTCGAAGGGCGCCGACGCACTCCACCGGAAGGCCCGTCGGCAACGTATTCCCGGTCGGTGCGTCCCGATCACCATTTTCCAAATAAAACTTCACCGAAACACCGACACCTTTGCTTCGACATGCTACCCATCAAATATACCAAACTTGAGTACGAGGGATAGCATGTTTTCACCACCAACTTGCATCCGGGCGCAGAGAGAAAATATGCATCTCATTTTCTTGAAAGCGCCCCGCCGAGCAAGCTCTCGGGCGGAGGATGAGCGGTTCCCAAACCCAACTCAACCCCTCGCAGCAATCACCGCCGCCTTTGTAAATGTGCCAACACCACCAAGTGTACATCACCATGTGCAAGTGTGTTAGCATTTTCACAATCATTTCAAAGGACGGGTTAGCTCTTAGCACGCCACTTTCGATCCTAACACATCGCAAAGTTAGATCGCTCAAGTGGCACTAGATGACCGATATGCAAACAAGTTTGCCCTCTTGATAGTACGGCGATCTATCCTAAACCCGGTCATAAACTTCTCTAAGCTCCAATGACCGCTTAAATGAAATGCCCTATAGGTTATACCTTTGCCTTGCACATTTCCATTCCGCTCCATCTCCAAGTGCCGATGCAACACATGCACCAACACAATCACGAATGATATGATCCACTTCATATCATCACATGACCTTCTTGGTCCATCGATCTTGACCTTACTTGCTCTTCACCGCTAAGGCCGGTCCGTCGGGCGCCAAGTCTTGCCCAAGCTTCACCGCCTCGCGGTCCATCGCTTCACGCCTTTGACTTGCCCTTCACACTTGCAACCGGTCCATCAAGCCAAGCCTTGTCTTGATCTTCACCACCTTGGTCACATGACTCCATGTCATGTCTCATATGCAATAAAGCTCCTTCATTGCGTCATCTCTTGTGAACTAATCTCCCGTATTGTCTCAATCACATATTATTAGTTCACCTAATGTTGTCACCAATTACAAAAACCACAAGGGACCTTTCAAAGGGGAGGAAAACAAAGGGTGTAAAGGGGCCCCGAAAGCTATCACAAATGAGAAGAGGACGCCGGTAGCCAAATCCTTCACGGTAAGACCGTAAGAGTCAAACTCGACGAACAGAGTTGTCACCAGAAAACGACAAATAGAAAGAAGGTTGTGAACCATAGAGGGGGCAACAAGAACGCCGGAAGACGAAAAGGAGCCATGAGCGCCGGCGGCACCCACGACGTGACAGAAGACACGAGCCATTGGCAACCATGATAGACGAAGGATGAGAAGAAGAAGGAGGGGTGAACGGAGGAGAGTATACCCGGGTTGGGAGTGGTGTGGTAAGTGGCCCCGAGTCGGCGATCCAAGCCGGACCGACCGAGGTGTCGAGGCCGCCAAGGCCGCCGGGTCCCAACCGACAAGCCCCGGCGGCGCCGGAAGGTGTAGCCCATGGAGACGGGTGGGTGCGATCCCGGTGGAGCACCCGGCCGAGCATGGTCTTCCGGGCGGGCGAGGCTCACCGCCAAGAGCCCGAAAGGCCACACGATCCTCATCGACACTGGTGGTGGAAGGGGGCCTGCCGCCGGGGCCGAACCGACAAAGCCCGGGCGAACCCAAAGCACCAAGAGGAGGAGCCCACGGAGGCGGTGTGGTGAGTCCCCCGTGGAGCACCGCGCGAGTCCGACCACCAACTACGCCACCGTGTTGATGACGGCCGCGGCCCCACCTCGGCTCGGCCCGGAGGGAGGAGGAAGGGGAGGAGACAGCGGAGGAGGAGGAAAGGCGGCGGGCCTTGGCTAGCCAGAGGCAAAGCGGGCCCACACGCCGCCGCACGCCCAAGGAAAGGCGGTCGGCAGGGAGGCGGTGGGAAGAGCGAGGCACCCGCGCCGCGCCGGGGCCACGCGGCGGTCGCGTGACCGCACCGCCCTCGCGCTCCCAGGGCAAGAGTGGCCGCGACGGTGGGCTGGTAAGACGCCGATGGCGGCTCGGGCGGGCGCTAAGGGGCAGCGCTGGCGTCAGAGGCAGCGGCGACCCGTGGCGTATCCCGGGGCATGCCAAGGCCCGGCGACGGCGAAATGTGCGCGCATCTCATCTGGCGGGCGAAGTCGCCGCCACATCAGCAGGTGGCATCAGCCGGTGGAGCGCCGCGAGGCCAGCTGTTGTAGAGCGGCCAGGGCCGAATCCCAAAGCCGGGGCGCGGCGGCCCTGGCCCTAGGGCCACGAGGGGGAGCGTGGGACCGGCGCCCGGCGCCGCCCGGACGGGGCATCCCCGCTCCCGCGCCACAAGCAAGAGAGGCTCAGCGGGGGAGCGCACAGCCCATCCCCAGCGGCGCCAGGCCAAAGCGGCGCCACCTTCACCTTTAGGACCGGCTCCTACCCCCCGCACTCACGCCCGGAGGCCGCCAGCGCCCGTGCCAGCGGTAGCGTGGCCGCAATATGGCATCAGCGGCGGCTGCGGACTCTGCCGCGTCGTCGGGAAGTGGGGGGTCGAGGAGGGGCGCGTCCGGCCCGCCGCCGGGCGACCGGGCACCGCGGCGGCGAAATCACGCGGCCCGGCCGCCAGGGCGTCTTGCCTGAGTGGCCCCGGCCCCCGCAGCGGCGGTGGCGTCATTTAGGGGAAGGGAGGGGTGTCGCCGGCTGGTGGGAAAGAGGGAGAAGAGGAAGGGGGGCAGCGCCTACGGTAGCGGCGCGGCCGGCCATCCATGCTGGTGGCGGCTGTGGGGAAGGGGTGGGGAGAGAGGGGGAGGCTGATGGCATAGACTACGATGAAGGCGTGGTCTTATGGGCCACAGGCCGAGCGGATACGGCAGGGATCAAGCATCATTAGTGTCTTTTCAATTCTCCTCTTTTTTTTAATATAGAGTAATAGTAAAAATAAATTCTTGATATAAATTTTTTTCCCTTTTTGATATATCTAATTTCTTTTTTTTTCCCTGTTCTTCAGTTACAAATATTCATTAGCATATTTGTTCTAAAATGAGTATAATATCGAAGAAGAAATAAAAAGCTAAAACTCTGTATGCATCACATATGAATTTGAGTCACATTTTCATAGCGTGAGCGCCAAGTCCTCAAACGTCGTGCACTACTACTTTCTTTATGCACATAATTATTTTATCCTAATAACACGTTAATACACTCAATGCAGTTGGCACCATTTTACCTATAACTACTAATAAAGCGAGAAAATTTCCGTGCCCATCTTTGGTTCATCCTTCTAGAAGTGTCCAACCTTGGTTGCGCATTACGAGCCCCGATTGATAGTACAATTCTCGATCAGCCTTGGATGCGCATTACGAAAGCTGTCATACTAGGAGAGTCCTGATTGGACACGTACACGTACAACTTATAGTTAATCCTGACCAGCCACATGGCGGTGGCGCTCGACTCG
Organism: Hyparrhenia diplandra; assembly: GCA_015847255.1. NCBI lineage: Eukaryota > Viridiplantae > Streptophyta > Magnoliopsida > Poales > Poaceae > Hyparrhenia > Hyparrhenia diplandra. The sequence continues at coordinate 363,218 of JADLZK010008205.1, read as the reverse complement.
GCTCTATCGGGCCGAGACGACGCTTGGCTTGGCGCACCCCCTGCCCTAGCGGCAACCTGTGGCTGACCGCAGCTTGGACGGATGGCGAGGAGGCATGCGGTCGCAAGCGTAGCGACGCATGTGTGAGCGAGCATCTCAGATGAAGGCACATGGCCGGTGAGGCTAGGAGTACATCCGTGTTTGATGTTTTTCGTTGTAGAGAAGAGACGAATGAGAAAAATAGGTACAATAGATAAGGTGGAAAGAGATAATTGGAAAAGTAAAATTTTGATTTTGGGTGTTATCAACTTGGGTGGCTGGATCAAAGCCGTTCCTAAAAACAAACTAAAACAACAACAATGTCTAAAGATGGAATTAACTGTTGGTGCTTGACGTCGTCATATTCGTGGTCGCACACATGTCCACAAATTTACACAAATTTAACTTGATCTGCATTAAAAGGTGTACTCCCGTTTAACGCACGGGATATTTCCTAAGATTGATAAGTTAAAAAATGACTTAGAAGTTAGAACGGGTTGAGTATTATCGAAGTAAAAGTTAGATTCAATCAAAACAACTGGATATATCAATCTCTTTTCAAAAGCGACGACCTAAAGCACTTAGGCACACACGCTTAGTACTCATCCTGACACTAATTCTAATTCTGCCTTTCTAGCTTGTAATTGAGCTTTTGGGCCATTCAAATACTAGGCTAAATTTAGTCAAAGGACGTGACTAGTGACTACTAACTATATAATGATGTTTTACATCGAAGTTGTATGCATCTATCTATAATTTGAAATCGAAAGATTATAATAAGCGGATAAAGAAAGACTGACAATTCACTCGTAAAACACCCATGTACAGACTCTCGGAGGCCATAACATAGGAACACTGAGTTGATTAATTCCTTATTATTTTTGTTTTTTTTTACGTTCTAAATCCTTTCTTAGTTACATCAACTAGGATCCAAACCAAAGTTTTAAACAACAGGTTAAGGTGTTTAGCGGTTTATCTCTAAAACAGCTAATAGCGGACTATAACAGATTATAACGACTAAATTGTACATTAACATAAGTAGCGACACTGTGCCTCAAAAGACTATAGCCTTAGCCATAGTCGGATCCCAACTTAAATTTCCATGCACCGAGGTATTCCGTGGAAACAGACCATAAACATTTTTTTTTTCTCTGCAAAGACCATTATTGTCAGTCGACTGCTGGCACTATATCTTTTTTCCTCTAAATTATAAATTGTTCCGACTCCGAGTGGTGAACTACCACTTGACCACAGCCCGCACCTTCCTCTAATCCTCTAACACGTGTAAAAGGCGCGTCCTGTACTTCTTGATTAAAGCTTGGTTGCGGAGCCACTTCATTTTGCTTTACCTAAAGCAGGTTTTCTGTTCACGAAATGGACGGGTCCGATTCGACGGAGTTGCATATCGGCACGTCAGTCCAAGGATTTGAAACATCACACACACGACGAAGCTAATTAGAATGGGTGATGGAGCAGACGTCTGACGGTCGGCTACACATGAGATGGAACTGATCGATAGAGAAGCATCCAGTAGACCCTGCACAATGGCACCTGAACATTCTTCTTTGGATCGCTCTGCACAATGATTGCCTTGATGAAGACCGATGCTCAAAAAATGATGAAGACCACGACGGTGTCCATCTGAATTCTGAACGGGACACGGATAGGATATGGGGTGTGCTGACTGTTAAGGGATGACGACGCTAACAACGAGAGCGCTTGGGTCCATGTCCAACCTTCCAAGCTCTCGCGGCTTCGATCTCCCTGTTGGTTAGGTTATTAGACTCTCGAACGTTATAGAAAAAATTTTAGACTGAAATTTCATAGTTCAAGTCCTCAATCGTCTATCCTTTCACCATGTAATAACATTGACAGTCAACTGGTTACGGATGACGCCCCGCCATCATGAAAATCAAAGGAAAAAAAAAAAAACTAATTTACCTTGCTTAGCTATCGTGATGTCTGATTTTCTAAGGTAAAACATGTTTTCAATAAATTTTCTATAATTAAAAATATTTTCTATGAATGAATTTTATAAGATAAACCATATGTTATGATTTTAATTGCTTTATTTATCACTTAAACTCTTTTTTTTTAGGAACATTACGTTAACTTTTTTTACAACCAATTTTTATCGTGTAAAATATTTGGATTAGAAAAAGTCCGAATTCCCTCCTCCAACTATCACGAAAAGTTCACTTTTCCTCCCTCAACGCCAAAACCGGACAAATCACCTCCCTCAACTTTTCAAACCATGCAAATTACCTCCCTCGAGCGGGTTTTGAGGGTGGTATTGCTACAAAGATGACAGTGGTTTGCCTTTTTTTTCTTTTAAAAACCGTTGAATCTTTTGAAAAATCATAGTAAATCACGTAAAAATCATAAAATGGAAAATCCAAATTTGTTAGACTCCACATGATTAGATCTACACATTGAATATATAATATGATATGATTTAGTATCAAGTTTTTGCTATGAAGGTTTTGTCTTTTTCTTTTATATATATTTGGTCGAATCTTTTTAAAATCATAGTAAATCATAGAAAAATCATAAAATATAAAATCTATTTCTTTTATACCCCACATGTGCATGTCTACACAGTGAATATATAATATGGTATGCTTCAGTATAAAATTTTTATTGTAGCTTTATATCTATACTTTTGTGTAATTTATTGAAATAATTCGTAGTCAGAAACTTCTATAATTATTTTTTTTTAACTAAAGCATATCATATTATATATTCACTGTGTAGATCTAATCATGTGGAGTCCAACAAAATTGGATTTTTTATTTTATGATTTTTCAGTTGATTTACTATGATTTTTCAAAGATTAAACCCGTAATTTTTTTTAAAGAAAAGGAAAAACCGCTGTTACTGTAGTAATACCGCCCTCAAAACCGCTCGAGGGAGTTAATTTGCATGGTTTGAAAAGTTGAGGGAGGTGATTTGTCCGGGCTTTGGCGTTGAGGGAGGAAAAGTGAACTTTTGGTGATAGTTGGGGAGGAATATGACTTTTTCCTTTGGATTTATAGTGAAGCCCAAACTAATATTCAGCCCAAATAGCCCATGAAGCATCATCGGTCGACACTGCTGGGATCCAGCCCAACATATGGCCTCGCTAAACAATGCAACGGTTTCCTCTTTTCTCTTCATGGGCTCGCTAATAGTCACTGGCTCGATCGAGATGCAAAAGCGGATCGCGGCCCGCCCCGATCTCCACTCGTCTTCCTCTCGCACTCGGCGGCGGCGGCGGCTGAAGGCGGCGGCGCTGTGTCAGGTTGGTGGTGATTGGTGAGCGATGGTGTCGCCGGGGTCACGGCGGTGGGCTTACGTGCGCGTGATGTCCGGCACCATCCTCGGCGGCGTGCTCGGGTTCTACGTCATGCACCGCCTCGAAGTCTCCTACAAGGCACGCCCGATCGATCCCCCGCCCCGCCCTACTACCCCCAACCTATGTCTAGCGCAGTCGCCGGTTTCCGCGGGCTCACTGAGCATTTCTCTTGCAGGCGAGGATGGAGGAGAGGTTGCGGAGGTACGAGGCGCATATGCTCGCCAAGGCCAAGGAGGCACAGCAGCTGCAGGAGGAGGCGAAGCGGGAGGATAAAGCCGAGCTCCTGCCCGACTCGTGACACCGACGTCCATGTCTTCCCCTCTTGCGCCTGCTCTTAGGTACGAGCTGCTACTACTAGCTTGCCTTTCCGAGGGCCAATATACACATTGAATTTTATGGATTAATTCCGGCCATTTCTATCCCCCTTCTACCTTGCACTGTTCAGTTTTGAGTTCATTGTATCGTGATATGGTTCCATGGATGTAATCTATACATTTTGTTGAAACATGTACATATATAGTCATCTTGTGCAGCCAAAAATCCAACACTGCCAGGGCATATTGCTTTCGTTCTTTCTGGTTGAATTGAATTGAATTGTAAACAAAAACAACTAAGCATAGGTTGTATAACTACCCATCCTGTTCCAGGTACGCAATAAGGCGTGGTCTAACCTAGTCCTTAAGTTGTATTGGCATTAGCAGATGCATTTAGTGTATGCCAATTGCCAAACCAGCCTGATCAAAATTTTAACCCATACTACTGGAGATATGTGCATGGAGCAAATCAAAACTGGTTGAGCCTGGAAACACTGGTGGCCTTATTATTACTGAATTCGTATATTCTTTCTTGGATTGCTGTGATCTCAGTACTGTTTTTTTTAACTGGGTATCCATTTCATTACTGAACAACTGACCAATCGTCAGCAACAATTACATTGATATGCATGAAGGGAGCTCATAATCTGCTCCAAACCTTCCTCACATTCATACCCACTAGCAGCTATCATATGAGCTACTCTATTATAATCTCTAGGGACAAAATCACATTGGAAACTATGAAAGTTCACCTGAGCTAGGAATTTTAGTTCCGCAATCAGCCCACCTGAGGATGTGGCATCATATGTGTTGGAGTTGAGAGCTTGTTTCACCATGACCGCATCTGTTTCTAGCATGATATTGCCGATGCCCAACCTGATGGCTTCCTGAGCACCGTGCGAACAAGCAATTAGCTCTGCTTGAAATACTCCCAGTAGATGGTTCACCTTCCCTCTTCCAGTTCCAGCAGACACCACATCGCCATCACTATCTCTGAAGACAAACCCCCAGGGCCCAGCTTCCCATTGAAGTTTCTTGTATGCAGGACGCGTCACAGTTCAGCTTGAGCTTGCCCACCGGCAGTCTTTTACATCTCGCTTTGGTTCTTGTTGTGGCCGCTGTTGGAGTCTGCACCTTCAGAGATTCAGCTACATGCAGCTTAAGGGCCTGTTTGGTTCAAGGGACTAGGGACTAAATGGGACTAAAGATTAGTCCCTAGTCTCTCCCAAGAGTCTATTGAAATAGGGACTAAATGGGACTAAAAATTAGTCCCTAGTCCTCATGTTTGGTAATTTAGGGACTAAATGGGACTAAAATTAGTCTCTAGTCCCATGGGAACCAAACAGGCCCTAATAGTCTGTGCCGCGTGCCGGCTACAGTTCTCCTTTTCTCCCCTTCTCTTATTCTATTTCGCTCTGATCACCATGTCCATAACGTAAACAGCATAGCTAGTTTCGCTTCTTCAGGATGTATTCCACGGTTTCTGTAGCCAAACTCAACCCTGCCATGGCTATGGTTTCCTTCTCAGATCCAGCTCAGCCCAGAGGTGCCTTACTGTCTTGCATTTGAAGAACAAAAAATGTGCTTGGCCTCGTTTTGCCGTTTGCATACCGGACACCTTGAATCGATGTGCATGCCTCTCCGAATCAAGTCCTCTGTAAGAGGATGGCTGTTCTGAACAAAGCGCCACAGAAAATGCTTGACTTTGCTTGGGCCACTTAGCAGGATAGCTCTAAGAGGATGGCTGTTCTGATCTCAGTAGTGCTGCTTAATTGGGCCACACAGCAGCAAGACAACTTTTGGATCGTTCAAGAACAGAACACCCCTTCAAAGAGTGGGCATGGTAATAACATATAAGGTTGATAAGTTTTTCTGGCATCAACCGCTAAGATAAGACACAATTTGAATATAGTAAATATTACAGAAGGATTTTCTTGAGGAATGAACTTGTAATGACTAGGTGTCTAGGTGCTTAAAAACTAAACGATAAATATATTTTCTTTCTGGAATTTGATTGCTTAATGTGAGTTCGTATCATTGTAGAGCATTCAACTCTCCAACTCGTGCACTTTTGGTTGCTACTAGTCGATATTTTGAAACAGAAAAAAATGCAAATTAAGATATAGGTCAGATCAGAAATGCTATTTCTCTCAAGTCTCAAGTAATATGCACTGATTGCTCAACATCTGAATTGACTACAACAACAACAACAACAACAACAACAACATAGCCTTTAGTCCCAAGCTAGTTGGGGTAGGCTAAAAGAGGGTTACGCCCCAAATCGAATTTCTTATGGGTTTCATATCCATTAGAGTGGCTGGTTTTTTTCGCTGGTTAAGCCAAACCTAACGCAACCCTCCTCCTTTACCGGGCTTGGGACCGGCTATGTTGAGACGACTCAAGAAAGTCTTCCAATCAACATAGGCTGGAGTTGACTAATGTTGCAAAAATGGCAGTTAAATCCCTGACTAATCAATTGTATAAATTTTCATCACTATGTAAATGCCAAAAGCTAATGCTATGGGCCTGAACTATGCATCTACAATAGCAACAATACATATCACTCCAAATTTGTTGACATTTTAAGACTACTATGGTTTGTGACTGTTGAAATTCTGAAAAAGGCTTCTTTCTGTTTGCAAATTCCTCATGTCGTGCCTTGTCACTATGTCTATGATAGTGTTTTCTGGTTATGTCAAGATCCACTAATGCCATGATTTGTGTGTCCTAAAGTTCTCTAGGACTCTCAAGGCTATAATGCCTGAAAAATTGACGCAAGGAACACTTAATACTAGTTAGCCGTTACATATTATACCTCTTTGTAAGTCCTAAAGTTCTTCATGTTGCGTTAGTGATATATTATTTTTTTCTCATACTGTGGTTCATCCTTACTCACAATGATATCAGTTCTCATTACATCCTGAAAATCCACACCAGGTTTACTTATTCAGCTGGAACTGAACCAAATACTGTACATATCCTTTTTGCAGAATAACATAGGGCACTGGGGCACAGGAGTCCACTCCTTTTTTCAGATGTAGAGACATAAGATCAACATGTACTTTTGGCTTGTTGCTGTCCTTTTTTTTCTTTGTTTTCAAGAGAAAAAAGCACCAGTTGAGTGCAAGGTTGGGGTCAATGTATGAATGTCAAATATGAGTATGCTTCGATGTCTATCTGCACGTACTGCTTTGCAATCTGTTTGATCTCATCAACAATTATCCATGCAACAGAGAAGCATTGAAAATTTGATGGTTTTTGGTACCCACCATTGTTGTGTGATTTTTTTTTTTTTCTCATCCTGCCAACAGTTACCTGTACTTTTTTATAAAAAAAAAAAAAAATCTCCGGCCAGATTCTTCTGCTGCTCTTCATATGTCATTTCTGAAGGAACAAGTATGTGTAAAAGAAAAAAATAGTTCATGAAACAAATATGGATTAGCTATGGCATCACATGTAGAAGCAATTGCTTCAGCCCTAGAAATTTCTTTCCTAAATTCATAAGTTTAGTCATTTCCTTTCAATATGTTGTTTCTGTCCTCTGACTCCCCTGACAGCGATCATGAAAAGTGTGTAAATGTTTAATTGAGTCTTATCAGGATCATTGGTACTGTACTCCAGAGCTTAGCTTTTCGTTTCCTTTCGATAGGTTGTTTCTGTCTTCTGACTCCCTGACAGTGATCGATGAAAAGTGTGTAAATGTTAAATTGAGTCTTATCAGGGTCATTGGTACTGTACTCCAGAGATTAGCTTTTCAAACTTCTTGCTCAGTCACTTCCGCTGGGAAGCATGGTTTCACATTGACAAGCAATAGTGCTGTCACACAACCTGTTGTGTTGATTACTCTTGCTCTCTGTGATCATGTGAGCATATGCCCTGGCAAATCTCCCCATGTGGCATCAAATAGTCCAAGTATTACAACTACAAATATCGAACTAATCTTCAGTTGCGCTAATTGGTGTTGTCTATCCACATTCAGTGCAGCGAAAACCGTATCCCACGGAAGTCCTGGCTTCCTGTCTCCAAACTGCTGGTGGTTTTCTGGCTGTGTGTATAAAGCCACGTGCTCTTGCAGCAACTATAGTGCCTGCATAGTCTTTGTCAGATGCCCTGTCACCATACCACCCTGAATCCTGATCACTGATCTTTTTTAGGACACTAATCAGCTTTCATTTATTTTTTGGGACAAGTAGGTCTACTTGCTTGATGGGTCCGGAGATATCGAAAACAGGTGCCGCCGCCCCTGGCGGCTGCCAGCCACTACCATAACTCTAGTGGAAAGTGGTTTAGAGGGGTTGCCGGCACCTTGCTGTGTGGATTTGGGGGAAACCAGGAGGAAGGATCAGGATTCAGAAGGGTTGCATCTATCTCTGTCTGGTATCACAACTTGCTATTTAGTACTCACATATTTACATGTCACCATTAATTATGAGTTGACATTTGGGTCAAGCACATATGCATCAGCCCAAGCATACAAGGCAGAAGTCACTTCGATTCATTATTCATAGATCAGTTTTCTTCAGTAGGTTTCTTTCCACAAGGAACATTTCTTTATTTATGTAGAAGACTTATAAGCATGGCAACTCGGCGAAGCAAACATAAGGTGATTCTACTTTGCTGTTACTCTTGCTGGTGTTCATTGCATGACATCACAGCTTGAGATCATGATGGTTGAAATATTCCATTTTTTTTGAAGAAAATCTCGTTCATGACATCCCTTTTAACAATAAATTTGATTAGGAAATTATTCAGTGGTTAGCAGGCCACTGGTACAGCATCAAGGACAGCAACTTGGGTTGCTCCAACAAATGTTATTCAATAGTTAAATAGACGCATTTATAATATCACCCGTGTAGTTGACTGAGTTTTCTATTTTTTTTTTTGGTATGTACTAGCTTAGTGATGCATGCAACTATTACCTAGTTTCCACGAACCTTTTTAAAATCTCGTAATTCATTCAAAACAAACAAACAAACACAGAACTGTGCAATGTAAATTGCAAATTTACCTCATCATCATGTCATGTGTGTCTGACTTCTTTATAGGTTGGCAGCAACGTAATGGACTAATGGTCAAATTAACTACCGCATTCTCATAGTTCACACAGGAAACAACCGCTCATGATTTTCCAGAATGTCTCTTTCATGAATAAGGACAGCTGATTTATTTAGCATCCTGTGTGTGTCTTGACTTCAGAAATTGACTAAAAAGAGTCCACTTGTACAATTTTCTAAAGCTAACCTTTCTTTCTGGTGGTTGGGTGGAGACAACTGTATACTATAAAACAAAGAAGTACCAGTCTAGTCTAGATTTAAAAGACCCCTTTTGGACACGTAGTTGATACCTGCATCTGCATTTGATATTTGGAGTTACGAAAAGGTAGGACTGATGGAGATCCAATATCTTACTCTTATGGCTAGTGGGCTATGCCAAAGTACTTAACCAATTAATAAAGTCTTAAAAATCCAAAGAAATGGAGATGCATGAATCCAATATTCACTGAATTAAACACTGTAAGGGGATAAACGAGAGGTAACATAATGTAGACAAAGGGGATGGATGTGACACTTTCATCAGCCAGAGAGGTAAGTCGAGCACTCATTTAGTTATTGCTGAAAGCAATTTCAATTGAAGGCAGAAAGTGAGGTGGAAGCTTGCAGATGACATCCCTAGGCCTTTTTTTTTTCTAGGGAGAAGATGTGTCATAAAAAGAACCAAGATATTTTTGAGTTTTTGTTCATTGTGTGACATGGAGCTGAATGGAAACTAAGGACCAGTTTAGGAGGGCTTTTACCAACTGCTTCTAGTTCATTTAGGGAAGAGAGAAAACAGTTCTCTGTTTGTTTGTTTGTTTTGAATGAATTACGAGATTTTGCCAATCAGGGCAAAAATGTAAGTATAATGGATGCTTAAAATCTGTCCATCTGTAACTTTATTTTATTAGTAAATTCATGTGATGCCCTTCAGTGCTCCCATATATCTATCTGTTCCCTCAACTACATATTAGACTAGCATATAAAGTGTTTCCAAATTCAGACTGAATAAAAGAACACCACTGGATCTTGTTTAGGATTGCAGAACATCGAATACCTATTAAATATGCAAACCTAGTGCCTCGAGGCCCATTATCTTATTCAAGAGTCGTTTTCTTCCAGCCAACTTACACACCACCGCATATATTGTTAAAATGTCACCCTTCCAGACGAGCAAAGACTTAACATAGAGGAATGGCATAAAAACCCTGGTTATTCCAATCAAAGAAACTATTGCCTAGCTAGCTCTGCACACATTCATACCCACCTGTTTGTTCATATCCTTTGCTATAGGTGGACTTCTGAAAAACATACAGAGTATTCTCTGTATGCATGTCCACCACTGAAAATGACATTTAACTAGATCGCTGCTCATGGAAGACAAGGCGTCTGCACCGTGGTGCGAATTGATGGTGGAATGATGATCAAGGGTGTAATTGCATTGCGCGAGCAATAGGTTAATCAATAATCATCTTGGTATCATCCAATTGCTGAGGGTCACTGTTCTGATCTTTTCAGTTCACATTCAACTTAGTTACATCGCGGGACAAATTGAACCACTGCACCCCAAATTGACCAATCCTTCTATGATTTCACCAGTGTCCCTTACATACATATGATAATTATTGGCATCACTATATATTCTGATTTCTTCCCTTAGTTAGATTGGTCATTTGGGTGCTTACATTTGCTTCACTATCTTCTGAAATATAAGCACCCAAATGACCAATCCTTTTCTATACATGATCGCCTTAAACTCACATCATTGCCAGCGACCACCAATCAAGGGGTGCAAGAACCTCCAACACTAATGTGTTCCTCCTCCCAAAAAAGAAAATAAAAAAGGCAAAATAATACAATCGGCGGAATTCTCGACCAAAGTGCAAAAAAAATCCCTCACAGCGCAAAACACAAGAATTCAAGCTCTAGAGACCTAGGAAGGAATTGTTATCAAGATGCATACATTTCACCAACCAAATTGTCCATCCTGGACGAGCCAAAAGCAGGCTGCAAGAAGTCATGGTCAGCAGCCAGGCCCTGGAAGACGCCCTCTTCCTCCAAGAAGCTCAAGAACCCTCCAGGGTTGAGATCCATCCACAGGTCGCTACGGTCGAGCTCGTAATCGCCGAAGCCTCCTCCTTCTTCCACCTTCACCTCGCACTTGATCTTCCTCTTCTTGATCGGCTCTTCCTGCACCTTGAAATCGCTCATCACGTCAGCCATCAGAGCCGGAGCCGGTGCCGGTCTCAGCCTCTTCTTGGTCGTCGTCGTCTCCATCTCCTGCTCTTCTTCTACCGGTGCCGTGTCGTCGTCGGAGCTGATGCTGGCGGCGTGGGCAGCAGGCTTGCCGGTGAGCCGCTGCACGAGGTCCCGGAAGTGGGCGACGTCGGTCTTGATGATCTCCGGCGCGATGATGTGGATGATCTTTATCTTGGGACGCGTGGTCGGCAGCGGCGGCATCCCCCGGTGATGCGCCGCCCTCATGGCCGATGACGTGCTCACGCCACTGTTGTGTTCCCCCATTGATATGCGCTGGTGTGGATGGAGAGAGGCTAGCTAGAGCTAGAACAAAGAGGGAAGCGCTGCGGAGACGATGATGGTGAATTGCTGTGGCTTTTGGTGGAGTTGGATGAGAAGGGCGGGCTAGGCTGTTGTTGTTTATATAAGGTGGGGATCGTAGAAGATCGAAGGGGAGAGATGTGACACGCAAGGCGAGAAGTCGACCAAGAGGAAAACCAAATTTCAAGTTTTGAAATGGGAAGGAAGGAAGGGATTAGCACCACCAAACACAAGTGTGCCACCGCGGGGGACTATATGCATGCATACAGCCTTTGAGATACTTTGAAAGGACGGATCGGGCGAGTGTGTGTGGTAGAATATGTACACGTCCAGATCGAAAGGACAACAAATGGCCGGGGATTCACTTTCCTAGTGTCGAAATGGTGAATAGTTTAACACATGATATGTGGTGGTTTGTTTTATGTTTGTTTGTTGTAGCTGCTAGGTAGATACCTATAGCTCCTGGACCTGGTTGTTGGCATGTGGATTCTAGTAAGTCTATAGGTGATCGATTGACCTGTACACATGCTATGTAGATATAAATAGGAAGCGGCTAAGCATACAATATCTTATGGAATGATCCATTCTTGGCTTACTAAGTTATCCACAAATAGTCCAGCTAGTAGAGAAATGGAGGAAGAAACACATATATGTTGTACGTAAATAGCATGATCTGTTCTTGCTTTGTGCTTATCTATTTATTTACTGACCAAACAATATGGTGCAATCAATCCTACTACCTAGTAAAAATGTACTCCATCGCTTGTCCTACTTACGTGCTGACATGGGAACACAGAAATATCCTGCTTCAACACTGGGCTGTGCAGCAGCAGTACGGGCAGGTACGTTGCTCCCCCGATGGCCGCCGCTCCCCACACGAAACCGCACGCAAGTGGCGATTGGGCATCTATAGTTTTTCCTTTCCAAGGGGTCTCCATCGCGTGCGCGCGCGAGAGAAATACATGCATCTTCAATCCAATTCTCGATCAGCAGCCGAGCTACTTGCAGCTAGCTCTCACTAGTTAATCAATCACGCCCCGCCCGCGTCTCCATCCGTCCGTCGCTGGACCAGCAGTCGGCCTGCCCCAAGCGCACACGGCACATCACATCCACGGCCAAGGCTCGGCTGGTCGAGCGCACGTGCGCGACTCTCTAGCTAGCTTCGCAATTCCTTCTCGGCGGATGCATATGCGTGACGATGAAGAGCAACTGACACCGATGGGGTGCCGATGACGACAGGCGATCGAGATGTGGATTTCGCTTGGTGCTAGCTAGGCTACTACCTCTTGGGACGCATGGTTTTCCAAATGTGCCGGTCGCCGACCTGGATGCCAGGCCAACTGGCCAAGGCCCCCATGGCCGGCCGCCTCACGCGGTTGGGGTCGACGACGGCCGGACTGGGCGGCTGGCATACGTCGTCACGCCCAACCACTCGCCGGTACTGCTACTGCTATTGCCAGCGCGCGCGTGCCAAGTGCACGCACACGACGTGCGTGGCCGGCGGTTGTGGCATACGTATGTACGCGTACGTCGTGTTCGTGCCCCGGCCCCTTCGATCAATCAATCAATAGCTGCTTGACGCCGATCGATCGACACATAGAAATCATCAAATTGATCTGTTGTTGGATCGATCGGCCAGCTGGTCGACATTCTTCCATATGGCCGCGTCTGAGGAGAGCTTGATCGCTAACAAGAAGACAAGAACCACGGGACAAGATGGCAAGTAATTAAGGAAACTGTAAATCGTGCTGAGTCTTCGCTGTTGAACTGAGTCGATCAGCTAGCGCCGGTGTGTGTTAGTGCAGAGGTCGAGGGAGAGGGAACAATCAAGAATCATTCACCCTGAATTTGTCCATCGTCCGTCCGTCACTGTTCTCCTCGCCAACTACCGTGACGAGTAGTGACTAACGACCATCATATTTTCATATACAATACAACTGATAAATCATAACAAATCAACTGGCGGGGTGAATTTTCTTTTGTTACGATTCACACGAGCCAGAGGCCCACGTCGCCCTCCACGCCCTCGGCTTCGGGTCACCAACCCTAGCCGCCCGTGCGCCGCCGCCGGGCCGGCTGCCGGCAAGGCAGCGTGGCTAGCCGGGATGGCGGCGGCAGGGGGCCTCTCTCCCCGGTGGTGTGGTGGCGTAGTGCGGGCTAGTGTGGGCGCAGCCTGCGCCCGTGCAGCGTGGGGCTCGGCGAGCTTTCGCCGGCCATGTCCGCGGTGGCGTTGGCCCGCGAGCCCGGCAGGCGAAGTCGATGGGTGGCGGCGGCGGTGGTGGAACCTCTTCGTCCCCTTTCATCGCACCTTTCCCAAAGCGTGTCCTTCCCCAACCGTCGCTACTGGGCTTATCCCCGACACGGGCGGCCGGATCCGGTGCCTAGGGGGCCCGATCTCGGCGGCATCAGTCCGGGGGCGGCGCCCGAAAGGTGTTGGGTTGGTCGGGCCCGACTTTGCAGGCGGGGGCACTAAATCCTCAGCCCTCGCGGCGGATCCGGGACCCTTTGGGCTAGGGGCGGCGTCCAAATCGGGATGGTGGTGGGGTCCCTCCCCTCCGTGGATCCTTGGCCTTCTCTTGACGGCGGCGTGGTGGTCGGTGGCGGCCGGTGGCGTGCTTGGCGCCGGGCCGCGTGTGGCGTTGGGGGGACGGTTCTCTTCTCTGCCATCCCTCCCCTGTTGGCCTCAACAGCGCCGGCAACCATGGTGGTAAAATGAAGGCATCGGCGTTGGCGTGCGGTAGGTGGACGCGCGAGCGGTGGAGTGAATGTTGGTTTTCAGCATGGCGGCTGGCCAGGGGGGGTGGACGCAGCCTTGTGGCTGTGGTGCGCCCGGGCGCGTCGGCGCCCCTCGGGCGAAGTTTTTCGCGGGACAACCGGGCAACAACAACGGTGGCAACATGGAAGGATTTGGAATCTGGGCCAACGTCTGAGTTGGGGTTACCTTGGGGCGAAAGCCTGGCGACGGCGACGCTTGCGGGCGTTGTTTTCCCTCTTGGGGCATCACGTCCCCTAGTTTTTCCACGGGTGAAGATCCAAATTGCCTTGGACAAGCGATGATGGCACCGAACGCCGTAACCTTCCCGAAGGCGTCACTTGTGGATTCGACTTCGCTAGGTGGTGAGCGTGAGGCCATGATCGAAGTCGGAGCTGCGCTTGCGTTTAAACTTGTCTGGGCAACGATAACCTGATTGGCCTCTCGGGAACTCCAGATTCTATCTTTTGGGTTGTTGGTCCCTCTATTGTACAGTTGTACTGGCGTAAGTTTGGTTTTGGGGCCCGGTTTTTCCTCATAAAATAGGTAAATTCTCTTCTTTCCTTATTAATTAAAAGCCGGAACAATCTTGGATCTTAAAAAAAAAACATTTTTGTTACCAACGGAGAGTTTGCAGTAGTAGGACCAAACTCCCGTCACTGCTACTCTCTTTCTGCGAGCCATGGTCGTTAGAGATGGTCAGTTCCATACAGGGCATGCAGTTCCAAACAAGTTTTGGGCCCGGTTCATATTAATAGCGGTAGGTGAACTTTTCATTATAATCAGAGTCTATCAGTTTGACTCTATTAATAAAGGTGTCCTTAGGACTTGTTTGACTTTCCTCGACTAACTCCACCATAGAGCAACACTCTACAAAAAAAAAAAAAAAAAAGTTTCTTAAGTACCCCTTTAGATGCTTCGCAAAAATCCTAGAGTTAGCCATTAACTGCAACTTTTTTTTTCTAGAGCATATATAGTTCATAAAATTGTCCCTGTTTAACTTGTAAAGTTGGGAGTAAAACTGGAAAAGTTGAAGTGGAGTAGTACCAAATAGACCCTTGGTATTATATGAAATGTGACGATCAAATCAAACAGTAATATGGATAAAAATCATCTGTAAGATCGAGTCAGCGTCAAGAAAAGGAAGGCTAATCACTACCAGTTTTTGCTACCTACCTTGACTATAAAGTTAATTATACACATTACACAGTGCATGTTGACTTCATACAATCTCAATTTTTGAAAGCCTACTAGTACATGGTGACTTCTAACTTGTGCTTGTGCTTCCACACGTGCTACAGATTGAAATGCATCAGGAATCGCATAGGAGAGCAGCGGAGTAGCTTCCTTTGTCCGGCCTCCGCCGTGGTGATTGGTGAAAAGAAGCCAAATAAACCGATCGAGCCACACAATATTAATCACGCAGAAGTTGACATTGGCAACTAATACTGAATACGACATGCGGACTTCGTAGGATGAGGCAGTTGAAAAATCTATGTAACGCCCATTAGCTAATCAACTTATCATTGCCATTGTTTAGTTTTCAAAAAGTATTCTTTTCCTATTGAAAAAAATCTTTTCGAGGGCACCGATTGTTCAAGCACTGATTTGATAGTCGTCCTTTTCGATGCAGCAGCATCGGTGTGGCATAATTAGAAGAGTTGTAGACACCAGGTTTTTAAAAACGGTTTATTTTAGATGAAAATCGCGCTGCAAACCGTGCAGCAGTAGTCCGCCTTTTTTTTTTTTTTTTTTGATTGAATTTTAGGGCCAAGCCCCCGTCTATTAGCAAAGAGCAACAGATAAATATTCAGTTATTACAGCACTTTGGATGGCAAGGCCATCGTAGCCACAGGCTACCTGCTCGATTGACATCACAACCGGCTTAAGAGAAAAGTACTTCGGATACAAACTCACACCTCCTCATTTTTCCACACACAACTACTACGGTAGACAGGTACTCAGATTACTGAACGACGTCTTCTGAAGAACTGAAAGTCCTCACATTGCCGGCACTTGGGATGCACCGGCAGCCAAAGCACTTGAGAAGCTTGTAGCTTGATCTCCTTCACCTTCTCCAGCAGTGTCCCCTCTTGTTCTCCGGACAGATGACTGCCCATCTTTGCGCTGTAAGGCTACCTTGTAGAGAAGCATAGCCATGCCTGTCCACTGGTTCCTCTGGAAACATAAATCGTCTCTCATTTTCCATAAACACCAAATAGCAGAAGAGGAAATGATATTCAAGATCCCATAACGCTTATTACTAAGCCAATATTTACCAATAGAATCAAAAGAATCACCAATTTGGACATTAAAAATGTCAGCTATATGAAACCATAATTGTCTAGCTACTACACATTCGAAAAATAGGTGATTCACAGATTCTAGTTCATTACAGAAAAGGCAAGTGGGGTCTTGTATCTTCCTCCTCTTCTCAAGGTTGTCCCTAGTTAGATTTTTGTTACCTACTAGCCATAAAAAACATTGCACTCTAGGTGGGATTTTAAGTAGTCCGCCTTTCCATCGAGCACTCATCATGTTGGGGAATGAATGTTCGGCGTCACTACACATTTCCACAAAACAAGAAAGTCTCTGCTCCTCTACGTTCCAAATTCTTAGATATCGATGCTGCACACCCTGCAGACAATCCAGAAGATCGAATTGCCGCCCTGAAGATCGATGGTAGTGGAAGCAAAAGTGGGGAGCGTGGCACTAGCGTCAACTGATTAGAGAAGATGAAGAACACCTATGAATTTGAAGGTTAAAGAAAGTAGGACCAATAATGCACGTACATGTGAATATATGGTTCAACTCAGATGGTTGAAAATGATGAAGACTGAAAAATCAATGGATGTGTTCCCGAATAGATGGATCGAGACACCCTTAATTCTAATGAGTCAGAACAATCCCAACGTGTCCATGAGCATTCAATGCTAAAATAATCTTTTTGAGGATACCCTCAATCTTGTATTTGAGGGCACCTGATTATTTTTTATTAGCCTAGCGAATACTATACCTTCTTTTCTTCAAAAAAAAAAAAAAATACTATACCTTCTTGAACATATGGGGTTGGGCCCCTTGGGGTCGAGGGCCCAATTCGGTGGCACTGCCGCACCCGGGGCCCTTAAGCTTGATTCGATTATTTTTCTATTGGGGCAGAGAATACTATACCGTCTTGCACATCTTGGGGGGGTTGAGGGCCCAGCCGGTGGGATCTGCCGCACCCCCGGCCCCCAGTATGTGCAAGAGGGTAATAATATTCCCTAGCTCAATAGAAAATAACTAAGGTGCCCTCAACACGTTGCAAGTTGCGTAGATGACTTTGTAGTTCGGCTTGTTTCGCCGGTCGTGCAGCTCCTTCCCCACTGCGACCTCGGGTCTCCAAGCTGCCCAAGAACATCGTGCCATTGCCTATCGGCTGCACCCGCTCGCCGTGGCAACAACCGGTGTCCATCGCGCCGATTGCCGGGCGGCGCCAAGCCAGCTTTGTCTCTCGGATATTTGAGCTGGGAACTTACAAATATTTGTCGGCTTCAGCATATGGGCAATCAATCTTACTCAAATTAATGCCTATTTCGATGCCGGGGATTTAATTTTGACTCTCACCTCTACATTTCTATCTCGGGGCGAGGATGGGGAGAAACCTTCCGAAAGGTCCTAATGGCTAGGGGGTGAATAGCCTATTAAAAATTCTCGCAACAACACTAAGCACCCGGATTAGTAAGTAAGATGGCGAAGCTATTAAGCAATGCAACAAGCTAGCTATGCAAGCCACAAGTCAATTCTATTGTCTCTAATCCACTCAAAAGCTATGTCGCTAGTTTACTTCTAGGTGAACAAGCAATTCTAACTAGATTACAACTAGGAGCTAACAAGACTAAGCAACCTAACACACCACTCAAGCTAACAAGCTAAACAAAGCTACACAAGATATATCAATGTAAATACACGTGGAGTAGTGAACGATATACCGACGTCGATGTGTAGAGGTGGAAGCCAATCACCGTGATCAACAAGAAATCTCCAACGAGCACAACAAGGTTGACACGATGATTTTTCACCGAGGTTCACGTGCTTGCCGGCACGCTAGCCCCGCTGTGGCGACACACTCACTTGACGGTTGCTAAGCTTAATGGCCGCGTGCCAAAACCCCTATGGGCGCTCAAGCAAACGATCACAAGAGAGGGTCCAACAAGCCACAAGCAATCCACTAGTGACGCCTTTTCGCGAACCTCCCGCGGGGTAAGGCTCAACCCCTCACAATAACCACCGGTGTGGCCTCGAACAAGCTCCACTCGAGCTCAACACCGCCTCTTGCTCCAAGCCGCTAGGGAACCGGGCAAATTCCCAAGAGAAACAAGAATCCCGCGGCTTCTCCAAGGATGAAGTGCTCTAGATGCAACCAAGCAATGCAATACACTTCTATCACTCTCAATCTCACCAAGAATTCGAGTTATGGATGGAGAGATGAGTGGAGAGGAGTATCAAATGCTCACTAGCAAGTTGGAAGCTTCAAATGTGCAAGAGAGAGAGCCTAAGGAACCAGCCAACCAAGTATATATATGGCTCCTCTCAAATGGAGCCATTGCTCCAAAAAATTTGCTTTCTCGGGGTGATCGGGCGCACCGACCGGAACCACCACCCGGTCCGGTCGCGAGTCCGGTCACCGCTTCGGTCCACTACCGACAAAGGGTCGGGCCCACAACCGGCACCCTTCCTTCGTGGCGTCCGTCAGCGGATCCGGTCGACACCGAAGCATCCGGTCCAGGGTCCGGTCACCGCGGCGCCGCAAAACCCGCTTGCGGGGCTCTCGCCAGACGCGACCGACCGGACGCTCGGTGAGTGAATCGCGTCCGGCCGCACCGGCGTCGCGTCCGTGGCCGCCTCGACGCTTGCTTCTCTATCTTCTTCTTTGCTTTTGCTTCAAACTTGTTTCGCCTCTTGCCATGGGTTGCCAACACGTCGAAGATGACCACGTTATCACCAATGTTAGCACGTCGAGATGTTAGGCAAGATCGAAGTTAGTGCTCTCATGTCCTAAATGCAATATGCAAGTCAATTGGACCTAGAAGCACTTCATGCAAGGATTGTCGCGGCATCCCCTCTTGATAGTCGGCTATCTATCCTATAATGTGATCACACGCTTCTATCGTGTCTTGATCACCGAAAGGAAAACCCTATCAAGTATACCTTTGCCTTGATCTCCCGGGTTCCTCTCAAGCCGATCACCGAGCTTGACGATCCATCAAGTCCACCGACATTGCCCATGTTCATGATCATCATGCTCCTTGTCATCCACCTAATCCTTTCTTAAGTCACACACTTAGAGCAAAGGATTAGTCCACAAGTGTGTCATCAATTTTCAAAACCAAACATGAGATTTCAATCTCTCCTTTTTTGGTAATTGATGACAACCAAACTCACAAAGATATGAAATAAAATTCAATTGAACTTGAATTGCTTGCCCATAGAGTTTTGATCATGAATCAAGGATTGGACAAACATTTCAAGGTTCGGTTTTTGGTAGTAGTAGCTCCCCTACATATGTGCTTCCATGTGTTTGGATCAAGTTGGCACATATGTATGGATAGAAATCTTGGGGAGAGACACTAATACCAAAAGAGATGCTAAGGTTCTAGAAATTGGACCTTTGAAGCGTGAAACCATCGGAGTCCTTAGCATCATGTAACTAGACAATCATCAAAAACTCAACATACCCCATGAGATCAACATTATAAGCTAAAATGTGAGCTTTGTCTAGATACATCCTATGCATGCTAGTTGGTCAAACACCAATCAATTTTCAAAAACTAGCATACACCAAGCAATCATGTATATTGAATTTAGATTGCCAATGCAACATCACATTATGATTATGCACAAACAAATGCACAAATAGTCTATGAGCTTGCTCCCCTATTTGTGTGATCCTTTTCCAACATCTTTGTGACTTATTTCTCTAACTTTGTCAACAATCACCAAAAAAAAGGTGTAAATGAGAGAAATCAAGTCAATCAAAGTATCATATGTGGTCTCATCGAGATCACTTGCCTTTTCATGTATTCAAGTTTGAACCAAGGACAAGCTTTTTCACACCTCATATGCATAAGGGTTATCTTGCACCATGTTAGAATACACATCAATAGCTCATTTTCTAGAGTTGACACTAGGATTGCAAGCACATAAACATGTCATATGCCACCACTAGTTCATAGAACCAATCAAAGCAATAGTGGTGCCACACATACATTGAAAACATTTGATTTTCCATGAATGAGCCTAGTAAGCATGCATGATGGCTAGATGCACTAACAAGTCCTTAGCAACATATGAATGCCATGACAAACAACTATTACCTTGGGTTTGTCGAAGGAGAGGCATGTCATATAAGTGGGGTACATCAACTCAAGTTGGAGAAGTCAATAATGTTCAATTCTCCCTTTAGCATGCAAAACCTCTTCTCATCAAGTGGCTTGGTGAATATGTCGGCTAGTTGATCTTCGGTGCCAATGCCCATGATACAAATGTCACCCTTTTATTGATGATCTCTTATGAAGTGATGCCTTATATCAATGTGCTTTGTTCTTGGATGTTGAACCGAATTTTGAGTCATCTTTCTAGCACTTTCATTGTCACAATATAATGGAACTTTGTCAAATGTGAATCCAATATCCTTCAATGTTGACCTCATCCAAAGCAATTGAGTGCAACAACTTCCCGCACTAATGTATTCGGCTTCGGGCGGTTGAAAGAGCAACACTATTTTGCTTCTTTGAAGACCATGATACTAGTGACCTTCCAAGGAATTGACATGTGCCACTTGTGCTCATTCTATTGATCTTGCACCCTCCATAATCGAAATCCGAATATCCAATCAAATCAAACTTGGATCCCTTTGGATACCATAGTCCAACATCTTGTGTGCCCTTCAAGTACCTCACAATTCTTTTGGTTGCCTTGAGGTGACTTTCTCTTGGATCGGATTGATATCTAGCACACATGCCCACACTAAATGCTATGTCCGGTCTTGATGCGGTTGCATAGAGCAAACTACCAATCATAGACCTATATTTCTTTTGTTCAACCATGTTGCCACTTGGATCGGGGTCTAGGCTTCCATTGGTTGCCATTGGTGTGGACATTGACTTGGCATCTTGTAGATCAAACTTCTTGATCATGTCTTTGATGTACTTGCCTTGACTAATGAATGTGTCATTCTTCAATTGCTTGATTTGGAGTCCAAGGAAGAATGTGAGTTCTCCAAGCATTGACATTTCAAACTCATTGGCCATCATCTTAGCAAACTCTTCACAAAATTCTTGATTGGTTGACCCAAAGATAATGTCATCAACATAGATTTGCAACACAAACAAGTCTTTGCCAATCTTCTTGGTGAAGAGAGTGGTGTCCACCTTGCCCATCTTGAACCCTTTAGAGAGGAGAAAATCTCTCAACCTCTCATACCATGCTCTTGGTGCTTGCTTCAAGCCATACAAAGCCTTCTTCAACTTGTAGACATGGTTGGGATACTTTTCATCTTCAAAGCCCGGGGTTGTTCAACATACACCAACTCATTGATGAAGCCATTCAAGAATACACTTTTCACATCCATTTGATAGAGCTTGATGTCATGAGCACATGCATAAGCAAGCAAGATTCTAATTGCTTCAAGTCTAGCAACCGGTGCATAGGTCTGTCCAAAGTCAAGACCCTCTACTTGAGTGTACCCTTGAGCTACTAGCCTTGCCTTGTTTCTCACTACAATTCCATCTTGATCTTGCTTGTTCTTGAAGACCCACTTGGTTCCAATCACATTATAGTCCTTAGGCCTTTCCACCAATTCCCATACATCATTTCTCTTGAAATTGTTCAACTCTTCATGCATGGCATTGATCCAATCTTCCTTCTTTAGTGTATTTTCAATGTTCTCCGGTTCTTCTTGTGCTACAAAGGCATGGTGAGCACAAAAAGATGCTAATCTTCTTCTAGTAACCACTCCACTATTGATGTCACCGACAATTTGATCAATTGGATGGTCTCTTGCTATGTTGGATGGTTGCATCACTTGCACTTGATGACTAGGATGGGGAGTTGGACTAGCTTGTTGCTCTTGATCTTCATCTTGAGTACCACTCGTGCTTGCTTCATTTGCATCAAACTCAATTGTAGTGGTAGGCAAAGGAGTGTCTTCATCATCTTCAACTTGCCTTGGTCTAATGTCACCAACATTCATTGTCCTCATAGCATTCTCTAAGTTGGAACCACTTACATCATCATGATTTTCAACTTCATTTTGAGAACCTTGGGTTTCATCAAATTCAACATCATGAACTTCTTCAAGCTTGCCACTACCCAAGTTCCATACTCTATATGCTTTGCTTGTGGTTGAGTATCCAATAAGGAACCCTTCATCACATTTCTTGTCAAACTTGCCCAATCTTGTGCCTTTCTTGAGAATGTAACATTTGCATCCAAAGACTCTAAAGTATCCAATGTTGGGCTTTCTTCCATTGAGCAACTCATATGGTGTCTTGCCAAGCATTCCATGGCAATAAAGTCGGTTGCTATAATAGCAAGCCGTGTTGATTGCTTCGGCCCAAAAGGAATGACTAACATTGTATTCACTAAGCATTGATCTTGCCATTTCAATCAAGGTTCTATTCTTCCTCTCAACTACACCATTGGATTGAGGAGTGTAGGTTGGTGAGAATTGATGTCCAATTCCAAGCTCATCACACAACTCTTCAATTCTTGTATTCTTGAATTCACTTCCATTGTCACTCCTAATCTTCTTGATGGATGTCTCAAACTCATTTTGAACCCTCTTGATAAAAGTCTTGAAAAGCTCAAATACATCATTCTTGTCATGAAGAAAGAACACCCATGTATATCTTGTGTAGTCATCAACTATGACAAGATCATACTTGTTGCCTCCAATGCTAGAATATGATGTTGGCCCGAACAAGTCTATATGTGATAACTCAAATGCCTTGCTTGTACTCATTGTACTCTTGGTTGGATGTGCATTGCCATGTTGCTTGCCGGCTTGACATGCTCCACAAGGTTTGTCCTTCTCAAACTTCACATCATTCAAGCCTCTAACCAAGTCATGCTTCACTAACTTATTCAATTGCTTCATTCCAACATGACCAAGCCTTCTATGCCACAACCACCCTTTACTAGCTTGTGAGAGTAGACATGTTGTCAACTTGGCTTCTTTTTACTTGAAATCAACAAGGTAGAGATCACCATATCTAAATCCCTTGAAGATCATATTGGCACCATCACCACTAACCACTTCAACTTCTTGGCTTGTGAATATACACTTGTAGCCAAGGTCATAAAGTTGAGAAACCGACAAAAGATTGTAATCAAGATTGTCCACTAGCAACACTTTGGATAGAGTCTTCTCTTGTGTAATTGCAATCTTGCCAAGACCCAAAACATTACCCTTCTTGTCATTGCCAAAAGTGATTGACTCATATTCATCAATGCCCTTGATGCTAATTGACTTGAACATAAGAGAATCCCCGGTCATATGTTGAGTGCACCCACTATCCATTATCCAATGCTCTCCTCCGGCACGATAATTGACCTACAAAATAAGATCAATTCTTCTTAGGTACCCAATGTTGCTTGGGTCCTTCAAGGTTAGTCACCAAGGCCTTTGGTACCCAAATGGCTTTCTTCTTTGAGCCCATCCATGGTGTACCAATGAATCTAGCACGAACACCATTTTCCTTCTTCACAAGCATATAAGAATGATCAAGCTTGATAGAAGAAACATTGGTTCTCTTGTTCATGCACTTATGCTCTTCATGACCAACTTGCTTGCAAGCTTTGCAATAACTACCATTGTTCTTCACAAAACGTGTCTTGTGAGTTACAAGGGCGGCCTTGCCTTTCTTGGGGATATAGCCTAAGCCCTCTTTGTATAAGGATGCCCTTTGGCTACCCAAGCACATAAGCAAGCGGTCCTCACCACCATAGGCCTTAGCCAAAGAGTGATTGAGCTCCTTTACTTCCCTCTTTAAACATGCATTCTCATGAATAAGCATAGGGTTGTCATTATCCTCACTAGAGATGGATATGCTAGTGATAGAGCTAGTGGAGGTCTCACACTTGGGGGTTGAATCATCAACAAGGATATCACACATGATGCTTACATTGGATGTATCAACATTTTCAACAACTAAGCACAACTTGTGCTCTTCAAGTAGAGAGGAATGAGCTTTTTCTAACTTAGAATGAGTTTTCTCAAGCTTCTTATGGTCTACATCTAGACTCTCATAAGATGCCCGAAGCTCACCAAGTTCTTGCTTAAGGCTCCTTGTTTCCTTACGCAAGCCCTTGCATTCCTTTCTATTTTGCTTGAACATAACAATGTAATCATCAAGCATGCTTTGCAATTCCTCCCTAGTGGGTGTTTGCTCCTCATCATCACTATCACTATCACTATCATCATCATCATCACTAGTGATAGATTGTACCTTGGTAGCCTTAGCCATGAAGCATGAGGAAGGAGTGTCGAAGAGGGAGATCTTGTCATGCATGGCAAGGTGAGGTTGTCCCTTCTTCTTCTTCTTCTTCTCCTCTTCTTCATCACTTGAAGAGGATGAGCCATCACTATCCCACATAGTCACATGTTGTAAGGTCCTAGATGGCTAGAGGGGGGGGGTGAATAGCCTATAAAAATTTTCTACAAGCTCAACTAAACAAACCAATTAGTATAAAACACGGCGTAAAGTGGTTTGCACTAGCTCTAATGGTCAAGCAAGCCTTCTAGTGACAAGACTAAATAATTCTATAATCTCTAGTCTACTCAAGGTCTATGTCACTACTCTAACTAATAAACAATCCTAATATGGTCCTTATGCTAGCAAGAACAACTACACAAGGCAAAGCTAGCTCTCTACACAAAGTAAACTAGGAAAGTAAGGCAAGAGTGAGAAGCTCGTTATACCGCCTTGTAGAGGATGTCAACCAATCACCGGGATGAAGATGAACAATCAATCACACGATGGTGATGATCCACACACGAAGACAATGAACAAGTTGATTTGTTCACCCGGAGTTCGCTTGTACACCGACAACTACTCTCCGGTTGTGCCGACCAACACAAGGATGGTGTTTGAGCTAGGCGGTGCCCTTGCTAGCCTCAACACACCACTCAACAAGTGTGGTACCCGAAGCACGAGCAATGTATTCCTTGCACTTTGTCTTCCCGACGAGGAGTGCGTAATCCTCGACAAAATCAACCGGAGGTGGCCAAGAAACAATCACCTCTTCTTGCCAACAACTCCACCACTTCACCAAGCCGGCTAGGAGCGGTGTCTCCAAGAGAAACGGGAAATCCACCGTCCCACAACGATCCCCAAGTGCCTCTAGATGCAAGAACTCGATGCAATGCACTAGGATCAACTCTTCTCTCAAGAATGAGGCTCAAATCAAGAGTGAGAGAGGAGGGAGGCTTGCTTGCTTGCTCAAAGGTGTTAGGAGTGATTCAAAATGACCAAGAGAGAGAGCAAGTGGCAGCCAAGGTGGTATATATAGGCCACACCACGAAATGTGGTGGAAAGGGTGGAAAACACACTTTTTGCGCCCCGACCGGGCCGATCGACCGACTCACCAAATGAGTCCGGGTCGGTGGGTCCGCCACAACCGACAAGCCCAAACCGGCCGGTGACCCTGTCCCGAGAGCTTCCGGTCCAGCGAAGTCCGTCAAGCTTCCGTCCGCGACGGACGCGATCCGGCCGGGCGCGTCCGGCCACCCGCCGACGCCGAGCCGCTTTGCGAGCTCGCGCGGACGCGATCGACCGGACCGTCCGGCCGCTTCCGACCACTTCCGGTCGGTGCGTCCGTCCACGCCAGAGCTGCAAAAACTTCGCCGCTTTAGTCGCCGTTCCTTCTTCGCCTTTGCTCCAAACCGACTTCCGTCACTTGTTTCTTGTTGCCGACACGCCAAAGAACACCTCGACACCATGTGTTAGCATTTTCGAAACCAATTTCAACAAGGACGGAGTTAGCACTTTAGGTTAGAATGCATGCATATGAGACTTGAACCTAAAGGCACGTGAGGATCGATATGTACGAAAAAGTTTCCCCTCTTTATAGTACGGCTTATCGATCCTATAACCACCCACACCCTCTATGGTGTCTTGGGTGTGAAATCAAAAGCCCTATGGTTATACCTTTGCCTTGGGACCTTTGATCTCTAAACTCCACCGAGTTGCATGCTTGATCAACTTTTGGATCACCTTGACCCTTCATCCATGATCACAATGCACCAACTCCCGCATCGACCAATCTCCAATCTAATCAAACACTTAGCATCGAGAGATTAGTCCTTAGGTGTCACTAATTAGCCAAAACCAAACTAGAGATCTTCACATGTGACTCATTCTTCTTCTTGGGCTTCTTCTCCTTCTCATTCTTGGCATCATTCTTCTTTCTTGCTTTCTTGATGCCCTTCTCATCATCACTCTCATATGGGCACTCCGCAATAAGATGGCAATCATCATGACACCGAAAGCATGTCATATTGCCTTCATTCTTGCCATCCTTGGTCTTCTTCTTGGATGATTGTTTCTTCTTGTTCTTGTTGATGTATGTCTTCTTCACATATTTGCCCAATCTTCTCACAAAGAGGGCCAATTGTTCATCAACTTCACTCCCACTTGTAGAAGTGCCATCCTCTTCATCACTTGATTCTTCCTTCTTCTTCTTGCCCTTGGATGATGAGCAAGCTTTGAGTGCTAGGCCTTTCTTGTCTTCTTTCTTGTCCTCATCCTTAGCCTTCTTGTTGGCCTTGTTGATGAGCTCTTGCTTCTTTGAATCATCTCTAAAGGAGTCATCGGTCATCACCTCATCAAGTAATTGATTTGGTGTCAAGAGCTTCAAGTTGGTCTTCACTAGAACGGTCTTGAGCATCTCGAATCTCTCCGGTAAGCACCTCAAAAACTTCATGTTGAATTGAGTGTCCTTGATACCTTCACCAAGTGCATTGAGATCGTTCACCAACACTTGCATGCGGTGGAACATCTCCGGCACACTCTCATCATCCTCCATCTTGAAGCTATTGAATTGCTCAAGCTTAATGTAGGCTTTAGCTTGCTTGACGCCTTTGGTGCCCTCATAGCATTCTTCTAGCTTCTTCCAAATGTCATGGGCGATAGTGAGTGTCTTGACTTGCTCAAACACTCTATCATTGAATGCCTCATGAAAAGCACTCACGGCCACATCATTGGCATATATCTTCTTCTCTTCCGCGGCGGTTGGCTCATTTGGCTTTGCCACCTCAAACTTGTTCTCAGTCACAATCCACACTTCTCTATTGATTTGCTTGAGATTTGCGGTCATCTTCAACTTCCAATGCCTAAAGTTGGTGTCATCGAAAGATGGCGCCTTCTTGGTGTTGTTGACATGAAACATAGCCATTGTTTATCACCGTTGGATGTTAAGCCACTCAAATACGGTGCCTCGGCTCTGATACCACTTGAAAGGTCCTAATGGCTAGAGGGGGGTGAATAGCCTATTAAAAATTCTCGCAACAACACTAAGCACCCGGATTAGTAAGTAAGATGGCGAAGCTATTAAGCAATGCAACAAGCTAGCTATGCAAGCCACAAGTCAATTCTATTGTCTCTAATCCACTCAAAAGCTATGTCGCTAGTTTACTTCTAGGTGAACAAGCAATTCTAACTAGATTACAACTAGGAGCTAACAAGACTAAGCAACCTAACACACTACTCAAGCTAACAAGCTAAACAAAGCTACACAAGATATATCAATGTAAATACACGTGGAGTAGTGAACGATATACCGACGTCGATGTGTAGAGGTGGAAGCCAATCACCGTGATCAATAAGAAATCTCCAACGAGCACAACAAGGTTGACACGATGATTTTTCACCAAGGTTCACGTGCTTGCCGGCACGCTAGTCCCCGTTGTGGCGACACACTCACTTGACGGTTGCTAAGCTTAATGGCCGGTGCCAAAACCCCTATGGGCGCTCAAGCAAACGATCACAAGAGAGGGTCCAACAAGCCACAAGCAATCCACTAGTGACGCCTTTCGCGAACCTTCCGCGGGGTAAGGCTCAACCCCTCACAATAACCACCTGTGGCCCCTCGAACAAGCTCCACTCGAGCTCAACACCACCTCTTTGCTCCAAGCCGCTAGGGAACCGGGGCAAATTCCCAAGAGAAACAAGAATCCCGCGGCTTCTCCAAGGATGAAGTGCTCTAGATGCAACCAAGCAATGCAATGCACTTCTATCACTCTCAATCTCACCAAGAATTCGAGTTATGGATGGAGAGATGAGTGGAGAGGAGTATCAAATGCTCACTAGCAAGTTGGAAGCTTCAAATGTGCAAGAGAGAGAGCCTAAGGAACCAGCCCAACCAAGTATATATATGGCTCGTTTCAAAATGGAGCCGTTGCTCCAAAAAATTTGCTCTCTGGGGGTGACCGGACGCGACCGGCCGGAACCACCAGCCGGGGTCCGTCCGCGAACCGGTCATCGCTTCCGGTCACTACCGACAAGGGTCGGGCCCACACCGCACCCTTCCTTCGTGGCGCTCGATCGGCCGGATCTGGTCGACACCGGAAGCATCCGGTCCCGGGGTCCGGTCACCGCGTCCGGCAAAAACCCGCTTGCAGGGGCTCGCGCAGACGCACCGACCGGACGCTCCGGTGAGTCGCGTCCGGTCGAACCGGCCATAGCGTCCGTTCGCCCTCGACGATTGCTTCTCTATCTTCTTCTTTGCTTTTTGCTTCAAACTTGTTTCGCCTCTTGCCATGGGTTGCCAACACGTCGAAGATGACCACGTTATCACCAATGTTAGCACGTCGAGATGTTAGGCAAGATCGAAGTTAGTGCTCTCATGTCCTAAATGCAATATGCAAGTCAATTAGACCTAGAAGCACTTCATGCAAGGATTGTCACGGCATCCCCTCTTGATAGTTGGCTATCTATCCTATAATGTGATCACACGTTCTATCGTGTCTTGATCACCGAAAGGAAAAACCCTATCAAGTATACCTTTGCCTTGATCTCCCCGGTTCCTCTCAAGCCGATCACCGAGCTTGACGATCCATCAAGTCCGCCGACATTGTCCATGTTCATGATCATCATGCTCCTTGTCATCCACCTAATCCTTTCTTAAGTCACACACTTAGAGCAAAGGATTAGTCCACAAGTGTGTCATCAATTTCCAAAACCAAACATGAGATTTCACCTTCCCCGACGGGATTAACGGGGGCGGTGTCACGAACTGCATTGATCTCAAAGTGACCGCGTGGCCCGACGCGCCCTTGAGGGGCGGCGCGCCAAAGCTTCTCGGCGGCGGCAACGGTGGCGGCGACGGGCGGCGGCGACGGCGCGGTGGTTTACGCGGCGGCGCTGGGCGGCGGTCTTGGCGGCAAATGGGCGTGTAACGGGAGGAGGGGCGACGCGCGTAGGGGAAGAGGAGGGAGTTGGGATAAATTTTCTTTATTTGCTTGTTACCCTCGAAGATTACGGACCCTTTACTTTTATAGCCCGGCTAGTGGAACTTGTATCGCAAGCAATCTCTCTAAAAGATTTCCTTATAGATTGGAATACCTTTTACAAGTATATCCTATTTATTTTCCTAATAAGGGTCTTCCCTATAGATGGAATATCCCCTTGCACACCAAAAAGCCTAAGATAATCCTAATGAATTTCCTTCTTTATTTCGAATTAATTGCCGAAGAATCCGCGGAAGGAAGACGGAGGCGGGGCGGCGGCGCGCGCCGTCTCCCCGGGCGGGGCGCTTCTGGTGCCCCTCGGGCCTCGTGGGCCCCGTCCTTTCCGGGGCCCTATCTCCCGGGTCATGACATCTCCCCTTCTCCGACCGTGCCCCTCCCTCGCACCGGATGAAAGTCCATTCGGTCACACCTGGTGGAGATTTGTTGCACCTGGCATGATAAGCTCAACTTGTAGGATTAGCTTGCCGTGCACCGGGTTCCCGAGGATCATGTTCTCCCCGGTTCGCTGTGGAGCAAACTCCAAGAGATAGTGGAGGTTCCCGATGTATCCATGGTAGATGTCTCGGTGGACAAAGACGCCCCTCGCTGTGATGCCGCTCGTCGACGGGCCGAAAGCAAGAGCTCCCTTGGAACTCCCGCCTCAAGGTGCCGATGCACCATGTCGCGAGGCGTGCTCTCCAGAACAAGAAGTGCTCATTGGGCGGCGTTAATGAAGAGCGGAAGAAGGAGCCGATGGTGATGTCGCGGTGAGTGGGAGGGGTAGCGACCAAATTCAACATCGCATCAGACATGAAGGAGCCGACGCCGAACAGGGAGGGAGATAGCCGGTGTGTCCCCCACTACGTCGTAGCCGATGTGGACGCTGTCGATGGTGAGGAAGAGACGATCCATGCCGCCGAGGAAGACGACCTGGGCGGGGGCCGACGTGGTGGCGCCGTGGCCGATGTCGCCCAACAGATGGCGGCCGGTGATGCCGACGTCGGTGCAAAGGTGTAGGCGCCCAAGGCGAGGGAAGTTCGCCCCGCGAACTCCTCCTTGAAGCGAGAGCCTCCAAAGAGGTCCGATAGTAGTGGAGAAGAAGCCGGGAGGTAGAAACGACCGCCGAAGAGGAGGAGGCCGTCCTCAACCGCCCAAGCCGAACAGCGCCGCCTTCGTGGTGACGCCGAGGGCGATCCGGGCAAGCAGTGCCGGTGTTGACGGTCACCAACGACATATTTTTAACGCCAACATTCTACCAATAATAAGGTGAAACTATACCTTACTACACACATATACATTTATTATTGACATAATTCCACTTGTAGTGCCAAAATAATATTGTGCAGATTTATATTAGAAGCAAGTGGAAAATACACCAAAAGGCGCCTCCACAGGCGCATTATTGGAGAATATCAAGCCCAAGGGAGGAATGGACCAAACACGCGAACCGGGCCGAGCAAACATCGCCACACAACTTTTCAAGCCCAAACACGCCCGACTGCCAAGGCGGCCCGAACCAGAGCCCAGACAGTCTTGCGCGCACCACACTGCGCGCCGCACCCATCCCGAGGCGGTTCGGGCCCGAGTTTGGCGAGGCGGTTTGTTACCTTCAAAACCGGGCCGTGCCGACGTTGGATTGTCGGTTCAAGCAGATTTGGAAGGTGTTCAAGAACGGTTTTGGCTCTTTCCATGTGGGGGAGGGACGTTTTCCAAAGAGCCCCCTCTCCTCTACCTATAAAAGGAGGCCCTCTCCCCCTCATTCAACACACACCACACAATGTAGCCTCTCTCTTCTTCTTCTTCTTCTTCCTCTCCCTTTCTTCTTCTTCTTTCTTCTTCTTTTCTTCTTCTTCTTTTCCTTCTTCTTCTTTCTTCTTCTTCTTTTCCTTCTTCTTCTTCTTCTTAGTTTGTACTTAGGAGGAGTTTGGCAAGGATTAATAAAGGAGAGCAAGACATTTTGGAGCTATTCGGTATGATCAATTTAGAGTTCTTCATCTTGTTCTTGTTCTCTACTTATCAATATAGTCATGTTCTTGAATTAGAGCAAATGTTCTTGTGATATAATCTTGGTTGAATAACTAGTCTATAGTTCCTATATCATGATCTTGTCTTATAGAACTCCGTGCTTAGTTTATCATACATACATGTTTAGACCAAAGAGCTAGATTGCTATGAAGAGTTCTATCTAGAGTTAGCCTTGGTTGATGTTGGGTTGCGGGATTGATAGTCGTTCCTTCGGGCGGTGCTGCGGTAGAAGGACCGGGGGGCGGGTAAGCCTTGTATACACGCCGGAGTAATAATCACTAGTGTAGGCGTGGTGTCTAGACTAAGGGTTTTCTATCTTTTTGTGGCGCGTCCCCACGGTTGAGGGGGTAGGCGGGTGGGTTGTAACGACCTTGTCCGTCCCCTCGTAATCCCCCCCACGTTCGGGTGTGGCGCGAGTGCTAAATGCCGGTCTCCATCCCATTTGGGCGATTGCGGTGCCCGAAGTAATTCGGCCGAGAGACCTTGGCTTTCTTGAACTAGAATCTCTAACAGTTGAACATGTGTGTATCTGCTATCTTGACATGACTATCTAGGATATGCCTCGCTCCATATTAGATTTATTCTTTTATTCATTCTTTTATATTTATCCTTGAGATTGGCTCGAGTGTGTGTGTCGGGTTATCCTATTACCTATCTTATTTTATCCCTATTATGAACATTGGTCTATTATACATTCGTGTTATCTTGACCATGTCTGAATTAGAGACTTTTACACCATGCCTTCCTTTGGGAAAAATATAAATAACGATACCCTGAATACTTAGGGTGAAATGCTACAATGATAGATCCGATGCGCTTGTGGATGAATATCTTGTTTGGCAAGATCTATCACCGTTGATAATCCCGTTCGGATCACCGAACACGGTGGTTTCACTTAGGAATGTCAACGGCGCATTTAAAGCGCCGTTATTAGAGATGGGTTCTAAACCTTTTTCTAGTGATTGCGGCTTAAGAAATGCAACAAGCATTTCGGCGCCGTCTTGCGGGAAGGCGTTGGTTAAAGGGATGATCTATTAGGACATGTTCCCGATAATATGCTTGTGTAGTGATCTTTGTTCATCTTAGGTTTATCTAAAAAAATCTTTTATAAAAAGAAAAAAATCTTTTCTAAAAAAAATCTTATAAATAAAAAGCAAGGACATGTTATCAAGTTAGTATGCACCTTCGGGTATTCTTGTCGCTAACCATTTCCAGGTGAAGACTAAGAAGAACAAAGGGCACGCGACGCTTGAAAACATGGGGGCTATCGATCAATAAAGAAAACTTTGATGCTCTTGGGCGGAGGAACGCACTCAAAAGGAGACCACGACCTTGCACACTCGACTTTTTCACGAAAAGTACAAGTGTGAGAGGGGGAGGGCGGTGATAATATCAAGTTCCACGTACAAGGGGGTAAAAAAGTGAGAGAAGTAAAAAAAAAGAGGAAAAAAAAAGAGAGATAAATAAGAGATTAGCCTCCCCCTTGCTATAAAAAAAAAAAAAGAAGCGAAAAAAGAAATAAGAGGAGAGAGAGGAGCTTGGTTGGCCACATATGGCCAAAGTAAAAATAAAGACACGACTCCACCCCATTGCTTCCATGTAAGCAAGAAGGGATCTTTCTCTCCCAAGACCTTTGTTGCACTTTTGAAGTGAGTTCGGTATGTCTCCCTCTCGCTCCGGCCGGGAAGTCATAACCAAACCAAGATCATCATGCTACCCGATGCAAAGCAATTATGAACTCTATCCTCAAGCTGCCGGTCAAGTACACTTTCCAGTACGCAAAGGTCCAAAAAAAAAAGGAGTAAAAAAAGAGAGGTAAAGGAAAGGAGGAACATCCTCCTTTACACCTTTGTGACCACTAAGGCCCATGGTCCATATACACTACCCTATGTGTATCACCTAAGCCTTGTGGCCCGCCTGAATGGATCATCAAGCTACCACCGCGGGAGTTTCAACATCTTGCCTTCATGCGTGGTTGGTACACACACACACTTTCAGTGCACGCAAAGGTAATAATCCACCAATTCTTTTTACTCATACTTATCTTCATATAAAAAAAAATCATGTCTTCTCTATTTATGAAATATGGTTTGGGTTTGGATGTGTTTACATGGACCCATGTGGTACATTCATAGATCTTTTAAATCAAGCATGGTGCTTGGGTTAAAATGGTCTTCTTTAATCAAAATTTGACATGGTGTCAATATTTGATTAATGAACCCGTAGTGACATCATGAACAATAGAATTATTCTTTGATGGAGATAAAGCAAGGCTAGACTTACATTGCATCTTTATCTTAGCCTTGTTTGAGTTTGAAAAGTTTGGTGAAGCTTTTATGTTCTCCCTTGATAATAAAATCCTAAAATAAAATCTTTAAAATAAATAAATAAATAAATTTAAACAAGTCGCTCTTTTGCTCCTTCACGCATATGTTTCAAAATTTGGTAATCACGAAGGATGGTAAATCCAAATCGTGAATCTACCATATACTAACCACGCAGAAAAAGCCAAAAGCACGGGGGTAAAACCCCGATCCAATGGGCTTTGAGCTAGCTTGGGGAGGACCAAAAACATGGTAATGTGAAACCTACACTCTCATCCTCTGTCCATTACCTTCCAAAAAAAAAAGTGTTTTATAAAATATTTTATTATCAAAATAAACAAAAAAATATTTACTACACAAAAATCTAAAAAGTAAATATTTTCAAAAAAAAAAAAAATGGGGTATATTTCAAAAAGAAAAAAAAAAATGGGGTATATTTCAAAAAAAAAATGGGGTATATTTAAAAAAATATATGTTTTATAAAATATTTTATTATCAAAATTAACAAAAAAAAATATTATATAAAATCTATATAAAAAAATCTTTATAAATAAAATAAATTCTTCTATGAAAAAAATATATATATATGTTTTCAATAAAACATATTTTACGAATAAATTTTTTTTAGTAAAAAAAAAATTTAATCTTTTTGTTCACCTTTCAAAGTCTTCATCTTCATTGGATGAATCTTATTGCTCTTTCATGCTTCCTCTTTCTATATTGGTACGTGTAAGTTTGGAAGTTTTTGTCATACTAGTCGATCATACTTCCATAGGCGTTTTGAATTAAGCATGGTGCTTAGGTCAAAAGTCTACCTTAATCGAATTAGACATGGAGTTGAGTCGATTATTGAACTAGAGTCGCTAGTGTAGATTTTGGTCAAATCTGTGGACTAACCCCTGCAGGAATTTATCAAACATCATGAGGGTAAGTCCAAGAGATGACAATGGAGATCAGAAGTTGTTTGGTGAACCAAAAAATAATAATAATAATAATGATAATGATAAAATAAAAAAATAAATAAATAAATAAAAAACCTTTGAAACCCCAAGAATGGTTGTCCCGCTCTTCCAAGATCATCACAAGACAAGCTTGGGGAGAGTCTCCCCGGCACGCTCAAAAGATGATATTAATCAAAGATCAAATCATGGCGTGCACAGGCTAGCAACGTTCATAAACCGAAGGTAAGTCAAAAGCTAGCTTGGGGAGGACTCCCACAAAGGTAACTCGTATCTCTCATATTCCATTTAGTTATTTTCTTATATGAATGATGAGGTATGAGAATAAAAAAAAAAAAAAGAGGGGAAGAAGAAAGAGAGAGAGGAGACTTATTCCATTCCATATATATGTGTTGTAGAAATATTTTAGTTCTACCCCTGTTGAAATGATGAATAGTTGCTTTGTCTTATGTTTTGCCTGTGCCTAGGTTATAATTCGAATTTCTCTAAAGTTTGGGTTTAGTGGCTAAGTCTAAAAACTCATCCTAAAAAAAAAAAACTGATTCATGTGGGTTGCATAGGCTCTATCTAGTCTAAGTTGTTACCAAGTATGATATGGTACAAATGGATTTGCTATGATTTTGTCCAAAAAGAGAGACTTGACATCCGGGAATCTAATTTGAAAAAAAAAAAAGAAAACTATATGGGCTATGCTAAAAAAAAAAAAAAAAAAAAAAAAAAAAGAGAGATGAAAAATGGACATGTGTCCGAGGGCGAGTAGAGCCCACATCTCCAAAAAAAACAAGAGAGGAAATAAAAGACAAAAAGTCTAGGGCGAGCGAGCCCACCTCTCCAAAAAAAAATATACATAGCAATAAAGCCCATACTTTCTCGGAAAAAAAAAATATAATTTAAACAAATAAATCCCTGGATGAAAAGTTGATCAAAAGGATGAATGAAAAGTATTTACATTTATAACCGTTCTATCGGCAAATCGCCCAAGGCTTTGAGAAAAGCTAAAAAGCCCCGCTACGATGAAAGGTAATAAAGGGTGAGCAAAGGCATGCCATTTTATTCAAACTATAGTAGAAAATCTTATTATAACCCTGGCACTTGTGAAACATAATCGGCATAGTAGCAACTCGATCAACAACCAAGTACTTATCTTTTGCTCGAGGGCGCGCAAAAGGGTAAGCTTGGGGGAGTTTGTTGGCGGTCACCAACGACATATTTTTTAACGTCAACATTCTACCAATAAGGAGGTGAAACTATACCTTACTACACACATATACATTTATTATTGACATAATTCCACTTGTAGTGCCAAAATAATATTGTGCAGATTTATATGAGAAGCAAGTGAAAAATACACCAAAAAGCCTCCACGGAAAGCGCATTCGGAGGAGAATATCAAGCCCAAGGAAGGGAATGGACCAAACAGCGAGGCTGGGCCGAGCAAACATCGCCACACAACTTTTCAAGCCCAAACACGCCCGCCTGCCAAGGCAGGCCCAAACCGAGCCCGGGCAGTGCGCGCACCACAGTGGCGCTTCGCACCCATCTGGCGGTTCGGCCCGAGTTTTGGCGGCGGTTTGTTACCTTCCAAAACCCGGCGTCGTGCGGCGTTGGATTAATGTCGGTTCAAGCAGATTTGGAAGGTGTTCAGGGCGGTTTTGGCTCTTTCCATGTGGGGGAGGGGCGTTTTCCAAAGAGCCCCCCTCTCCTCTACCTATAAAAAGAGGCCCTCTCCCCCTCATTCAAAACACACCACACAATGTAGCCTCTCTCTTCTTCTTCTTCTTCTTCTTCTTCTTCCTCTCCCTTTCTTCTTCTTCTTTCTTCTTCTTTTTCTTCTTCTTCTTTTCCTTCTTCTTCTTTCTTCTTCTTCTTAGTTTCTTCAAAGAACATGACTATATTGATAAGTAGAGAACAAGAACAAGATGAAGAACTCTAAATTGATCATACCGAATAGCTCCAAAATGTCTTGCTCTCCTTTATTAATCCTTGCCAAACTCCTCCTAAGTACAAACTAAGAAGAAGAAGAAAGAAGAAGAAGAAAGAAGAAGAAGAAAAAAAAGAAGAAGAAAGAAGAAGAAGAAGAAAGGGAGAGGAAGAAGAAGAAGAAGAGAGAGGCTACATTGTGTGGTGTGTCTTGAATGAGGGGAGAGGGCCTCCTTTTATAGGTAGAGGAGAGGGGGCTCTTTGGAAAACGTCCCCTCCCCACATGGAAAGAGCCAAAACCCGTCCTTGAACACCTTCCAAATCTGCTTGAACCGACAATCCAACGTCGGCACGGCCGGTTTTGGAAGGTAACAAACCGCCTCGCCAAACCTGGCCCGAACCGCCTCGGGATGGGTGCGAAGCGCACCCGGTGGTGCGCGTGCACCTGTCTCGGCTTTCGGTTCGGGCCGACCTTGGCAGGCCGGGCGTGTTTGGGCTTGAAAAGTTGTGTGGCGATGTTTGCTCGGCCCAGTTCTTACGTGTTTGGTCCATTCCTCCCTTGGGCTTGATATTCTCGATGTGCGCTTTCCAAGGAGGCGCCTTTTGGTGTATTTTCCACTTGCTTCTAATATAAATCCGCACAATATTATTTTGGCACTACAAGTGGAATTATGTCAATAATAAATGTATATGTGTGTAGTAAGGTATAGTTTCACCCCCTTATTGGTAGAATGTTGACGTTAAAAATGTGGCGTTAGTGACCGTCAACAGCCATCACGGTAGTACTGGAGCTCATTCGGCGGCGAAGTCCCATGTCACGCAGCGTCCCAGGCTTGCCAGCCAAGGCATGCCAAGGATGACGTCGACGTCGTTGCCTATATGCATGACGTAGGCGTTGATGTCGAAGGTGCTGGCGTCGATGCGTAGTGGTACGTCGAAGGTGGCCGCCCGGCATGTCGAGGTGGCGCCGGTGCCAGCGGTGATCAACACACACACTGGCTGAGTCCGGAGGCCTGCCATGGTCACCACACGGGGGTCGATGTAGTTGTGCGTTGCTCCCGAGTCGACGATGATGTTGACACCCGTGCCTGAGATGATGCCGACGAGGTATAAAGAGTGAGCACCACGTACCGGGGAGTCGGGTCCCCGAAAAGGACCCTGAGGTCGGCGCCCTCCACTTTGACGTCAGCCAGGGGGACGCCCTCTTGGTCGTCGGTGTAGGCGTTGAAGATCATGATGTCGAAGAGGTGCTTGCACTTGTGACCGCGCGTAAATGGCTCGTCACAATTGAAGCGGAGGCCGCCTTGGCCGTTCAAGTCATCTCCTCGATGTCGGCCATTTGAACGGCCGAAGTCGATGTCGCCGCCGCTTCTTGGGGGTGGGCGCTGTGGTGCGACCATCGAGGGCAAGAGGCGCGGTGCCTTGCCCTCTGCTATGCTGGCTTGCCGGGGTTGTAGAGGATGGTGAAGCGTCGCTCGTACGCCCTGGCGAGAGACATGGCTGTCTCCATGTCCTTGGGATCCTGCATCTCGACGTCTGTCTTGAGCGGCTCGCCCAATCCAGCTGTGTAGATGTTCACCTGCTTTGCTTGTCGTCGAGGTGTCTACTTGGCGCGCCACGTCGCGCCGGGAACTTCCGTGTACTCATCCACGGTGCTGTCTTCCTCAGTGATGCCGGCTTCGCCCGGCCCAATTCCAGCCGTACTGGTTGAAGCGTTCGTTCGTCTTGGGCGAAGCTTGCCCAATCCGCCAACGGTTTCTCCCGGAGACAGCCTCATGTACCCTTCGCTGTGCTCCTCCTATGAGAGATGATATGAGGCGTACCAAATTTGCTCTGTGGCTGGCGTACCTTGTCCCCTGAAGAATTGCTTGTAGCGGTTCAGCCATGGGAGGGGATCTTCCTTGCCGCCGACAGCCGGGAAGACAACTTGTGCAGACGCGGTCGCGAGGCCTGGGAAGGTGTCCGCCGGGGTGGGGGGCGATATCCCCTAGCGCCGGCGCTCCTCTTTTGGGCGCTGTCTTCTGCCCGAGATAGCCTGGCATGTCCTCTAGATCGGTTTCTTTGTGACCTGATCGTCGGCGTCTTGCTTGCCATCTATCCTTGTGTTGATGAAGGTGCGGGATGTGTTCTCCA
This sequence comes from Hyparrhenia diplandra, assembly GCA_015847255.1. Taxonomy (NCBI): domain Eukaryota; kingdom Viridiplantae; phylum Streptophyta; class Magnoliopsida; order Poales; family Poaceae; genus Hyparrhenia; species Hyparrhenia diplandra. The sequence goes on along the minus strand of JADLZK010008205.1, from coordinate 324,357 downwards.
GTAGTGTCTTCATGGCAAGATCAGCCTCCTTCAGGCGTAGCGGCGCTTGACCTCCTTCGGATCGTTGCGGATAAGGCGGCGACCTGATCGGTGGCGTGTGTCGCCTCGTGTGAAGCCCAACTGGGTCCCCAAGTCCTTTAGCATCTTCTTAAAATCTCGCGTCTATGGTGGTGGGTGGATCGATGTGGTCTCCGGATACCAGGTACATCCACGAACGTGGTGATCGGCGTGTCCGCGTGGCCTGTACAACCCGCCTTGAAGGGCGGTGCGTACGGGCTTCTCGGCGGTGGTGGTGGTGGCGGCGACGGCGGCGGTGCTTTACCCGGCGTCAGCCGGGCGTTCGGGCGGCCGCTTAAGCGGCGATCGCGGCGATGGCGCGGCGGCCGGAGGGAGGAGGGGCGGCTACAAGCGGGAAGAGAGGAGGGGAGTTGGGATAAATTTTTCTTTTATTTGCTTGTTACCCTGAAAAGATTACAGACCCCTTACTTTTATAGCCCGGCTAGTGGTACTTGTGTATCGCAAGCAATCTCTCTAAAAGGTTTCCTTATAGATTGGAATACCTTTTACAAGCATATCCTATTTATTTTCCTAATAAGAGTCTTCCTTATAGATGAAATATCCCCTTGCACACCAAAAAGCCTAAAATAATCCTAATGAATTTCCTTCTTTATTTCTGAATTAATTGCGAAGAATCCGCGGAAGGAAAAGCGGAGGCGGCGGCGGCGCCGGCGCCCTCGGCCTCGTGGGTCTGTCCTTCCGGCCCCTATCTGCTGGGTCATGACAGACGGGGATGAGAATAATCTTTTTAGATACCCTCAAGCTTGTATTTGGTGTAAATGGGTCATGCGAATGACTTTTTGAGAAGCTTGAATTGAACTCCAGTGGTTGCTCCATGCGACGACTTTTTCAGTACCACCACTGTACTGCACAACGCGCTACGTACGGCTCGTCAGTATCTCGTATCGGACGAATCGAAAAGGAGACAGCGCTGGTACTGATAGCCATAGCTCTCCTGAGGTTCGCACGAGCACCACGAAGGCTCGATCAGAGTCGCGAGAGGAGGATTGAGTATGTACCAGAGGGTCGGTCGATCGAGCGACCCGTGCGCGAGCTAGAATTTTATTTGCACATCGATGGATCAACACTACTGCAGAAATCAACCAAGATGACGAGTACATCCGAGACCGCTATTGGTCACCGTCGTCAAAGAATTAACAGTTCATACGTACGGGTGATATATATAAATAAACAACCGTGACTTGGGTAACAGTAATTGGAAGTCGGGTAACAGTTCAGACGGCACTGCCCTGCTGCGGTTAGTTCGTCCGTGATGCCCCGGCCAGTCTGGCCTCGGTTTCGTTCAGAGTTGGTGGCCTCGGCCGCCCGTTCGCAACGCACTGGTTTGGCAGTTGTGGCCTGGGATGGATGGATCGCTAGCCGGCAGCGGCTCGCGTCACCGCCCACACCCACACCCACTCCCACACTCCACGGCCGGTGGAGGGATCACCGGCCAGGCACCGTACGAGTCCGTGCAACACGCCCTTTCTAAATTTTACAAGTCGTGTTACAGCGGTGAAAGCGAACGATCCATCCATCCATCCATCCATTGAGAGACGTGATGAGGCCGGGAGGTAGATCGGATCAAACCGATCTGTTATGACTACGGAGAAACGTAGATCGTCCATGTCTTGAGGACGTACTGTACGCTGCATCGTCTCGCTCACGGCAGCTTGGCTTACCTTCTTCCACGAGCTCTAACCAGCAGCAGCATCATAATTATAAACAAAACAGCTAAAATCACATAAGACGACGGCGACCGGGCGATGTACGGCAGCCGGCAGGGCTAGGATGGAGCCCTGGCCGCCGCCGTTCCTTGCCTGCTTCCCTTCCCGGCCGTCTCCGTCGTCATCGGTGGCGTACGTCGATGTTCCCAGCATGCTGGGCTTCAATTTCTCATTTCCTCAAGTCAACATCTGGAAAATGAAAGGTACCCATTTCTAGTTGCTTTTGTCTACCCCGTTGGACTAAGAGCTTATCGTGATAAGGATAAAAAAAAAGAGAGAGCTTATCGTGATAGACTAATTGTCACGTGCCAAGGGAGGCCGGCCCAAAGGCCCCTTTGGGTGTGCGCACGCACAAGGGGCCAGGGCTGGCCGGCCGCCCGCCTTCCGTCATCGGGCTCGTCATTAAGTAATAGATATTTAGAAAATAAAAATAGGAATAAAATAGAAAATAAAGTCAGAGATTTCTTGAGATGCAAGTCTTCCCCGACTATAAATACAAGAGACTTGTAATCAGTTGAAATCAATCAGAAAAATTAAAGGGTAACTCCCAACAGCTCCTGTCTCCCAGCTCTCTCTCTCCCTCTCCAACCCTAGCGTGCCGCTGCGCCCCTCCCCCGCCGCCTGCTGCCGCCCGACACGCCACCACCACCACGCGCCAGCGCTGCCGCGCCGATGCCACCGATCATCATCACCACCGCCATCATGCCGCTGATCGTCATCACCATCACCATCACGCCGCCCGATCGCCGCCCCAAGCCGGCCGCCGCCCCCTAACGCCGCCGCCGCCCGTGTCGTGTCACCGTCGAACTCCGTCCGAATCCGTCCGGTTTGTGACACTAATTAACTGATGCTGGCAGCAGGCTCGTAGTAGCTCATCACTTAAAATCAAATCTAAACTCACTTTCAAAATTAAGCTAACCTAAGAACATGAGTACCAACTTTATCATTTGTGGAGAGCTGTTGGGCTAATTGAATAGTATCATGTGAGGGAATACTTAAACGAAACAAGCAGAAACAAGCCAGATGAACACAGCCACAATGCACGTGCCCTCCATGTGTCAATCGTATACGGATGTTTGTGTTAACAAACAAACGAATCACCTGATTAATCGCTACATGAAACCACAGCTGCATGAAAATAGGTATAAATCTAGTCCAGTTTGAATTGGCTTGTAGTCCAATGATAGGACGGTCCAGTGGGACGCTACCCAGCAGGGATCAAATCCTGGCAGTGGCGGAGCTCTGTGAGGGCAAGGTATGGCCCTCGCCATACCTTGAATTCTGAAAGTTTTTGAACCCCATATACTATATACTATTTATAGCTACATATAAAGAAGTGTCAAGCAAAAATGACACGAAGAAAAACAGTAAAACGTGAATACTATGATGTTTTGTTGGTGTTGGCCTACTCGGAAACGTATAGGCCACGGCTAGTGGTCACCTATATAGTATATGGAAAATCTTTGGTATCTATGTTATCGATTTCGCCACACCTTAATTTTGTTTCGTCCTCCACCACTGAATCCTGGTGCTCGCACCTTTTCCTGGGATTTTTCTAGGATTTACCGGCGTTATGCATTCAGTGGTAAGCGACATTCCCGTCGACGACGAGGCGCCAATGGTAACTTCGGTAATCTCCAGATCTATTGGGTTGCTCAGTTCTTCAGAGGTGCTCATAGGAGTAGGGTTTGCGTACGTGTATTCATAAGGATGAGTGTGCATGCCTGTTGTGAGTGTCTGTGTTGTACAGTGTAATTCTAAAAAAAGTTTTAAAAAATTATACATAATAATAATTATAATTAATAATCCACTATCATGTAGCGATAGCTATGCTTGTCTACCTACCGCAGCTTCGTTACCGCCACGGGCACAGGGATTTCCACGGAGGATTTATGGCCTGGGGATGAGCTTCCAAGCACCGGGTGCTGTCCAGTTTAAGAAAATTATACTTAAAAAAATTGCCAAGATTTCTGCGGAGGAGATATGGCCTGGGGATGAGATTCCAAGCACCGGGTGTATCAGGGGTTCAACATTTCATCGTCAACTTAAACCTCACCATTTCATAGGAAGACCAAAATCAAGCGATCAAGATTGCAACATGCATCCTCGTACCGATCCATGACCCCCTTACTCTTCCAGATTCAACTTTATGGTATGCCCACATGAAAGGTCGTCCTAGTACGCAATGACACAGCCAGGAAAAATATTAGCTAGGGCGAACGAAAAGAAGACGACGTTCGGGTTGTCATAGATTGAAACCTATTTTTAACTTTATCAATATCAAGCTCCTTGAAGACCTCTTTCTCGACGTAACACACTACCAAGTTATTGAGTCATTCATCACCCATCTTGTGCTGCAAAGCTGTCTTGACGAAGTGCAAAGCTGAGACAACTCTTTCAACGCAAGATGTTGCCACTTCTATCTATCAATATCGTGCCTCGCTTTCAACGGAAGATGCCACATGCTAACTAGGCCGAATACGGTTGTTGGTGGAGCTGCGGTTGTTGCCCTTGCTCCTTCCTGCCGCGGCCCCAATGCCTGCTGCAACCTCCTATTCCTCCTCTCCTCCCTCACCGCGCAACGGCTAACAAGCGGCTTGCTCCCCTCAGCGGTGGGCGGTTAGCGAATAGGCGCCGGGCGGTGGCCGACTGGTGGATGAAGTGCGGCAGCGGCGGTGAAAGTGGGTGCGGCGCGCGGCGTGCGGTGCGATGGCGCCGCCGCTCGATGCCGATGCGGGGAAAAAAGAGGGAGTCATGGCAGCGCTTGCTCGAGATTGGGATTAGGGAATTGGGGAGTGGGCGGGGGCTGAAGTAAATAATACAAACTATACTTTGCCAATAAATGACCCAAAGAAGGAACGGGACCAGAGCCCTTCATCGCCGTCGCCGCTATGTACGACTTCATCTCCCTACGCGGGCTCCGTCCCTTGTGGCTTGTGCGAAATACCGAACGGCGGAGATCAACCGGAGTTGGAGAAGAACATCAAGAGAGGGTCCACGGGTATGATGCCACGGCGTCGGTAGGCGGGAGACTGCCCCACCTCGCATCATGGGTGGCTCCGTTGTTGCTAGTATGGCTAGAGGAGGCGTGAATAGCCTTATTAAAAAAAATCAGAAAGCCACTAAACAAAAATGATTAGTACAACAAATGACAAAAATACAATTTTGCTTAGCTCTATGAGGGTTGTAAGCCACCTATCCACAATTATAGTAGTTATGATCTCTAATCACACAATGGCTAGGCTGCTATCTCTATTCTAATGAGGTAGCTAAGATCAACTAGAACAATTATCAAGGTATCTACACAAGATAGGTATATAACTATCAATCATAATTCAAGGTAGAGTTGTGGTTTTTTATACCATACACAAGATAGGTATATAACTATCAATCATAATTCAAGGTAGAGTTGTGGTTTTTATACCACCGAGTAGAGGTGATGAACCAAACATCAAGATGAAAATGCAATCAATCACAATTGGTGAAGCCAATCACTGGAGACAAGATGACACAATGATTTTTCACCCGAGGTTCACTTATGCATAGACAAGCTAAGTCCTCGTTTGTCGACCAACACCTTAGTGGTTCTTGGGCAAGGCTCGCAAAGTCATCGGCTCCTCAAGGCACCCCAAGACACCACACGCGAGTGAGGTAGCTCAATGACATGTGCAATTTACTAGAGTTGCCTTTGGCGCACCGGGGGGAAGGCACAAGAACCCTCACAATCACCGAAAGGTGGCCAAGAACAATCACCAAATCTTGCTAACGCCTCCAAATTCTCCGAAGTCGGCTAGGTGACGGCACTCACCAACAAGAAATCCACTATCCACAATGATCCCTAAGTGCCACAATCAAGCAAGAGAGGTTAGTAGGAGAAAGTCTCGCTTTCGGCTAAAAGGTTAGCGGAATGATGAAAAATGCCAAGAGAGCTCCCTTGGATGATGATGAGGTCATTAAAATAATCCTAGGATGCACTAATGATTCTTCTTCTATTTGTCTAAAATTTATAACCTCTTCCCCGAAGGCTAACCACTCTAGAGATGGGAAAGAATTTTGAGTAAAATTCAAGGCATAGGGTTCCCCAATCTTCTTGCATACTTCCCCTATTGTTTGATTGTGTACCAATGTTTAGCTTTTCCCGTTAAACAGAACGGAAAGAGCTTCCATTGTAAGGTTTCATCCGACATCCTAGTGATGCGCAAACATCCATAGATTTGTAAAAAGATTTGTACATGTGAGTATGAGTTGGCATCGCCTTCCTGATGAGAGGGTTAGTTTTTTGAATGAAGTTTATAAAGTCCGAGCATAGTTCATAGCCAGGTGTTAGGATAGGCTCCAAAGATTTTGGTGGTTCAAGCTCGTGCTTGTGGGTTAGGCATATTGATAGATAGAAGCGAATTCATAATGAAGAAAAAAAAGGAAAGAGTGAAGGGATAAGAATATAAAAGAGTATGTTACAAGGATAAGCTAGATTCAAAGCCAATCTCAACAATCGCTTCCTGACAATGACGCCAAAAAGCTTGTTGGAATATTTAATACGCACACAGATAAGATCCGCAAGCGCACAGATATTGTTGTACCTTTCACTGAGAGGGTTTAAATATCATATCCACAGGCAAACGTGTGGGGTTAACTATGGCCTAACTTACCCCTTCTAGCAAAGACAAGACTTAGGAAGGTTGAGAGTGTAGAGGTGATCACTAAGGTCCTCTAGTTCTAATCTTAGTAAGTTATGTTTCTATTGTCTATCTAGGGACATTCCTTAGGGAAATGACACCAACAGAGGATCCTCTTTGCTAGAAACCGTGTTCTACTTGTCCCTACGAGATGGGAGGTGAACTACAAAGGATTCAACGGATGGTGAAATACAAGACTTGTTTGCTCTCCCATTGAGTTGCAAGTCTTGTTTGCTCTCATTGTCGGTGGGATTAGTGGGATCGATAATAGAACAATCATTCTTGATCACATCCTATACCTTATCATTGATGGATCCTAGATACAACTTCATCTTTATCTTCCAATCATCAAAAGAACTTGAGCCATTTGCACCAAGGGTGTTAATCCTTGCTAAATATGGTGACCATGGCTCCGATACCACGTGAAAGGTCCTATATGGCTACTGGAGGTGAATAGCCTATTAAAAATCCTACAAATGCATTAAACAAAATTGATTAGTATAACAAATGGCGTAATTGTATTTTTCTTAGCTCTACAAGGGTTACAAGCCACGTATCCACAATTCTAGTTGCTATGATCACTAATTCACTCAAGAGCTATGATGCTAAAATACCAACTAGATGAGCAAGCTAGATATCACTAAATTACACTACTCAACTAGATAGTTACATAATTTATGTATCCAATGTAATTGCATGGGGATTGCGCTTGTTATACCAAACTGTCAAGGCAATGAACCAATCACAAATGGTGATATACAATTACAATCAACAATATGAAGCCAATCACCGGGAGACAATATGACATAATGATTTTTTCTCTCAAGGGTCACTTATGCACCGTCAAGCTAATCCTCATTGTGTCAACCAACACCTCAATGGTTGCTTGGTAATAATGGAAACTAGGGTGGCCCGATCTTTTGAAAGGCTCGGTAACTCTTGATTTGGTGGAAACGAGACACAAATCGATCGGCTTCCGAACAACTCGATCCAAACCCCGCAATCGCCGCACCATGTCTCCTCTCGGTTATCAACCGGCATTGCACGGCTGACCTCGACAAGAAGGCTAAGTCCTCTGCCTGCGAATCGAAGAACACAAGCAAGAACAAGGAATAATGCAACCAATTTGCGAGATGAATGATTTAATCTCACAAGCTGGGGTATCACAATCCGACGAAACGACAAAACTGTTCTTAACAGATTAATCTAAGCAAAACTCAAGCCCTAACTTGGGTGGCGACTACTAATATATAGAGTTTAGGGTCGTGTAAGACCCCTTGGACACACCCCTACTAGGCTCCAACACGATACATGCCCAAAGACTGAAATACGATGGCGCTGCACCAAACAGATTCTAGACGCCAGAGTGTTTTGACGATTCCTGTGGACTCCTTTGATTTTGGGCCTGAGACTGCTGCCATTGTAAGCTTCTTGAAATTATCTTTCCAACGATATAGAGAACGTCCAAATCGAGCCCTCAGATGTGATCTCGAAGTCCCGTTTTAGTGCGGGCTGTCCCGGACTCGAAACCGACTTGAACTCGAATTGGTTTGGACCTCCATCTTGATTCCGGCGTCGTGGCTGGTCCCCACGCCTCCAAGTCCTTCTCAAGTCCTTGCTGGTCCTCCTTGATTCCTAAGCATAACAAAGTCATTAGGTAGCAATCTATTCTCAAGATCATCAAAAGAATTGCTTAGGAACGAGCTCACCTGTAAATTTAACTGTCGTGCACGAGCTCTTGTGATTGGACCTCGAATGTCCAGCGGAGGATCATCTTGTGCATCCGAAGGAGTGATGTCCTCATCATGTGAGGCCTGCAAGCCAAACTCCCTCGCAGCGCACCGCAAGACGACACTCACAAGCATGGTAGCTCAATGACACGTGCATTGTATTAAAGTTGCAATTCGTCACTCCGACGCGGAAGCACAAGAACCTCTTAAAATCACCAGGAGGTGGCAAAGAACAATCTCCTTCTCTTGCCAACGCCTCCAACAACCTCCAAGTTGACTAGGAGCAGTACTCTCCAAGAGTAATAAGAAATCCACTGGCCACAACAATTTTCAAGTACCACTAGGTGCAAACAATGCAAGCAATGCACGAGGATCACTCAATCTCACTTTGATTTTGCAACAAGCAAGGGAGAAAGAGTTGGGAGAGGTGCTCTAGATCAAAGGGATCACCAAGATGTTAGAAATGTCAAGAGAGGTCCCTTGGAGCCGACCAGCTTCTATTTATATGCCCCCACATAGTTGCATAATGGGTAGGGAAAAATTTATCCATTACGGGTTGACCATACGCACCTGTAAAACACACTGGACATGTTCAAATCGATTACTTTCGACCGCACACCCGCATCTTTGTCGCCTTTAAAAAGTTTCCTTTGATAGGCACCGAACATGCCGGGTCCTCGGCACGACCGGACGTGTCTAATCGCCTTTTCTCCGACTTTAGCCGCTTTCCTTCTTCTCTGCTATCTTTGTTGCTCCGGACATAGCATACGTTTGGTTCCTCATCACCGGGCGTGTTCGGACCGCAAAGACATCTCTAGATGCTTACTAGAATCAACTAGATGTCGCACCCCAGCATCTGGAGCTTGAGACTTCTGACACATCCGGTCGGTGCTAGGATGCGATGCCCTCGAGCCGAGTAGCACCGGATGCATCCGGTCGAAAGCATTGCAAGTGTCCGCCTCTAATCACCAAACGTGTCTGGTCATCTCATAACCAACGCCCGTCCCCTCAGAAACATCGCCTTCACTTCCTTTTTCCTTGACCCTTCCTTCCATCTTGCCAACCACTTGGTGTATACTCCATATGCACGAGTGTTAGCATTTTGTATAGTATTTTTCAAAGGTTAGGAGTTAGCATACTAGGACCTAATGCATCAACATGCTTTATTACACCTAGTGGCACTTGATCAAATTTTCTGAATTATTTCTCCTCTTAACAGTTTGGCTATCGATCCTAAATCACTCACACGCTCTACGGTGTCTTGAGTGCAAACCAAAAATGGCCCTATGGTTATACCTTTGCCTCATTTTTGTTTTTCTCTTTCTTGTTTTCCAATTCCAAGAACTTGATCATCTTTTGGATCATCTCCATGCATCCACCATGACCTCTACGTTTCACCACTTGGCTAGGACCATCTCAAGCTAGATCAAACTTAAGCAAAGAGATTAGTCCTAGGGTTTCATCAATTAGCCAGAACCAAACTAGAGACTTTGAGATGCTACAAGGAAATCATCTACCTAAGGCACTCAATGGTATATACTTAAAGAAGTATTACCCGAGTGTATGGAAAGACACTTGAATTTGCATATATATCACCCATTGAACAAGAATGGAGGTCTTTATGGAATTTTTGTCTAAAATCGACTAGGCCAGTTTTCACGGGTTTGTCGATAGTTGTGGCATCATTTCACGATAAAAGCATTCGAGCTCTTTCTAGGTGGGACCCTTACTATGTAAACTCACATGATATGATACTAACTCGTGTACCAATGCATTAAAGATCACCCGCTTCTATGATTGTCATCTCACATGCCTATTGTGCTACTTCAAAAAGCTACTTCATCTATATATATAGTTACATATCTAATTTTGAGGTTAGTAATTCATGCACCCCCTAAGAAGTATGTGTGATATTAGTAGCCAATGATAGCATATATTTTTTGTTCTATAAATATATAGATATTTCAAATCATAATATAGTACCTCAAAAGATCGCCAAAAAGATATCCTTGGTCAATTTGTATCTTCTATTAATCTTGCCATATAATCTAGTAGTGCTTAAATATTGACGTATCTCGTTCTACTCTTTTTTGAATCATGATGATTGCATTTTGTGGTAGTATTTATGTTATTGGTGCTATACATGTCGCCAAAAGTAAACAATCTTTTAATTGTATAACATTAACTTATATCCTATTTTAGCTTCTTCCAGTTTGCCTATAAAATAGAGTTCTTTCTCTCTTTAGAGCTACCGCACCGCAAGAGATAGGAGAGATAGCAACACAACACAATGGCCGACAAAGCTAACCCTAGTGGTCTCCATCCCTATGGCTTAGTCTCCTTGGAGCTAGAATAGAGCCTAACATAGTAGTCCACAAGCGACCACAGAGTGTGGAAACACTCTACAACTGTTCATTTTGCAACAAGACTTTCAAAAGTCCACAAGCTCGTGGTGGGCACGGAATGCACATAAGAAGGAAATTGTTGTGGCCGAGGAGGGATTTGGAAAAGGAGTTGTCAAATAAGCGTGCAAAGCAAGCTATTGTCTCCGCCACGCCTCATGATGTCAAACAAACTTCCACTTGGTAGTGATTCTTTTGATGATGTTATCGCAAGCCTCGATGTGGACTTTGAATTTTGATTTTTGATATCATGAACCAAATAAACCTTTGCTTGGAATAGACATTTATCCTAAACCGACCATCATATATTGTTGAATAGACTAGGGAAGTGGTTGCATGCTTCCTCTTGTTGTTTTGGTTTCTTATGTTTTAATATTTTAATATCTTAGTTGATGGTGTTTGTGATAAAACATTGTTATGTAAGATCCCTTTTATTGTTGCTTGTGATCCTCTTGAAAAATGTGTATGTTTTGAATGGATGTGTCGATACATAAACAATTCCACTACAATCTAGGTTGAGGTGTCGGATAATAGTGTAGGTGTACTCTTCATCTTGATAATGGTAGTGTTCCTAGGTAACAATAGACTAAACCCTATGGATACTATAAATCAAATATATCAAAATGCGAGGAACCCACTACATAAATGCTCTTAAACCTCAGCGAGCCACCTCACCTATATGGCCCACATTTTCTCCGTCCCCTGTCATGTCTCGCATGGAAAGACTTAGATATTGATGCCCCTAGCACTTCACCTTCGCATATTTAGATTTGAAAACTACTGCATCCCGAGTGGGGAAAGATTTCTCTTCAGCTTCTACAAGTTCTTGCGCTTCATCGGCAATCCAATGTTCTCCCTATAAATGAAAACTCAGCATCTAAATTAGCTCTAATTTTCCCTAACGACATTGAGTTTCTCGACCATGAAGACCACATATATCCCAGGACATCATCTACGATAGGGGCCTCAACGTAATGCCAATGAGGCTGCAAGAGTTGAGGGCACAACCAGGGAGCATGCAGTCTGGGCCAGATCTCCTTGTCCATGAGGATTGCGACCATTCCCAAGACAGTGCCTATGGTAGGGCCTTGGAAAAGGCCGATGAGGATGTGGAGCAAAGGCCGTGTTTGGGGAGATCAAGGCCATGCATGACCATATAGTGCTCGCCATCCATCCCTAGAAGTCACCGCCCAACTTGCCTTCTCCAATGAGGTCTTCAACTACGTCCACATAAGTTTTCTTGATTCTCCCCTATCCCAACAATCGTGCGGCTATGACTGGTGCCTCCTCTTCTCCGACACAGGGTGAAGGCTCTTTGTTAGCACTACTACACGATTCCTTTCCGGTGGTGGGCGTTTTGCATTTATCATGGTGAGCAAAGGCACCTACCACCGTGGTATGATCACGGTTAATGCCACATTAACCATGATAGGTGCTTTGTGCCCACCACGGTAAATGATTTTAAAAATAAAAACATAAACCTTAATCCTAGCAAGCCCGATCGAGCCCAATCAATCCACTAGGTCGCGACAGCTAGATCCACCCGAGAGCCTATGGTAGGTGAAGGGGTTCTTTGTCAAGCTCCAGTTGCCACGATGCCGGATCCGCCCTTGCCGGGGCCGGATACACCACGAGCCATTGAGTAGGCACTCATTTTCAGGAGCTAGACCGTCATGAGGGAGGGGCGACAGTCGTCGTGTGGGTAGGAGGGAGGGGAGCGTGAGGCCAGTGCATAGGGAGGAGGAATAGGGGTGGCAGGCGACGCATGGGAGGCGGGAGGGGCGGTCATTAGTAATCCGCGTCATGCATGCACGAGGTGATGTGCCATCAGGAGGAGGGAGGAGCGCGCGAGAAAAGTGAGGGCGAGGGCCCTCAGGAGGCCGAGAGTGAGATAAGTGAGGGCGTGGAAACCCGAAGTCTCCATTATATAAGGGCCCGGCCCAAGATAAATATGGGCCTGACTAGTTGGACCAGGATTTTCCGTGGAGGTCCTATAAAGTTTCCCGCCATGGTAAATCAATTTACCATGGTGGGCAAAAATGCCCACCTTAGAAAAAAAAATGCCCACTACGATTAGTCATGACATTATCCGTGACGGGCAAAATAGGATCCCCATTGGTTGAGATTTATGTGGTGTCTTGCAAAATCATTTATGCAGAGTGTAGAATTTTTTGTTTTGTGTTTTTAAAGGTTTTCTTTGTTCTCGATACCGAGGAAAGCGAAAATTGAGAGGTGCGGGGAAAGGCAAGTGGATAAGATGGAATTTGAGAATCCATCCGAGCGTAAGGTTGACCACTCTTTTTTTTTTTTTGGGGGGAACACGGATAGATCATAGCCCTCACTTAATTTTTTTAAGTGTTTGTGGTGTTTTTTATTTATTATAAGAGTGGGGTTCAGTCAGTTTATTTGTATGCTAATTCAAGTTTCACCCATCCTTTTTTACTGTTACTAAACAAAAAACCTTTGATTTTGTACTAAATGTTGACAAGTATATCAATTCGTTACCCTTCATCACATCCAAACTTATTACTTAAATCCAACGGCAACATACTATAGTGTTACTAGATGGTACCACCAATTAGTGTTGCATAATTCTTTTCATGTATAGTGCAAGATATTCTCCACAACGACGCCAGCGCTTAGTATCGTTTAGTTAATGGAACATCAAGCTACATGATTAGTTGTAGCCTCCGTGGTGATGGTAGTGATGAATCTGTGGCATTTGGTTCAATTCAAAAGGTGCATGATTGCTAGACTAAGAGTAACATAACAAGTTCACAAAAGCACGTCACTAAAACTTTAACCTAGCCATGAGAAAAAAATATAGTCTATAGAAGGTGCAATGTCCATTGGTGTCTTGGTTTACTAGAATAATTTGTTGACTAATTGCATTGGGAGTTCTTGATTACCTCTTCAAGAGGCACTTCCACATAATTGGAGCCAAGCTCTTGCATAACCTGGATGGGAAGCATAGTGTCCGATACTACGCATTGAGCCTTTGCTTTCCCAATTTTTTGGATGACTGCTGCTAAAGGAATGCACTACTATTTTTACTTGCCTTTTACTCTTCCAGCCTCTTGATGAGATTCGTTGGTGTTCTAGGTGGATTTTCCCATTCTAGAGCAACCTTGTTGTGCGTTTCCTCAACAAGTCTTCCTGGAAGGTGTTCACGAGCTTTTTGGGTGAAAAATTGGTATCATATCAGCATGCTTGCTTTGTTGCACAAACATTGCTCTTATAGGGGTGTTCTTGCGGTGTGCTAGGTGTTGGTATTCCTTAACGCATACATAAATACTTCCTCTATTCCAAATTGTAGGTCATTTTGGCTTTTCTAGTTGCATTTCTTTTGCTATGCATCTAGATATATTATATAACTAGGTGCATAAAAAAGCAATGTATCTAGAAAAGCTAGAATGAACTATAATTTGGAATGGAGAGAGTAATTAAATAAGTGCATGAAATTATCATTGTAGCATTTCACCCGAAGTAATAAAGATATCCTATTTACATAAGGAATGAATGTGTAAAAGTCTCTTATCTAGTTCACTAGTTCACCTAAGATAACAAGAAAAGATAGCTTGGTCGGTGAGGTTTTCTAAGGATAGATATCCTAAGTTAATATAGATTTGTTGTTGTAGACTTGCTTTGGGGCGATGAGCACACTTGGTGTACAAAGCGATCCCGACATATGGCTCTATGCCATACCTAGACATGGGGGTCACAAGGGATGACCATGCTATCATCACCTATCGCATACTCTCAACCATAGTGTACAAGGCAAACAAAGGTAGGCTCTAGCCTAGACACTATGTCTACGTACGCTAACGACTACTACTCTAGCGTAGTACAGGGTTATCCATATTTATTAGGATCCCTCTACTAGAGTATCCTCCATGAGGACAGACAACAAACCTACAAGTAAATAGTAAACAAGACTAACTAAAGCAAGATCTCACCAACATAGAAGAACACAAACCTTTGTACTCCAAATAGTTCTAGACTCGCTGAGGCCCAAGTGAAGGGGGAGCCAATATATATTCTCAGGATTTTGTTTTGCTAGTATGTGTACAAGGGGCCCCAAGTACAAAGGTAGTAGCCAATATCTCTAGTACTTCTTCATCTCTCTCTTCCTTACTCACTCCCAAAACTAAGCCAAAATCTAAGATATGAAGGTGGGAGCTCCTCTTCTTCTTGTCACATTGTGTATCTCGTGTATGGTTGATGAATGATGCTTGAGAGAGGCCTATCCCTCTTCTTATAAAGTGGGCTGAGGTTAGCTTTGGTGGAGATAATAAACATGAAAGTTGGCCTAAAGTAACTTTGCATGCCTCCATGCCACATATAGATGAAGGTGGGCTTGAGAGGTGGAGGTAGGGAGCCACACCAAGGCTAGCCCCGTCGCCAGTCTTTGTGTGGTCAGTTCTTGAGGTGGGATGGACCAATTCTACACCTAGATTTGTAAGCTTGTTGAGTTTCCTTTGTCTTCCTTAGCGTGGATGTTGCGTTTACACTTTTAGAGTTGTGGCGTTTGAATTTTTTTCATATGTATTCCATGTATTTGTCATGCAAACACACAATTCACTAAAACCTATGGAAATTATTAGTTTAGAGCCCTATTGTTAGGTTTGGTTTTCATTTGAATGGATGTTAATGGTAGATAACATCTAAAATTAATTATTAAATATGCTATCAACAAATGGATTAATGCTCCTAAAATATTATTTGAAAGCACTTGGGTCCCCCTGACAGCCCCAAGCCTCGGGCGGTCAGACGAGGTGGTGCTTTGAGGTACCCGAGGGCTTGAAAGTGTGCGGGTCCCTTTGTGGCGATGTTCTCCATCCCGAGGTTGAGTTATTGCGGGGGCGGTTGGACCGGGCGGCCGAGTGGCGAGATGCGTGGACGGCCGCACCGATGCGGCCGGGGAGGTGAGGTGAGGCGAGGCGAGGAAATCACCAAGGGCCATCACTTTAAGCCTATAAATTCTCCCGAGCCATCGAGTCTTCACACTACTCTCCTCCTACCTTCATCTTTTGCTCTACGCTTTGTGTAGATTTCTTTTTCGCCCGTTTGTTTAAGCATTTTACGTCCAAGGGTCGGGTGAAGCATCTAGGCCCCTAGGATTGGGTTTCGATGATTGATGACAATAAAATTACCATGACTAAGGTGTGTTTTGCAGAAACAGGTTGAGTTAGGTCATGGTAATGGTGATGTCGGGCGATGAGTTTGTTACGCCTTTATTCGCCCGATGATGGAATTCGCTCGGTTTTTCGAGGATGGACGACAAGGTTAAGGGCGGCTAGTTTCGATTGTCAACGGAGTTGGGTGACATCGGATTAGTTGTTAGGACCTTGTTTTTATTTTTTTTACGTACTATTAAGGGAGGTACGAACGGGTAGCTTGACCTAGGCGAGTCTAGAGACGAGTTGTGGTGCACACTTGAGTTTCTTTTAGCACTAGGTAACTCAATTTATGCTTGAGACATGTTGGAGTTGAAGCAATTCACGGAGTCGAAGACGCGAGCTGAAGAAATGCTTCTAGGCCGGCCGGACGCGTCGGCCGGACGCATGACCGGACTCTCGGCCTTTGACCGGACGGTCCGTCGGCGCTTCGGCCGAC
Source organism: Hyparrhenia diplandra (assembly GCA_015847255.1). Classification (NCBI taxonomy): domain Eukaryota; kingdom Viridiplantae; phylum Streptophyta; class Magnoliopsida; order Poales; family Poaceae; genus Hyparrhenia; species Hyparrhenia diplandra. Next base: position 308,149 of record JADLZK010008205.1, on the reverse strand, counting down.
TTTCCAAAGTAAGCCCTGTTTTGGGCCAAACGAATCGTGGCGTCTGGTCGATGACCGGAAGCACCGACCGACGCGACGGTCGGGCGTGTCGAAGGTTTGTCTTTTCGACCGAACGCACCGACCGGAACCTTGACCGGACTCACCGGGTGCGTCCCCTATCGGCCGAAAATGTGCGTAAAGTGCTGATTTCGTGGAGTTGCTTGGTGGGGGCTATATATACTTTACCCCCTCGACCTTGCACCCTCTCTTGCCCATTTGTTCAGCTGAGAAACACCCTTGAGAGTGCAAGGAAGAGCAAGAGCCCTAAGGTGGTCATCCATGCAAGATTAAGGATCATCCTTAGAGTGTTTGAGAGATTCAAGTGTGCATCCACTCTTCTCCTAGGCTTGTTGAGGTCAAGTGAGAGTTCGTGCTTGTTTCTCTTGGTGATCGCCATCACCTAGACGGCTTGTGAGCGGTTTTGGGTGGTTCACCGCGACGGAGTGTCGAAGAATCAACCCGTAGAGAGCACTTAGTTCTTGCGAGGACTAAGGGGGAGCGATACTCTTGAGAGAGTGCTCCAACGAGGATTAGGGGGGTGTGGCGACACCTCGATACCTCGGGAAAACATCGCCGTGTTCCTTCCTCTCTTTACTTTCCGTAATTCTATTTCATGTCTTTACATTCCTAGAATTGCCATGCTAGAGTAGGATTGGAACCTAAAACTTTGTGCGGTAGTTGTTAGAAACACACTTAGGCACAAGAGGGTGAATATGGGCTAGTAGGTTGTTTATTTGGGTTAAAATTTTAGATTAGCCCAATTCACCCCCCTCTTGGGCATCTCGATCCTTTCAAGTGGTATCAGAGCCGTGTTGCTCATAATTAGGCTTAACCGCCTAGAGAAAGATGTCCAACAGGAATGGCCCACCACCCATGTTCGAAGGCGATGACTTTCCATATTGGAAAATTCGCATGGAGGCCTATCTTGAGGTCGAAAACCCCGTGTGCTCAAAGCCGCCACCGGCTTGGTTCACGAAAAACCTAAGGATGAAAAAAGCCCTCACCGACGTAGAAAGGAACAAGTCACTTGGAATGCCAAAGCTAGAAACACAATCTTTAGAGGCACTTGCAAGGACGTGTTCAACCGCGTGAGGAACCACAAAAATGCCCATGATCTTTGGGAAGAAATTTGTGCGCTCCATGAGGAAACCAAGAGTGAGCGTGAGGAACGCTATAATCTTGTTATGAATAAGCTTAATGCCTTTGCAATGCTTCCTAATAAAAATGCTAATGATATGTATGGTCGCTTGAATGTCATTGTAGAGGAAATCAATGGGCTTGGACTCACACAAATCACACCGGTGGATGTCATGAGAAGAATGTTGTGTGTCCTCCCCATTGAGAAGTATGGGCATATCGTCACCGTTCTTCATCAAGGTGATCTTTTCGAGTCTACACCGACAAAAATCTTGGGAAAGATCAATGCCCATGAAATGTACATGCATATCAATCCCAAGGATGAATCTTCATCGACAAAGAAGGAAGATCTCGCTTTTAAGGCTAGCATTGACAAGAAAGGCAAATGCAAAGTGTTTGTGACCTCCTCTCAAAATCCAAGTGATGAGGACCTTGATGATCTTGCACTCATGGTGAAGAAAACTACCAAGATGCTCAAGGGTCTTAGCAAGAGGGGAGTCAAGTTTGATTCATCAAGGAAGCAATTCTACACAAGTAGCAAGAAGAAGTCACTCTCCGAGATGGAGTGCTACAATTGCCATAATCTTGGTCACCTTGCTCATCAATGTCCCGAACCACCCAAGAAAGACAAGCACAAGAAGAAGCAACGGGACAAGAGAGAAGAATCAAGTAATGATGAAGAGAAGAAGAAGGATAAGCCATATAAGAAGAAAGATGGCAAGAAGAAGGACTACCACAAGAAGAAAGATGAAAAGGCTTACAATGTTGGTGATTGGCTCACCGACATTGAATCATCATGTGGTGGCTCCTCTGGTGAAAAGAAAGTGATGATGAGCAAGAACATTTGGCGGCTATTGCTATTGGGTCTTCATACACTTCACCACCACCATCACCATCTTCATCGTCTACACACCTATGCCTCATGGCAAAGGATACCAAGGTACCAAGTGATGATGAAAGTAGAGATAGTGATAATGATAGTGATGAGGATGTTGAGTATGAAGCACCTAGCTATGATGAGCTTGCAACTTTGCTTAGCAAGTATTCTAAAATGGTCTCAAAGGCAAACAAAAAAGATTGACATGCTTAAACTTGAGAATGAAACTCTTCTTGCTAAACATGACAAAGCACAAGAGGCTAGTGATGAGCTTAGAGATGAATATAAGCTTGTGAAATCCTCTCTCAAGGAGCTCAAACCTTCTCTAAAGGAGCTCAAAGAAAAACATGATAAACTTGAGGGACTTCACAATGAGCTCATCATTAGATACAACAAACTCAAAGAAGAGTACACAAATCTCAAGGTTAATCATGACAACCTTCTTATTGCTAATGAGTTTTTTTAAATGATGAGCCACATGTTGCTACTAACCATGTTGTTAAGATTGGTATAGCTACATCATGTGATGATTTGATTGATGAGAACTTTGAGCAAAAGGCTAGTAGCAAAGGCAAGCAAGTGGTTGTGGCCGATCACTATGATGAGTACATCAAGATCAAGAATGAGAACTTCAAGCTAAAGAAAGATCTTGAGGAGCTATCAACTCAAAAGATGATTGTCATTGAGAAAAGTGATGAAACATATGAGTCGGTCTTGAGTTTGAAATGCTCAAGCAAGAAAATGAGAAGCTCAAGAAAGAGAAAGTTCAATACACCGCCACATTGAGCAAGTCCACCAAGAGTGAAGAAGAGCACAAGATCATGCTTGAATTTGAGATGCTCAAACAAGAAAATGATAAGCTCAAGAAAGAGAAGGCTCACCTCACTACCGGCTTGAGCAAGTTCACCAAGGGTCGCAATCTTCAAAGTGAGCTATTTATGAACACCGTTATGAAGATGGATAAGAGTGGTATTGGGTACAAGGCAAATGAAGAGAAGAAAGCTAAAGCTCAAGCTCAACCCAAGGCTCAACATCAACTCAAGTCAAAGCCCAAGCCCAAGCCAGAAAGATGCTTTGAGTGTGGTCAAGAAGGGCGTTTCTCTCATGAGTGTATGACACCACCACCACAACCCTTGCCCAAGCATGCTAGACCTTTTGCCTTCAATGCTCACTACATGCTTAGAAAGGATACTAGTAGCAAAACCAAGGTCATGTTCTTAGGTCCACCAAACAAGAATAGGCCTAAGCAAATTTGGGTTGCCAAGTCATTGATTGAGAACACCAAGGGCCCTAAACAAGAGTGGGTCCCTAAGCAACAAGCTTGATCTATTGTGTGTAGGTGAACTACAAGACCGGTGGAAGTCATTGGGTTATTGATAGTGGTTGCACACAACATATGACCGGTGATCCTCGTATGTTCACCTCACTAGAAGAAGGGGACAAAAGCCACAACAAGATTACATTTGGTGACAATTCAAAGAGCAAAGTGAGAGGTTTGGGAAAGGTTGCAATATCAAATGATCACTCACTCTCAAATGTCCTATATGTTGCTTCATTGAGCTTCAACTTGTTGTCGGTTGGTCAACTATGTGATCTTGGCTTCCAATGCCTATTTGATGAACATGAAGTTGTTGTGACAAAGAAGAGTGACAAGCAAGAGATATTTAGAGGCTTTAGGTACAACAACCTCTATGTTGTGGATTTCATTACGAAGAAGTCAAGATTAGAAATTTAGGCAAATTCATGTTTAATTTAATCCATGTAAATGACACAAGCAAAAGGAACATGATGTCATATGTGTGCTTGTCTATAAAGTAGATCACAATCATCATGAAAAATATTCTAGTGCTAACCAAATGAAAGCAAGACAAGTAATATTGCACAAATAAAACAAGTCTAACATGTTTGCTAACACTAACGGGAAGATCAAAATATTGGTAACGAAATAAACAAGATGTTTGACAAATTCATACCCCGATCCGAGCCATGAGCACTAGGGAGCGACATGATCCTTATTGTCGAAGATGAAGTTCGCTCCAATCACCGGAAGAAGAATGCGAAGAACGACGAGTAGTCGGTAGTCGGTAGCGACACTCCCCAAAAAAAAACGTGATTGCCGCCCTTCACCCGGCGGGGAGAGAACTCAAAGACAGAGAGGCGTTCCGGAGGCCTACTCTTCCCGAACTTGTGCGCGCAAAACGAGAACGGAGAAGCTTTGAGGCAGCTGAATTGTGGTTGTGTGTGTGCAAGTTTCAAGCCCACTTAGAATGGAGGACATGGTGTGCTATTTATAGCCAAAGAAGAGGAGTTCAAGAGACGGGAGAGATGTTACGTAATAAATACTCACAAGAGAAACTCTCTTCATCTTGAACGTATTCACACTCACATGAGAGATCTTGTTAGCATGAATGAATAATTCTAGTAACTCATGTCATTAGGATTAGGAACTCCCATAACTCCCGAAACTCTCATTTAACCAAGTGTTAATATGAGAAACTCTTGCACTTACTCGACTTAAGTGGCTAAACAAATCTCACATGCAAGGCACGACATGCACACCTTCTCTAATCACAATAGTATGGTATTAAACCATCACATGAACATGCACATTATTTATACGGCTCGTAAATTATTTGATATATTAAATATTATATGAGTCAAACCCATAATATATCTAACGAAGAAGCCAACTTGCAAACTTGTCTATTTGCTAAGGCTACATCACTTGGTTGGCTATGGCATAGAAGACTAGCACATGTTGGTATGGGGTCTCTCAAGAAGCTAATGAAGAATGATCTAGTGAGAGTATTGAAGGATGTCAAGTTTGAAAAGGACAAGCTTTGTAGTGCATGTCAAGCCCTAGCAGCAAGTTGCCAACACTCATCCAACCAAAGCTTTCATGTCAACTCATAGAGTGCTAGAGCTACTTCACATGGATCTCTTTGGGCCAACAACATACAAGAGCTTGGGGGCAACCTATATTGTCTAGTGATTGTTGATGACTACTCAAGATACACTTGGACCTTCTTCCTTCATGACAAATCCGGCGGCCGCTTGCTTCAAGAAGTTTGCTAAAAGAGCTCAAAATGAATTTGATATGAAGATCAAGAAGATAAGGAGTGACAATGGGAAAGAGTTTGACAACAAAAACATTGAGCAATATTGTGATGAAGTTGGGATCAAGCATGAGTTCTCTTCAACATACACTCCTCAACAAAATGGTGTAGTGGAGAGAAAGAACCGACACTAATCACTTTGGCAAGAACAATGCTTGATGAGTATGGCACCGATGAGAAGTTTTGGGCGAGGCAATCAACACCGCATGTTATGCATCCAACCGCCTCTACCTCCAAAAGTTTCTTAAGATGACACCTTATGAGTTGCTCAATGGGAAGAAGCCGGACGTCTCCTTCTTTAGGGTGTTTGGTTGCAAATGCTACATGTACAAGAAGCGCCAACATCTAGGGAAGTTTCAAAGATGTTGTGATATTGGTTTTCTTGTTGGTTACTCATCGAAGTCCAAAGCATATCAAGTATTCAATCATGCCACCGACATGGTAGAGGAAACATATGATGTGGAGTTTGATGAATCTAACGGCTCCCAAGGGTCACTTGAGAATCTTGATGATATAGGTGATGAACCATTGAGGGAGGCCATGAAGAACATGCCGGTTGGAGACATCAAGCCTAAAGATGATGATGATGATGATGATGTTCAAGACATTGATAAGCCATCTTCATCCAATGTTCCACAAGATGATGATAAAGATGAGAACAACCACCATGATGATACTCATGTCTCTCATGAACAAAGTGTGGAACAAGCTCAAGATGTTGATGCTCCACAAGACCCTCCTCAAGTGGTTGATCGAAGGAATTCTCCTCTACTCCAAGCACATCCTCAAGATCTCATCATAGGGAGTCCTACAAAGGGGTTATGACTTGATCTCAAAAACTTGCTTCTTTTGTTGAACATCATGCTTTTGTCTCTTGTTTAGAACCTACTACCATAGAGAAAGCTCTAGAAGATCCGGATTGGGTGAATGCCATGCATGAAGAATTGGGCAATTTCACCCGCAATGAAGTGTGGACACTTGTAGAGTGGCCTAAAGGTGCAAGAGTCATTGGCACAAAGTGGGTGTTCCGCAACAAGCAAGATGATTAAGGCGTTGTCGTGCGGAACAAGGCAAGACTAGTGGCAAAGGGGTTCTCTCAAGTTGAAGGTTTGGATTTTGGAGAGACCTTTGCACCAAAGGGCAAGACTTCAAGCCATACGTATCCTCCTTTCATATGCATCACATCATAACATGAAATTATATCAAATGGATGTGAAAAGTGCTTTTTAAATGGCTTCATAAATGAACTAGTCTTTGTAGATCAACCTCCCGGGTTTGAAGACCCTAGATATCCTAACCATGTTTATAGGTTGACCAAGGCGCTATATGGGCTCAAGCAAGCCCCAAGAGCATGGTATGAGCGTCTTCGGGACTTCCTCATTGCGAAGGGCTTCACCATTGGGAAGGTGGACACCACACTATTCACCAAGAAGTATGAAGGGAACATCTTCATTTGTCAAGTTTATGTCGATGACATAATCTTTGGCTCAACGAATGAAGAACATTGCAAGGAGTTTGGTGCCTTGATGTCGAAGGAGTTTGAGATGTCCATGATTGGTGAGCTTACCTTCTTCCTCCTCCTGTTTCAAGTCAAGCAATTGAGAGAAGGGACCTTCATCTCTCAAGAAAAGTATACCAAAGACCTTCTCAAGAGGTTTGATATGGAAGATTGTAAGCCCATCAAGACACCCATGCCAACCAATGGACAACTTGACCCCGATGTGGGAGGTACACCGGTAGACAAAACTCACTATCAATCTATGATTGGTAGCTTGCTCTATCTTACCACATGTAGACCGACATCATGTTTAGTGTTTGCTTATGTGCTCGTTTTCAAGCTAACCCTATGGAATCCCATCTCACCGCGGTGAAGAGAATTCTTAGGTACCTCAAGCAAACACCAAGCATTGGCATATGGTATCCCAAAGGAGCAAGATTCCAACTTGTTGGCTATTCCGACTTCGGATTATGCCGTTGCAAAATTGATAGAAGAAGCACAACCGGAGGGTGCCATTTGCTTGAAGGTCCATTGTCTCTTGGTGTTCTAAGAAGCAAAATAGTGTGACCTTGTGTCAATCGAGCCGAGGCGAGTATATTTGTCGCTGAGCTTGTTGTGCTCAAATTCTCTACATGAAGCAAACTCTCCTTGATTATGGTGTCAAGCTCGAGAAGGTTCCATTGCTATGTGATAATGAGAGTGTGTTGGTGTTTCTTACGCACACGAGAAATCCGCAAAGCGCAAATACGAAATACCGTTGTAGCACTTCACCCGGTGGTAGCTGTGGTATCGTATTTTACACAAGGACGGTCGCTAGCAGCCAGCTTTTTCGGTCCGTGGTCAACCTAAGGCAAGGGTTTGTTTTCTAAGAGTAGCAAGGTATCTATAGGCTAAGTTTTCCGCAAAGGATTTCTAAAGTCCGTTGTCTACTTACTGGCACCGGCCAACGCTAACCCAGAAGCTTCCGCAATTAGCTCTACGCCGCAAAATTTAACGTGGGGATTTCAAAGGACGGACAAGGCTTGTCACGACCAAGCCGCCTATCCCCTCAACCGGATGTGCCGCAAAAGGTAGGTGAACGCTAGTCCAAACACCACGTTTGCACTATTGGTCACAGCTTCTTGATGTTGGCCAAGGTTCCCCGGTCAAAGAGTTCCTTCACCAAGAACTAACGCCTTAACGAGACAATCTACCAATCCCGCAAAGTCTACAAATGGCCAAGAAATATAATGAAAGAAATTAAGTAGTCAGCAAGATAATCACAAGACTCCTTACCAAAGTGTAAGTAGCTTGCAGAGGTATTAGCCAAGGTACCGACAAGTCCGCACTGGCCCCTCCTAGGAACCGCTGAACAATCGAGGGCGAACCGACAACTCCGGTAGAAAGAACAAAGCTTCTTTCTAGCTTTTCCCACTCTCACTCTCTAGAATTAGAAGATAGAATAGAAGAAGTAGTAGAAGAAGAACTAATTCTACTCTCTTACACAAGTGGACTGGTTTCTCCTTGGAATTGTTGTGTAGAGAGGTGAAGGAGGGAGCTATTTATACACAAGGGGAGGGACCTAAGTGCTAAAAAAAAACACCAAAACCGACCTAGGAAAACCTTCCAAATCCGCCAAACCGACCATCCAACGCCGGTAGTGTCCGCTTTTGGAAGGTAACAAACCGCCTCCCCGGCTAGGCACGAATCGCCTCGGCCCTGGTGCGGCGCATTCAGTGGTGCGCGCTGCACCTGGCGGGGGCCCGCCGTTCGGCCGGCGGCTAGGCCTCCTTTGCCGTGAAAAGTCGTGGTGGTGGTCTTGGCCCGCCCGGTTTTGACGTTTTGTCCCGATTCTTGTTTGGGCTTGCCATTTGCTTCTTTGGGCCTTTTTTCTATTTGTTGGTTTTTATTTCTTTTTCTTTGTATTTTTGGCCCAAAGTGGTTGTCCTTGAGTTGGTACCGCAAGTCCAAATAAACACCAAAACTTTGAATATGTTAGTTGAAATCCCGATTTCTAGGTTGTTTTGGTGTTATGTTGACGGTGTTTAATTTGCGCTTGGTTACCGTCAACGTAGTGCCATCAAAATTGTTAGCAATCCGGTTCAACATTCCCACACCAAGCATATTGATATTCGTCATCACTTCATTCGTGATCATGTTTCCAAGAAAGATATATCTCTTCAAGGAGTGAGAACCGAAGACAATTTGGCGGACATCTTCACTAAGCCTTTGGATGAGGCAAGGTTTTGTGAGTTAAGAGGCGAGCTCAATATTCTTGACTTTTCCAACTTCACTAGAAAATGAGCTTGTGTTCTTCCCCGCATTCATTATATAATATGCCATGTTTAAATTCTTGCAATGCATATAGGGCTTGTCTAACATGGTTAAGATAACCGCCAAAAAGCGTGTGAAAAAGCTTAACCTTGGTTCAAACTTGACAAGCCAACTAGATTCAAATTCCGTATTTAAATTATCGCTCTTGCATTTCATTTGCATGTGTGTTGGTTTGTCGTTCTTTTTCGGTTCAAGCTTGAGTATCCGCTGTGTTCGCCCAAGGATGGAGAGAGCATTTGACGCTCTAAAGGTTCATAAACTCCATTGCTTGGCCATACGATGCTCCTCGATCGTATTTATTGCCTATTTTCGAAAAATTAAAGCTATGCCTATGGCAAAATATTTGCAAAATCGAGGGTTTGAGAGGACTCCCATGACCTGTTCCAACCGGTGGTTATTTGGCTCTTATTTGCGTTGGAATTTGGTTGGGAGAAGTTGTGGATACAGATCACCAAAGAACTCTACCGAAGTTGTACGCGAGGGTTCTATCCAAGCCTCGCGGCCACAAACAACTCCCGTAAGGCAATGAAAGCATAGCTACGGTGACTTCTGTTGTAACTAGGATAGAACACTAGTCGTTACCTTGTAAAGAGTTCGGGTGTTCGGTTCCCTCTACGGACAACCCTCTCTCAGATGCGACTAGGATCATAGCGAGTTCCTTGGCCCCTTGACTATAAAAGGCGGCCAAGGAACACCTCATAGAGGAAGGGCGAGCACGCACGCGAGCAACAACACGAGCTTGGCTACGACCAAGCCGTAGCTTCTACCGATTCCTACCAACCCCATCAATCAAAAAACAGCTCACGCCGACCGGACGAAGGTCTTTACTCGATCCTTGATCGAGGGCCCGAACCGCCAAAGATAAAACCCCGCCTCCATGCCACCGCAAGAACAAACCATCGGGCTCCGTGTTCGTCGAGGCTCGAACAAACCGCCCGTTCACCCCTCGTGGCAGCGCTCGGTCGTAAAACATCGACACCGGGCGCGCCAGTAGGGCTCGTCGAATTTCAGCACGAGTCCGCGGACCACGACATCATGAGTACATCGACGAGGAAGACGATCATCTTCGGTTCATGGGCTTGCGAGATCGACGACGACGGCAAGACTCAAAGCCGCATCATCGAGGACTCCAAAACCGAAGAACCGTAACTCGCCGAGAAGCTCCAAAGAATCGACGATTGCCAAAGCCGCCTCGAAGACGGAGAACAAACTCGCTTGCTCGAACCAACACGGAAGGGCCCAAAGTTGAAACCAGCTGGGGAAGGTAGACAACCACGGCCGAGTACGGACTCTAAGCAACTTGAAGTACGACTCAACTCCGGCTTGATAAGGGAAGCTACTCCAACTCGAAACTTTTTTCAACCAATACTTTTCCAACTTCGGAGAAAGGAGGCGAGTTCGATATAACCCCGACACCAAATCCAGCATTACCTTTTCAATTTCCTACGGATTACGCAAACGCAAAGACACGCGTATTCAAGGAGCGCCCGGACTACTCAAGAAAAGATTGAGATTCCTTTAGAGGGCTCACAAAGAGGGCTCATATTGACAAGAACCCCGGAGGAGTGCATCATCCACCGCCAAGAACCCTCGGCAAAGGCCGATCGTCGGGCAATGGGGACGCGGGAGGTCCATCATCATAAGGTCCATCCTGTGGGAAGGAGTGGCACCCAAAGCTACCACCGCAAAAGAAGTCTTCATGGTAGCTACACTCGAGCTCCGCTTAACCGCCCGTAGGCCCCGACATCGTGTCCACCGACGAAGGCCTATCCAACATCTCGGCGGACGAAAGAACCCTCGACGACGCAGAGAACACCAACGCCAAGAAAGGCTAAGAAGAAACAAGTCAAGGGAGGACGCCGGATCGTAGGGCGACGCGCCGCATGCAAGCTCAACAAATATCGCCGATCTACACGAATACGAGAGGTCGAAATCTGAAAAGAGAAGTTCAGACGATCGAGGGCAACCCGAGAGACTACAAGGGTTGATTGACCACCAAGATCAAGCATGCACTGAATGACGAGGAGAGACTCATCAAGGAGGCATTGCGTAAGGTCGCTCGAGAAAGAGACCCCGTGACGCCACAAATAAGGCAACAAATGTTCTCATGTTCCAAGAAGTCGATCCAACGCCTTTGAAAGGTCGGGAAGGCCGTAGGGTTCCAACAACTCCGTGCCACCTCTGAGGGATGGCGCACAAGCACCGAAGACCCCCAAGGGAAAGCCCCCCACCAAGACTAAGCCGCCGAGAAGAAGTCGCGAATCAACATATCGACCTATTGGAACTCATCAAAGAGGAGGAAGAACCTCGTGAGGATTTGGAGAAAGAACGACGTAAAGCTACGACGGCATTTCCTTGCTTCGCCGAAAAGATTGCAAGAAGTCAAGCTACCCCCAAAGTTCAAGCCTTCAAACCACTTTCGATACTATGGGAAAACAGAGCCCGCACAATGGCTCGAGTCTACTCGCAATCCATTGAGTCGGGCCGGAGGAGATGATGACACAAAACCGCTTTTCTTTCCCATGGCCCTAGAGGCTCTATCGCCCAATGGTTCGACAAGATCGAAGAGGGCTCAATCCGACATCGGGAAGACTTACGTAAAAGCATTCCTCAGAAAGCAACTTCGCAGAATCATCACCCATCCTATTACTCAGCCGAAAGTTAAAAGCCTCAAGCGTAAGCCGAGAATCCCCGAGAGACTACTACCAAGATTCGGGAGATGAGATCCCAAGTGCACGACATCACCGAAAGGGAAGTGATAGACGCCTTCAACGGATTTTCTCAAGATGGTAGTTCTCGATTTCTACAAGGACAACCCAAGGACAAACGACCAGTTCAAGCTTATTGTTGAGAAGATGATCGGAGCGAAAGAAAGAACCCGAGATCGCTTTCGTAAAGAAAGAACTCGAGAGGCCCTCAAGAAGGATCGAACAACCCTCAACAAAGAAAAGAAGCGAGGACCGCACAATACTATCGCAATGGCGGAGAAATCAAAGAAACCTTACAAATAGAGGTTCAACAACAACAACAATGGCGGCGAGAGGAATGCAAACATCAAGCTAGAAGATCTACCCTCGCGATCTACCACCTCGAGCTCCGCGACACGCCGAAACCGCACCACGTTCCAGAGAAAGTACAAGGGAGGAAACAACTCTTTCGAAGGGAAACAATCAAGAAAACAGAAAGAAGCCATTGAAGAGCCAAAGACGGGGATTTCCGAAAGCAACGAGATCCTTGAACGTCATATTCTCCGAGTACCGGATCAAAGAGCAAGAGACAAGACAAGCTAGCACTCCGATCAATCATGGCGGTGTTGGTGTTTTTCAACAGAAAGCGTATAAATCCGCATAGCGCATCGGAAAAGTACCGCTTGTAGCTTTCACACGGAGTATTCAGGTATCGATTTCCACGGGGAACGCGAAGTGACTAGAAAGGATCAAGTACATCCAAGAAATAAGAAAGAATAATGTTTTTGTGGGTAGAGAGGGGTTCTCTAAGGTTTTCCCAAGATTACTAAATACCAAGGTTCAGGCTTACTAGACCCTACTTACTTCGGAGCAAAATTTAACCTTTCTATTTTTGGAAATTAAGGAATTTTGGATCATTAAGGAATTTTGAAATTTATTCTCCTAATGATGAATCTCTCTTAGAACAAAATCATAGTAGATTCTATTTTTACCATATCATATCCGGCAATAGCTTAGAGAAGAATCATGTGTTTGCATACCCACAAATCATTAAGTTTTAGGACAAGACAAGTTAAGCCAATAAACTTAAACATTGGGGAATACAATGTTATGAACTAGGTGCAAATTGAACTATAGACAGAGCAACTATTCATCATTTCAACTTCAGAGAAATTAAGCATCCTTATACTACATATTGGAGTGGAATCATATTTTTGTTCTTTTCATTTGTTTTTTTAAAAAGAAATGAAAATGAAAAACTAAGAGATAAAATAAAATGATAGGGAGGTAGGTACTTACCTCCGTGGGGTCCTCCCCAAGCTAGCCGATGGCCTATGGGTTAGGGGGTAGTACCCCATGTGGCGCCAGAACGCCAACTCGTGCCTCTCGTGCTCCCTCGCCGTCTCCGCTCCGCCTCCTCTCGCTGAGTATGTTCCATCACCCATGAGCATCAAAGTTTGTTGTTGATGTAGCCTCATGTCCTCAAGCATTGTATGCTTCTTCGTTCTTCTTTGTCTCCACCTAAAATGGTTAGCAACAAGAATACCCAAGGTGTATACTAGCTTGATAACATGTTCTTGCTTTTTATTAATAGGAAAAGTGCTTTTTTTAACAAGAAATAGAGATTAAGGCGCAGAGGTAAAAAGAAATGAGTTTTTTTTTCAAAAAAAAAAATTTATTGAAGGTAAATCACATAAGGACGGGTTATCTCCCAGGAAGTGCTTTGTTTAAAAGACGAAAAGCTCGTCCCTGGGAAACCTTTTAAATTTAAAACCATTGTTGGTGAAGTGGTTTCCCTCCAACACCAACCTTTGAGTGTCGCCCCAGTAAACTCATGCCGAGATACCACGAAATTTGCAAAATTTATGGTAGACAAAAGCATCTACAATAACCCTTTCAAAAATTTTTATGAACGAGAGCGAGAAAGGGTTGTAGATCATGGTGAAGATGGTCGAAGTTATGGATCTACTTTCGGGAGATTTTTCATATGAGCATGGAATGGATGGGACATTTCGAATGTAACTTCCATGTTCGTTGATGAAATCTCCTATTTGTGGGGAGCACTTTCTTTTTCATGACGTATCAAGTTATCCTAAAAATATGGATCAAATATTATTATTGCGAGACTATCTCGCGCTCCCCAAAGATGATCGGGAATGAATTCGATGAGACATCGTGTGTGGGCATAGGGGAGAAGGTGTAAAAATGTCTTCTAAATGAATTGGTTCGCCCTCTATGTGTTGTGAGTGTTCTTGATGTCTCATATAGGAATTCAAGGTATATGATGATTCTGATCTGGGAATTTCTAAAGCATTCCAAAAATCATCATCAAGGAAATGGTCATCCTCGAATTCAAAGGGACATGCATAAGGATGGGATTCATCATCCCAAGAAGTGTGATTGCATGTTCCCTTAACGGGAGGTTCCTCGACAACCGAATTATGAGAAGAATTTGAAGGAACTTCAAATTCGGTTGTAAAAGTGCCTCCTTTTGTTGGTTGGGGCTTGACTCTATTGGATCTTCCTAAAACTCGTCATATATACCGATTGTATGGGGTGTTTTCTAAGATCTTCTCTAGAATGGCTTTCCCTCACTAATGGATTTATGCACAAACGAGCCTCTAGAAGAGAGGTCAAGTTGGAGAGCATCCTCCTTGCTAAGACCAAGATAGAAATGGCAAAGAATGACTTGGTCCGGCAAAGAAAGGTCTAGGCCTTGTATTTATAAGACTTAGTAACCCGCCCAGATGCTCCTAGAGTCTCCTTCTCTTTTTGTTTAAATCTGAGAATTTCTATTCGAAGGGCAGCGACTTGGGAATCAGGGAAGAAAGCAAGACAAAATTTGTCTCGGGTTCAACCCGCTTTCGGAACACCTCCTACGGTAGGAGCATACCATTGTTTCGCTCTTCCCAAAAGGGAGAATGGAAACAGCTTTCCATTTAATGGTCTCCCGTGTCATGCCGGATAAAATGAGGCAAGAACACACGTGCTCGAATTCCCGAAGGTGGCTATATGGATTTTCATTATCGCCCTGCAGAAGGGTTGGTCCCAACCATGGCAATGAAAGTGGGGCGAATTTCAAAGCCATTTGTAAGAATCGGATGGGATGACGGTGGAGGCTCCAACGAATCGCCCTTTGGAGCCGAATGTTTATAGATAGGCGTTGAGTCCATGTGGTTGTGGTGATGGTGGTGGTAAGGTGCATAAAATGGTGGTAAAAATAAAAAGATACACGGACGACTTGGTTCGATCCTAGAACAGCTACCGTTCCCCCGAACGGCGCCGAAAAGCTTGTTGGTGTTTTTCAACAGAAAGATAAATCCGCAAAGCGCCGCGGAAAGTACCGCTGTAGCTTTCACCCGAGTATTCAGGGTATCGATTTCCACGGGAACGCCAAGTGACTAGAAAGGATCAAGTCGTCCCAAGAGATAAGAAAGAATAATGTTTTTGTAGGTAGAGAGGGGTTCTCTAAGGTTTTCCTAAGATTACTAAATACCAAGGTTCAGGCTTACTAGACCCTACTTAATTGAGCGCAAATGGAACCTTCCGATTCTCGAAGAGACTGGGAAACGGTAATCGGGGTCAGCCGCCAAAAGCTCTACGAAAACACCAACCCGTACGTGGTGGACTACAAAGGCCCCGATCGAGCCGCCACCCCCCGGGCTACCACAACTATTCCGTAGGGTTTGGGCGCAAACTCGGGTAACACACTAGCCTAGACACCACGCCTATGCTAATGATTACTAAACTAGCCCGGATCCTCGGACTAGAGCACTTTGGTCGAGCGAGTTCCAAAGTAAGTAAAATAAAGCAATACTGAATTAAGTCAAATAATAAACTTGGAAATACCACAAGATAACACGGGACGTTACTCAAATTGAGTCGGCTCCGTAGAGGTACAAAAAGTTGAGGCAAAACCGACAAACCCGGCTTCTCCTCTTCTCTTCTCCTCTCACTCTCTTCCTCTTTTCTAAGTATACAACTAGGTGAGAGCCACCTAGAGGGACACTACTACTTGATATAAAATGTGGAAGTGATGCTCACAATGTAGAATGGTGTGTGTTACAATTGAGGGGGTGCCTCTCTTTATATAGTGGAGAGGAGGAGTGAATGGAGGGCTCTCCTTGCTTCGAGGTCTTCTTGGCGGAACGAAACTTTGCACCGCATGCAACCGCCGCCGGAAGACCGGTCCAAACCGCCAGAAAAGGGCGGCAAATTTTTGGCGAAAATTGGCGCCGGCCTTCTTCGGCGGCCGGCCCCGGGCCTCCCGCCCCCCGGCCCCTCCTTCTCTATTGCGCGTTTTGTCCTTCAAATGTTGGGCCTATGATGGTGCATGGGCCAAATTGTGCTGGGGTTTGGTCCTATTGATTGATCTACTCCTTGGCGTCTTTTATTCAATACGCTTTCTAATTTATTTGGCAACTTTGTACCCGTTTCCACTCTTATACCGCAAAAACATAATTTCTACGAATACAAGTGGAACTAGGTTAGAAGTAAAGGTATATGTAACATAAGTTTGCTCCTTTCTCGTGAATTGATAAAGGTTGGCGGTATAATATACGCAATAATGACCGCCAACAAAGTGCCAGAACCCGCAGTACCGCGCTACCTCAATTGGTCCCAATACCCGATTCAGTTCACCAGGGAGGATCAATGGACAAGTGTGGGCAACGCCGGCCTATATCCTTTGGTACTAGAACCCACAATAGCCGGGGTGACCGTTACCAAGGTATTGATCGACGGAGGAGCTGGGTTGAACATCATATTCTCGTAAACACCGGACAAGATGGGACTGACCTCTTCGGACTTATCGCTCCTTCGAGCACTCCTTTCTATGGAATAGTACCCGGACGAGCAGCTATTCTAGTCGAACAAGTCACCTTGCCAATTACATTTGGATCACCATCAAATTACCGGACAGAGTACATCAAGTTCGAAGTGGCAGATCTCGAGTCACCATACCACGCCATTATGGGAAGACCCGCAATTGCAAAATTCATGGCTATTCCACACTACCCGTATCTTCTACTAAAGATGCCGGCACCTTTTGGGGTTCTTTTTCCATCAAAGGAGACCTCAAGAAAGCTTTCGAAAGTGTGACGCATAAGCCGCGGAAATCGCAAACAAGACAAGGGGAGCCCTTGAGAAAAAGGAACTCAACCGGATGGCGAGGATACAAATCCGTAAGAACTCGAGATATTGCCAAGAAGCAAGCAATTACGATTCCACCGTAAGAGGCCGACGTCAAGCACATTGATCTACAAACGGACGATCCTTCCAAAACGGCGATCATCGGTTCCCACCTATCTCCAAAATAGGAATTCGCGCCACCAGGCTTCCTAAGACAACACAAAGATATATTTGCCCGAAAACCGGCAGAGACATGCCCGGCGTATCAAGGAGCCGGCCGAGCACACGTAATTGATATCAATATGGGATTCAAACCCATCAAGCAAAGACTAAGAAGGTTTTCGCGAGAAAAGAAGGAAGCCATCAAAAAGGAGATTGTAAAATTACTCGTAGCAGGATTCATCGAGAAATCCTACATCCCGACCGCTAGCCAACCCGGTTCGTTCGGAAGAAGAACACCTCGGATCGGGCGAATGTGTGTGGACTACACAGATCCGAATAAGCATTGCCCAAAGAACCCCTTCCGCTACCAAGGATTGACCAAATAGTGGACTCCACAGCAGGATCAGCTCTACTATCATTCTTGGATTGCTACTCAGGATATCACCATATTGCACTGAAGAAAGAAGATCAGAGCAAGACCTCTTTCATCACCCCCTTCGGTGCCTACTGCTACAAAACAATGTCCTTCGGATTGAAGAACACCGAGCAACGTATCAAAGAGCGTCTACGACTTGTTTGGGAGAGCAGATTGGCAAAAATGCCGGCTTACGTGAGACGACGTGGTGGTGAAGACCGAGAGAACCGTAAACTCGATTCAAGATTTGGAAGAGACTTTTAAGAACCTCAACAAGTGGAAGTGGAAGCTCAACCCAACAAAATGCGTCTTTGGAGTGCCTTCGGGACAGCTAAATCGATTCTTGGTCAACAACAGAGACATTGAAGCCAAGACCAAGCGTATCAAGGCCATCAACGAGATGACACAACCCCCCAAGTGTCAAGGACGCCCGTGAAGCTCACGTGGTGCATGGCGGCACTCAACAGATTCATATCCAAGCTTGGAGAGAAAGGGCTACCCTTCTTCAAACTCATCAAGACAAAAGGAGAATTTAAATGGACAGAGGAGGCCGACAAAAGCGTTTGAAGAACTCAAGCAGCACCTTACAAATGCTTTCAGTCCTAACACCTCCAAAGGATCAAGAAGAACTACCGCTATACATAGCAAAGAACGAGTACGAAGGGTCAGCTCAAAGAATCATCGTGGAAAGAGAAGAGCCCGAGCAACCCAACAAGGTCCGAGGCCGGTTTACTACGTGAGCGAGGTTCTATCTGAGTCCAAGGCTCGGTACCCTCACGCATAAAAAACTACTCTACACCATACCGATCACATCAAGGAAGCTACGACACTACTTCGACAAATACAAGATAACAAGTGGTAATCGACTCACCACCGGGTGACATCCTGAGGAACAGAGATTCAACAGGCCGCATATCAAAATGGGCAGTAGAACTCGGAGCATTAAATCTAGAGTTCACCCCAAGAAGAGCAATCAAATCCCAGGCGCTACCGGACTTCATAGCAGAGTGGACGGAGCTCCAACAACCCATATCCGACGACATCAAGAAACATTGAACATGTACTTCGATGGATCGTTGAAGCTAGGGGAGCAGGAGCCGTGATTTTATTCATATCTCCGTAAGGAAGACAACTCAAGTACGTCTTTGCCGCGGATCATGTGGCAAGCTACAAAACAACGAGGCGAGTATGAAGCACTCATCCATGGCCTCAAGATAGCAAGAACTCTGGGAATCAAGAGACTACAAGTATACGGCGACTCCGCGGTTGTCATCAATCAAGTCAACAAGGACTGGGGACTGCACAAAAGGACAATATGGGCCTCTATTGCGCTGGAAGCACGCAAGTCGGAAAAGAACTTCCAAGGCCTTGAGATCCTACACGTGCTCGAGATGCGAACGTGGCGGCAGACGTGCTAGCCAAACTCGGATCTAACAGAGCCCAAGTCCCACCGTGAGTATTCATCAAGATCTCTCGAAACCATCTATCAAGGAGAACCCGAAAGAAGACAACATGGAGCAATCAGCTCTAAATGGAGTAATGATAATCTCTCCGTGTCGAAGAGCAACTCCCCGGATCGAAGACATCATAAACTTCATCAAGAACAAGACACTACCCGAAGACAAAGCTGAAGCAACCAGATCTTGAGAAGAAGCAAGAACTACGTGCTCATCAAAGACAAGCTTTATAAGAGAGCAAAGAACATCGAGTACTACTCAAATGCATAAGCTCGAGGAAGGAAAGGACGCCCTCCAAGAAATCCACTCGATGCCGTGGGAACCACGCCGGGCGTCAAGAACCCTCGTGGGAAAAGCATTCGTATCAGATACTACCGCCCATCGCCTTGCGCTACGCTGCCCGACCCACCGCCCGCGCCGCACGCCGCCGTTCGCCGTGCCCACGCCGCCAAGGCTGCCCCCATTGTCCCCGGCCCGAGCAAACCCCTAGCCTGGGGAGCCACCGCTGCCGCCATTGGCGCCGGCCGCTGTGGACCATCGCCGCCGGTCGCCCACTTTCTCACAGAACTTCCGCCTCACGCCGCGCTCTTCGCTCTCATCCCCGCCGACTCCTTTGCCCATCTCGGTGAGCTTCCCACCCCGCCCCAGCCCCTGCCCGCCAGGTGCTCGATGTTTTGCTCCAATGGCCGCAAAGAGCTTCTCGTCACTGTTTTGATCCTTTTCTCGACCCATTCTCTTGCGGTGACTCTCTCCATTGCCTTCAAGTTGCCTACTGACCCAAACTACCCCCGCTCACTACACCTTGGTGAGTCTCCCTCACTTCTACGCCTCTATGCCCCTCCGTGTGTTTGTCGACATGCTCGATCCAGCCCTATTTGTCGCCTCACTGTTTTTCCTTACCAAATACCCTGCAGTGCTCTTGCTTGCTCTCCGGAGCTCCCCACATTGTCATGTCTCACCTTTTCACAGGAACACAACAAGGCTAGGTATACCCAACTCTTTTCACTTCGTGCCTATTATGCTTGCTCTCCTAGGACTTTCCCATCCTTTGCTATATAATTCTTGGTTATAAATCTTCCTATTCCATCTATGTGTGTGCAGCGAGCTTGTCACATTGTTGTGATTGTCCGGCCCAAATTGGATTAAGGCGATTCAGTTTGGCACTTGACAGTGGCAGCTTGGCAGTGGCAGATACACTCGGGGCCAAGCCCGCGAGTATGGCACAGAGGCCAAGCCTCTTGAGTGACAAAGGGGCGACTCGTGGGGAGTCTCTCATTTGTCGGCTGGATCTTTGATGTTGATCTCTCGGGCGCTTGATCTTTCGGTCATGGCGCGCGCCACGAAGAACACCCTGGTCCACCTCGACCCCCACCTCCTCCCGGTGGTGGTCCCCGGGACAAGGGGCAAGAAAGTTGCCGAGTCAAAGCCGAAGCGTATGCGCAAGCGGCGCGATGAGATGACACTGAGGAGGTCCTGCCGGTGGCTAGAGCAGAGAATACCGCAGAGTTTGGTGGTCCACGTCTTTCCCTCGTATCCCGGAGACCCGAGCTCGAGCAGCCAGGCGAGCCAGCTGCCACCCCTCCGAGGCAGCCTCCGCCACTCCCTCGAGGCGCTCACCGCATTTCCGTCTACTCGGAGTCAGCGTCACAAGACAGTAAAGACAAAGCCAGCCTTCAAGTTTCCACCCCGGCCCGCACTGACTCTCTTTTCCTGACGTAGCTCCCGGCCCAAAGACAACCGGCCCGCGATAAGAGTTTCCAAGACAGCCCGGACACGGGGTGCGAGCCGCTGAGCTGTAGGCACCTTTGACTTGAGGGCCGTGTCGCCTTCCGCTGCCTGCCAAGCATCGCTTCACACCGCAAAGACATGTGGTTTCCGCTCCAGAGGCAGCCAGGTGCTTCTCCATGGTACTGGACCGTTCTTCACGAGGACTTTTACTAGGCTTATGAGGAGGGTGGAGTTCTCATCCGTCCTCAGAGAGTTTGCCGGGTGGATGACATAGTCGCAACAGCTTGGTGAGCAGATTCGACCCCATCTCGCTTACATTCGGGTCCGCGGACTTGCTTGGCGAGAGGGCGCCTACGTGACTACGTGGGTCCAAGAGTTCTACGCTACCCTGTGGATTGACCCCGATCACGACTTCTTAGTGTTTGCTTTCAAGGGCAACAGGTGCGAGTTGCAGTGTTTCGTGCTCGCCGGCTTTCTAGGGTTGTCCTCCTCTCGCATACGCGCCTTGACCGTTTGTGCTATGGCCGCTCAAGACCGCCGCGACGACCCCCGGGGGCCGCCAGAGTGCCTACATACCGATCAGGTCCGCGGCTGTTTCAAGGCACCCTTCGGCGAGGGCTCCAAATTTCTTCCCCTACCGACCTCACTCCACTTGCTAGAGTTGTGGATGCTATAGTGAGGCGGACGATTATGCCGCACATTGGCTTCAAGTAGGCGCTTACTGCTTGCAAAGTAGTGGATTCTCTCCCACCTCATGGACCAGATAGATTTTGATGTTTGGGATTTGATAATCGTCGGAGATGGAGGATACTATAGCCAAGGGGATCAAGGGTTGCCGACGGCTTCCCTTTTGCTCACTGGATCTCCTTCCCGACTTGGAAGACCATGCCTCACATGGATGACGATGAGGTGCGAGGAGTGGACACAAATGACTACTCGCTTCCCGCCACGACCTTCGCCGCCTCCCCTCAAGTCAAGTCGGACACCGACAAAACCCCAGGTTGCTACACGTTCCTGTGGACCCGATCCACGAGTCGAGGCCGCTCAGGATGCACAGTTGCTTCAGATGGTTGCTATTGAGGAGGCCCAGTTTGAGTCCGAGGAGCAGCAGCCACAGCCAGAGGTTTACACTGACGCTCGCGACTCGACGACGACTACGTGCCTACGAGGCCACCTCCACGTCGACATGACCACGAGGCCAAAGGCTCTAGTTCTGCTCCTCCACCGTCAGACTAGGCACTACTTACTCTAGTTGCCGAGATGAGGGCCGACCGTCGGCCAGCGTGAGATCCGTGGATGAGGAGAGCAGCAAGCTCCTCAACCCGGAGATGAGGCAGAGACAGGGGCGAGCCGGCGTTCCCCGCTAGACTTTCGCAGCGGCGAAAGGCGTTCTACCAAAGGCCAGCGCCAGGCGTTCTACCACCACCAGCGGGCCCCCGCCAAATGACGGTTTTAGCGGCGGCAGCCAAGCCCCTCTCTCATGGCTGCAGTTATTCAAAGCCTGCTGGATTCAGTTGAGGTGCCTCCACCACTACCACTTCCAGATGTGCCACCTGCTCCTCGCTTTTCGCACCTCAGGCCAGGACCTCGGCTTCCCGGGGTTGCGGTACCCTTTACGGGCCCGTTCCCGGCGGCCCCCGCCAACCTCGGCCAGACTCCACCTGCGCCCGGAGTACACGGGCTTTCCACCTTTCGGCCGGCCCGAGTCGATTACTTCACCGGCTTCACACCCACGACCGCACGATCGACTACCGGCGGTGTGTCGGGATCCTCGCCTCAGTGCCACTATTGCCGAGATGTTTGCGGCCCTTACGCCTAGTGCACCCCTTACTTCAACAGATGTGGCAGCAGCTCTTGGAGTCTCACCCCAGGTCACTCAGGCCGCTTCGACGACCGAGTCTATTGTTGTCACTACTACAAGGGTTCGTCGGCGCCCAGTCGAGTGTGCCGCTTCCGAGCCCCGTGGTCAGCCTTCCATGACTACACCCCTCCGAGACTCCGCTCGTTGACCCCACGCTACCAGGCACCCACTTGAGGGACGAGCGGTTGTTCCTACTTCAGATCGACACTCCACACCAGCTACCACAGAGCCGGCCCCGACCGCTTCTACACTTCCACGTCGAGAGGGTCATGCAAGATTCGATGATCGCCAGCCTCGAGTTCGAGTCGAGTCCGGATGATGCGGCTTTCGGTTCGTTGTGGTGACTCGTGCTCGAAAGACCAGCTCGTCTGCTTCTACACCGCCTCACCGACCCTTAGACTTTTGGTCCTTGATGACAAAGGGGGAGAGAGTAGAGTATGTAGACTTAGGGGGAGCTTGTGAGAGGGAGTTGGTTCTTTTGGTGTGATTCACTTGCATGCATCATGTTTACTTTCATGCCTCGCATTGTTTATACTTGTGATGCATTGTGATACACTTTATGACATGTGTGCTCTCTACTTCGGTATCATTATATATCATGTCATGCTTTTGCTCATATGGTCTATGCTTCCGCAATTATGGTTTAACTCTGATTATTACTTGTGATTTTTTGAACCATATGAGCTATCCTTGTCGTACTCACTCTTCATGCAAATTCTATGAGTATTATATGATCTTGTATCGCATGAGCCACCCTAACCCCTTTGATCTTATTGACAGAGGCTCATGTGAACAAGTACGCTTAAAACCTCACTCTTAATCTCCATACTCTAGAGGTTGTCATCAATCACCAAAAAGGGGGAGATTGAAGCATCTAGGCCCCTAGGATTGGGTTTCGATGATTGATGATAATAAAATTACCATGACTAACGTGTGTTTTTGCGTAAACAAAGTTGAGTTAGGTCATGGTAATGGTGATCTCGGGCGATGAGTTTGTTACGCCCGACGATGGAATTCGCTCGGTTTTCCGAGGATGGACGACAAGGCTAAGGACGGCTAGTTCCGATTGTCGACGGAGTTGGGTGACATCGGATTAGTTGTTAGGGCCTTGTTTTTATTTTCGGCCGTACTATTAAGGGGGTACGAACGGGTAGCTTGACCTAGGCGAGTCTAGAGACGAGTTGTGGTGCACACTTGAGTTTCTTTAGCACTAGGTAGCTCAATTTATGCCCGAGACATGTTGGAGTTGAAGCAATTCACGGTGTCAAGAAGACGGAGCTGAAGAAGTTCTTCTAGGCCGACCGACGCGTCGACCGGGCGCATGACCGGACTTCTCGGCCTTTGACCGGATGGTCGGTCAGCGCTTCCTTCCGACTTTCCAAGAAGCCCTGTTTTGGGCCAAATCGGGAATCGTGGCGTCCCGGCCGATGACCGGAAGCACCGACCGGACGCGCGGGCGGGCGTGTCGAAGCCTGTCTTTTTCTCGACCGGACGCACCGATCGGAACCTTGACCGGACTCACCGTGCGTCCGGTCAGCCGGAAATTGTGCGTAAAGTGCTGATTTCGTGGAGTTGCCCGGTGGGGCTATATATACTTTACCCCCCTGACCTTGCACCCTCTCTTGCCCATTTGTTCAGGTGAGAAACACCCTTGAGAGTGCAAGGAAGAGCAAGAGCCCTAAGGTGGTCATCCATGCAAGATTAAGGATCATCCTTAGAGTGTTTGAGAGATTCAAGTGTGCATCCACTCTTCTCCTAGGCTTGTTGAGGTCAAGTGAGAGTTCGTGCTTGTTTCTCTTGGTGATCGCCATCACCTAGATGGCTTCGTGGCGGATCATGGCTTGAAGATCACCCGGTGGTGCTTGTGGGTGGCTCAAGCAAGCTTGTGAGCGGTTTTGGGTGGTTCACCGTGACGACGGTGTTGAAGAATCAACCCGTAGAGAGCACTTAGTTCTTGCGAGGACTAAGGGGGAGCGATACTCTTGAGAGAGTGCTCCAACGAGGATTAGGGGGGTGTGGCGACACCTCGATACCTCGGGAAAACATCGCCTTGTTCCTTCCTGTCTTTACTTTCCGCAATTCTATTTCATGTCTTTACATTCCTAGAATTGCCATGCTAGAGTAGGATTGGAACCTAGGGTGCAAAACTTTGTGCGGTAGTTGTTAGAAACACACTTAGGCACAAGAGGGTGAATATGGGCTAGTAGGTTGTTTATTTGAGTTAAAATTTTAGATTAGCCCACCACCCCCCCTTGGGCATCTCGATCCTTTCATCGGGGACGAGCGTGTGACCCCCTCGGTCATTTTTTTGTTTCCCCTTGCGCATTCTCTTTACGAGGGGGAGCATCCGACGAGCCACAAATGAGCAAGCATCGCAGGAGCCTACGCCTCGCTCGGCAAATGTCGGTTATGCCCTGTAGGTATTCTTGAAAGTACGCGTAAGGGTCATTGTGAGAGCGTCACTAGTCAGCGCACGCGCGCTAGGAACGGAAGCGGCGCACGCGCGTTAATTCAGCTAGTAGTGCACGCCAAGACTAGTATCGATAGCAGCGCAAGACGCATAGTCCCCCGTCCCCTGTCAGGCTTATTATGTCAATGGGTTAAACTTTTTTTTTCCCAAATAATTTTCTCGTTTCTCCTGTCTACTGTCATTAGGCCAAAAATTTTATTGTCTACAGACTAAAATTTTCTCCTGTCTACCGTCATTGGGTCCAAATAGTGCTACTCGGTGCACGTGCACTGGTACGACTAGTAGCGCACGCCAAATTAATTAACCCACTGACTGACACATGTTTCTACTGTCAACCGTCAATGGGGCATGCATTTCAAAAGACACTTGCCCCAAAACCCATTGCCTAGTAGGGGGCATGCATTTAAAAGGACACTTGCCCTAAAACCCTAAATTTAAAAATTAGTTAGTAATTCGGCAAACGCCATGAACCATAATCTCAGCAAATACATGCCCCCAAACCCCATTGCCTAGTAGGGGGCATGCATTTCAAAAGACACTTGCCCCAAAACCCATTGCCTAGTAGGGGGCATGCATTTAAAAGGACACTTGCCCTAAAACCCTAAATTTAAAAATTAGTTAGTAACTTGGCAAACGCCATAAACCCTAATCTCAAAAAAGCCATGAACCCTAATCTCAAAGAACGTCATGAACCCTAATTTCAAGAACGCCAAGAACCTTAATCTCAGCAACGCCATCAACCCTAATCTCAGCAATGCAATGAACCCTAATCTCAAAACGCCATGAACCTAATCTCACAAAAGCCATAAACCCTAATCTCAAAGATACGATGTTAACCCTAATCTCAAAGAAACACCATCAACTCTAATCTCAAAGAAAACTTTACACTCCAAATTTTGAAACTTTGTACTCCAACATAAAAACTTTGTACTCTTAGATATAAAACTTTGTACTTTAGATGTAAATTTTTGTCATCACGAAAAATTATCTTAAAACATATCCAACATGGATCTAGTTTTATAGATCTCGTTATAATAAACGCGATGGTGCAAACGGAATTCAAAACAAATGTTTGACGAGAAAGTTATTACATTTTAAAGTTTGCATATCGTTTAAAAATAAACATGGCCCACTCCCAATAGCACGCCGCTAGCATGCGCCCGGCCCCTACGCCCATGCGTCCCAACCGCCGGGTCCATGCGCGCCGCATCCGCCCGCGCCACGTGCCCCGCGGCGCCAAAGAATAATAGCAGCCTTGCGGCGCGCCAAATAAGGATTGGGGTCATTGTGATGTCTTGGGTCTGTTAGCAAGATTTGAGACTCTACCGCCTACCACGACCTTGCAGGGCTTGCGGCTTGAGGTACCGTGGGCTTTTGACAGCCACGACCTCGGTCGCCCTCGGGAATCCCCAAGCCGTGGAGGGCTCGGGGCTGAGTTTCTACCTTGGAAACCTAGCGAACCTTGGATCCATTCAAGTAGGACCTAAGACCTTTGTCTCCTACCATGATTTTTGGGCCTATGGCTTAAGGCATCGTGGGATTTTGGCAAAGACAGGCCTTCACCGTGCCCATGAGCGCCCAGCCATGGCGGGCTCGGGGCTAAGTTTCTTCCTTGGGTAAGGAAAAACTGTTGAGTCCCTGGATCCATTTGGTTGGATCTCGAGGCTTTATCGCCTACCATGGCTTTGAAGGCCTACGACTTAAGGCACCATGGGCTTTTGATAGCCGATATCTTCGCCATTTGTGAGCCTTTGAGCCGAGGCGGGCTCGTGGTCGTGTTTTTCCTCGACGAGGAAAACCGCCGAGTCTCGGATCCATCCCACGGGATCCGAGGCTCTATTGCCTACCACGGCCGCGGCCCTACGACTTAAGGCACCGTGGGCTTTTGACAGCCCAGCCTTCGCCGTTTGTAAGCCTTTAAGCCGAGACAAAGGCTCGGGGGCTGTGTTTTTACTCGAGGCGAGGAAAACTATCGAGTCTCGGATCCATATCATGGATCCGAGGCTCTATTGCCTACTACGGCCGCAGCCTATAGCTTAAGGCACCGTGGGCTTTTGATAGTCCGGACCTTTGTAGTTTGTGAGCCTTCGAGCCGAGGCGGGCTTGGGGCTGTGTTTTTTCCTCATACGAGGAAAAGCGTCGAGCCTCAGATCTGTCTCATGGGATCTGAGGCTCTATTGTCTGCCATGGCTTCGCAGGCCTACGGCTTAAGGCACCGTGGGCTTTTGATAGCCTAGACCTTCGCCGTTTGTGAGCCTTCGAGCCGAGGCGGGCCCGGGGCTGTGTTTTTTTCCTCAAACGAGGAAAACCGCCGAGTCTCGGATTCGTCCCGTAGGATCCGAGGCTCTATTGCCTCCCACGGCTTTGTAGGCCTATGACTTAA
This sequence comes from Hyparrhenia diplandra, assembly GCA_015847255.1. Lineage (NCBI taxonomy): Eukaryota > Viridiplantae > Streptophyta > Magnoliopsida > Poales > Poaceae > Hyparrhenia > Hyparrhenia diplandra. The sequence continues at coordinate 280,876 of JADLZK010008205.1, read as the reverse complement.
GGCACCGTGGGCTTTTGAGAACCCAGACCTTTGCCGTTCGCCTCGTCGCCTTTGCCTATTCCCGGTCTTGTGTCGTAGAACGACCATGAGTCCCTCGAGGGTCTGACTCCGAGCCCTCGAGCCGTGGTGGGCTCGGGCGCCATATTTTGTTCGCGGAGAGCTGAACATATGAGGGGATCTCGAACGAATGACTGCCCGAGTACCGTGGGATTATGCGGCCAACATAAGTGGGTGCCAATTTGGTTTAAGACGCTTTACCTTGGGTGTTTCCCCCAGCAGGGAGGGTTTAGGTGTTTTAGTGACGTCTCTCGATTCCTCCTATTTGGGCTTGGTCCTTGCGCATCCTTTCTGCAAGGAAGAAGGTTGGGACGCGCACGCGTCCCGAAAATCATTTTCGGTTCGCCCCTCACACATCCTTTTCGTAAGGTGGAGGGTTGGATGTTCTCGTTGATTCCCTCGCTGCGATGATCTGAGGCATCCAATGAGTTGCGAGCGGGTAAATTCGAGTGAAATCCCAGTCCCGTTTGTTGGGGAGCCGGTGGAGGCGCTAGTGTCCGATTTCATTAAATCTGGGTGGTCATACTGGTGGTTCTCGAGTGTGGATCGGACACCTCCCAAGGGCTTAGCGGCCTTTTTCGAGTAAACCCTACAATATGTAGACATCGACACCTGGACTCGAATACAAAACTAAGGGGCCTTCGACACTCGGGGCGCTAAGGTACTGACCGCTACTGTGTCCCCTTGCCTGTTTCATCCCTCACTTGGGCAGTCGGAGCAGCTATCGAACCCTTCGACGGGCCAGCCTATGATCTCCGGACTAATGTGTGACTCGTGGGTTGCCTGATCGAATGAGCCACATGATGGTTCGAGGTTATATGTGTTCGCTACAACAATCTTAATACAAGGATATATTTAAGAAATGAAATAGGTGAAGAAGGCATGGCTTACCATTCTGACGGATAGAAGCGCCTAAGTCTCTCGATGCGTGACTGATGCAAGGGGAAGCGCAACCTGGTGTAGGTGATGATTGGTCATGAAAGAGCAGCACATCGGGGCATGGCACATTTTCTGCTTGTATGCCTTTATTTATGGGTGGCATGAGGAGCCACAAGCTTGGTGGCATGGTCACCTGACTCGTGTGGCCAGTGAAGTGTGACGGGAGGGCGGTGCCAGTCTGACTCATGCAGCAGTGAGATTCGTGGGTCGCAAGGCTTTATCGGACTCTACCTAGCCTGCCGCGCACGCCACTGCCTTCCCTCTGTGCCTGATGCGCTGGGCTCGGGCGAGGCGGAGTGTGAGTCAAGGCTCTTACCCGTCGGCATCGTGGTCATTTTAGTGGTGGGGCGCTCGCTGGGCCCAAGGACCCTGCCTCCTCCATGCCCCTCCCCCTCTAGGGGGCCTACGGGATCAGGGTAGTAATCACCCTTCTCTTGTGGGGCCTTTTTATGAACCCCAACAGTATACACTCAAACACACATAATTTTGCATAAACTAGTACTGGACTGATTAATTAATAACTTACAAATTCAAGTTTGCAACCGTAGGTGCCAATGCCATTGGCAACACAAGTACACAACGACAACATGCAAGTGCAAACTAGTAACCACGACACATTCTGCCTGCCTACACAAGAACATATCAACGTGAAGCCTGCTGCCTACCAAAGTGCCAAGTGCCATTGCATCACACAAGAACAAAATGATGGTTCAGAGTCCACACGCCAGTTCTCCACTCCAGTGGCAGCAATCCAGTTCCCATCCTCCATAGTCCATACTGTGCAAGTGCAACAATAAATGATGGTTCAAATCCGGGCACAACACACAATAGCATATTTGAAAAGCATGACTACCTCATCTCAGACAACATTGAGCTGAGCTGTAGCCATAGTCGAGGTATGCACGTTGCTGGTGGTGCTTGGTGTTTGTGACTCGGAGTTGGAGTCCGATGGCTGATCATTCTTTTTCCTTTGCCACCAAATTCTTCTATCCACTCTGTAAAGGAACAACAGTACAACATAGTTACTTATTTAATATTACAAAGACTAAATTCACAAATGTAAGCCAGTAAGTAAAAATTATACCTTTTTCTATTATTTCCAATCTCTCTCTACTCTCCTTTATGTCAACGTAGGCCTTCAAAGCCTGTCCTGTGTGCATACTAGAGCTTCTAACATGAATGGAGTGAGAGAGGTACGAAAGTCAACATGAATGGAGTGAGAGAGGTACGAAAGTCATGCAAAAGACGTCCACCTGTGCTAAAAACAGATTCCGACACTACTGTAGTGATGGGTATAGCAAGCACATCACAAGCCATGTGACCCAAAACTGGAAACCTATTTGAGTTGACTTTCCACCAAGCAAGAATATCCACTTTCGACTCTGGGTCTTCTCTTTCTTCACCAAGACATTTCTCAATTTCAGATTTATTGGTGCTGCTAGAACAATTGTTTAATTTCATCTTCTTGGCAATTTTTCTTTTAAGCAATCCTTCTGGTACTCTCGTAGATTTTTCAACATCAACTACTTCAGTAGTTTGGAGCATACATGTTCTTGTATTCTTCAAACAACTCTGTTACACAAGAATTAAGTGTTACCCAAACCAATTGACCTTTTTCCTCACCAAATATTTCTTCAACATAAATCTTTGTGTACTCAGACAACTTGTACCTTGGATCAAGGACTGCAGCCACAAATATCAATAAATTGATATTCTTCTTCTCCTTATCCTTTTCCTTCCCTTTGCCCTTGCTCCACCCTTTATCCCCTATCTTGCTCTTGCTGTTGCCCTTTATCATTGTCCTTGTTGTTGGTGTGCCAAAGTCCCCAATATTTATCAAACTTGTCCTTCATTTTAGTCCCCATTGATACTTGCAAACTATCTTCACTGGCCAACCATTGTTGAATCAACAGATGAACTTCTCGGATCTCTTCCATGAAAGTGTTACTAGTGACTTGGAGAGAAGAGATACGGACAGTAAGGTCATATAAATGTTGTAGAAATTGTTCCATCTTCTTTGCATTGTCCCAATCATCTTCATCAGGATGCCCTAAGCCATCTCTTGCTTCAGAGATCAATAACATAATCAGTGTCATCTTCACCTAACTTTAAGAACAGTTTCTCATACACTATTGCAGCCTTCAACATCAATTATGTGTAATTCCATCTTGTCGGCACATCTAGTTGTCGGCACATCAGATATCTTTATCTTTGTTGTGTGCATATAATTTATACCAACAATGGATTTCATATAAATGTTGGTGGTTAAAAATATGAGTTAAGGACCACCAACACTAGGCCATGTGTGGTGTGGCCCCAGTTGTGCTAACAATTTCTGAAGCCTTCATTGGAGAGTCTGTGACAAATTATTTCTTCAAGCTTATAGGAAAGAAAATCTTCGTGTTCTTTTAATACTCCCTTTCTTACTTTTTAAGTGTTCTTATGGTATTTTTGTTGGTCACATTATTAAATGTAACTAAGTTTATGGAAAACATTAGCAATATTTATATCTGCTAAGTTTATGAAAATATATTCAAACTGTATTTTTTTATCATAAATATAATACTTGTATGGCTGTGCTCTCTGTAGCTATAGCTGCAGTTGTTTGCGCTTGTTGCTACTGTAACCTATGAGAGGAAGTTCTGGGGCAAGCACAACCGTGTACATATACTGTTGGTTAAGTTAAGCATGTTTAACTTTTAGGTATCCTTTAATAATTGTTACTCCCTCTGTCCCTAAATATCTATCGTTCTTGTTTCCCAAGAGACAACTTTTGATTAATATATGTTTTAAAAAATATTAATATTTACGATGCATAATTAGTAACATTAGATAGATACTTAAATATAGTTTTACAATAAATTTATTTAAAGATACAAATGGTGCACGTATTCTATACAAATCGAAAGTTAAACGTTGGGCACGAAAAATCAATGGCGACGATCAATTAGAGACCAAGGGAGCACATCTTATTTGAACCCACTTATCACCATTTCATAAAACATCACCCTAGCTCGTGGCACAATTGGAGGACGATGGTAGCAAAGACAGAAGTATCATTAAGTTTTTAATCGAATAATTCTATCTAATAGAATGCTGAGTCCCAAACAAAAAATGTAAGATATTCCATGCCGAGCTGCCAACAAAAACATCTAATCGCCAGTTTACCATCTTCTAATTGTTTAGGTTCTCCAACTAAGAGCACACAAACTGGTTGAGTCAGTTCACTAAATAAAGAAGAATATAGAAAGAGCCACCTTCGAGTCGACTCGGTCATCCTCTAGTGGTGGGTCAACTCGGTCATCTTTAGCTTTTGGACCCAGCCCACTCGCGTGACTTGGTTGAAGTTTCCATCCGCTTCATCCCACGACTCCTTTCCATCTTTCTCCATCTCTCTTCATGAGCAGCCAACGACGGCGCATCCAGATCTCGGTAACCGCACTTCAGCTCTTTGCATCGCCTATTCCCTCTGCTCAGTCCACTACAGCGGCGAGCCGAACGAGGTTCGCTCCGAGCTCGACGCGTGGGGCACTTGTCTGAGGTGGAGGGAAGTTTGTATGCTGCTGGTTGTAGCCACTTTGTGGACCTTGAAATTCTTGGCGCTTGAGGTTGAGGAGTTCAATAAAATTGTGAAGCCACCGGTTAAAGATGTGTCCATGCTTGTGTTCTCTCAAATGGAAAGGAGAGTTGATTTGTATATTTGTTTGCGTTTTTATGAACAGGAGAGGCTAGAGCATTTCTATCTGCTTCTATTTTGTGGAGTTTTACTCATACTTGCAGCTCATATATATACAATAATGAAACGGCTAGTTGTTTGTGGGCAACAGTTGGGTGGTTGACTGGTTGGTTGTTGTTTCACTGTATAAATACATTACTTTATTTCTCATGAATCGGTTCAAGAATTTAAATCGGTTTCTAACAGCATATGATGCGTCGGTGGTACTCCAGTGACATTGAGTCAGTTTTGCAGAGCCACTGAGAAGTCAAAGAGCATGTCCAACAGTTTGACATTTAGACTTGACATCCTTAGTTTTTAGTAAAACTAGTTAAACGTCCGTGCGTTGCTACGGGATAACTAAATTTTGTATAAAAACACATGGATCGCATGATAAGATAACAATACTATAAAATTAAACAATGATCTTAAAGTGACATTTAATCAAAATAAGTTTTGTGAAAGTAACACAATCAATCATGGATATGGCGGGTTTTAAACTCTATTTTATGGGCTTCTTCGTAATTCGCCTAAGATAATATTATCAAGGACATGTGTATGCATACTTGACCATGGGTGCGGGTGGGGAGGCCAGAGAGACCGCACCTTCCAAATTTGAGTGCGGGTGGAGAGACCAGAGAGACCGCACCTTCCAAATTTGCGTACGGGTAGGGAGGGCGTGATTGATCGCACCTTCCAAATTTGCATGGGCGTGGGGAGGGCGTGATTGATTGCACCTTCCAAGTTCACATGGGTGGAGAGGATCACACCTTCGAAATTTACGTGTGGGTGGGGAGGGTGTAATTGATCGCACCTCCCAAATTCGCATGGGAGTGGGGAGGGCGTGATTTATTGCACCTTCCAAATTCGCATGGGTGGAGAGGATCGCACCTTCCAAATTTACGTGCAGGTTGGGAGGGCGTGATTGATCGCACCTTCCAAATTCGCATGGGCGTGGGGAGAGCGTGATTGATCGCACCTTCCAAATTCGCATGGGTGGAGAGGATCGCACCGTCCAAATTTACGTGCGAGTGGGGAGGGCGTGATTGATCGCACCTTCTAAATTCCCTTGGGCATGGGGAGGGGTGCATGCGGATCTTTTTATTTTTAGTTTCCTAAGATTCTGTCATGGAAGCTCAAAAAAAAAGGGAAAAAACATGGTAGGTAGGGTCGGTGATTTTCCTCCCAGATTTTCCCCTTCGATCGAGAGGAGAATGGGCGCCGTGGGATTTTTTATTTCCCTCCTAGGTTTTCTTCTTCTATTTACAGGTGGGTGGAAGAGCAGGAGTCACGGTTTCCTTCCTATTTTTTATCGCAACAACCAACGTGTGTGGTTAATTTCTTCTTTTATTGTGTGGTTAATTCTTTACTTTACTGCGTGGTTAATTCCTTCCTTTATGAGGTAGCATATACGATCCGTTTCCTTTTCCTTCCTTTAATGCATGGTTAATTCTTTCTTTTATTACGTGGTTAATTCCTTCCTTTATTAGGTCGCATGGACGATTCGTTTCTTTTTCCCCTAAAGGTTTGCATGGGGTGGCGGTTAGGCAGACTCAAAGTGAATGTCGCACCAAAAAATGTCTCCTCTTTTGTTCTTTTTATGTTGTAGAGATATCTAAAATCTCATCTCCAACGGTTTGGCAATTGGCTTGACAAATTTGCCAACTTGTCAAATTGTCGGCCCCAATGCGCATATTTGAGCTCCCTCCATGCGGGGATTGTTTGCAAGGCCTTTGGCCCTCCCCGCACCATATACCAGCCCGGCCCCCGAATATTTGGAGGCCCAGGGCGAAACTAAAACCCGGGGCCCTAAGTCCATATATGTCGATGTCGGTTGGCTCCATTAGTTGTTATTGGTGTATCTGGCAAAGTAAATTGTAGAACACTTAATTCAAAATTAGATCATTTAAATCAAATTCAGATGAACCATGAGGAAAAAACGGCTGCTAGCTTTTTTTTTTTTTTTTGACTAACGGCTGCCAGTGTTGTGCAACACAATTTTAGCTCAGTACCATCCAATGTCTTCAAGCTTGTTGTAACTCTTTATCAGTCTTGTTTGCCCTGTCTAGTTCTCAATTCATCCCATGAGCTCATATTAGTAATACTCTTGACACTATTTTTTTTGCAAGGGTGCTCAACACTAATTTAATGTCCCAACCTCTCATTGATACGTTTGCGGTCTCTATACCCATCATTCCCTAATGAACCTTTGCACGTTTGGGGTCTCTATACCCATCATTCCCTAATGAACCTTTGCACTTTTTAGAATTACAAAGATGACAGTAAAAGCAAAATAAGTGTTTGGAATAAAATTGTCATTTTCTATCATGTTGCTCTCTATTACTCATCTCTCGACGATAATGAGAATATGAAAAATGCCTTAGATTATCATCGAAGGGGAATACACTATTATCTACTCTTATAGGCTCCTTTTCAACTAATATATCCTTGCTTTCTTATCAAGATTATCCCAATTTCTTGGATCATAAATCTCTAGTATTTTCTGTAGCATTTGAATTAAATACGTGCTCAGCGTTAGGGTCGAACGGATAACGGAGTAGGCAAATCGCGGAGGTCGCATACTTGCAGCACGTTGCGTCGAGTTGTCTCGCCTCTCGCGGTATCGCCGTCGCCCGTCGCGCAACTGTCGTGCGCTCGCACGTCTCGCGATGCCGGCGGCCGCCGCGGATGAAAACTTGAACGCAGAGTCGAGTCGTATGTTTGCGTGTGCGTGTGGCTCCCTCGCATAGGAGTAAGCTAGTATTTTCTCTCCTCCGGACTCGATCCTTCTCACGGAAGCCAGGAATTGCAGGCCGGCAACGTTCAGCACTGAGCCAAATAAATACTACCTGTGTTTACATATCTAGGGAGGGGCCCTTCCTGATTGGGGGCCCAGGGCGGCCGCCCCACTTGCCCACGTCCAGGCCGGCCCTGCATATACTTGGTTTTGCCTGCACGAGAGAATAGCTCGCGAAAAAAACACCGATACTTAATGTGTGGGGTCCATAATTTGAGTTTTGCCAAATCAAACTGTTAGATGGGTTTTGATTTATTAAGTATAAATTGTCAGTTTTATCAAGAACAAATTGTCCAACGATTAGAGATGCTCTAAGAAATATTAAAACAGTAATCTAAAAAAATATTAAAAAAATGTGGTCCACTATACTATTAGCCATAGTGTCCAAAGATGACTTTTCTTCTCCTGCTGCCCCCGCATGCACAGCTTTCTTCTCCCATCTCCTCATACCAACTGTGCACAATCATCTTGCTTCTTCCAATCCTGACTTCCTGATCGAAAGAGAAGATCCCTATCCATCTGATGTCATCTGCGCATTACTCTCTTATCCACGTATATATAGTCCTGCCAAGGCTTAAGAGTTTCGGTAGAGCCCACATACAAACGGACTAGGATTAGGATTCCTCCTTCTCCTTTCCTTCTAGGACAGAGTCCGTGTGTTTTACAACACTCCCCTTGGCGATTACCACGATATGCATTGCCTCATCAAAAACTCCATCCGAAAAACCCAAAGGGAAAAAAAAAAACGTTCTTGGAGAAAAGAGTACATCGCATTCGCTAATTGCATTGCACATGTTGTCTCATTAAAAACCTTCTCGTGAGAAACCTTCAAGTAAAAACTCACGTAGGAAAAAAAGAGTACAACATTTAACCTTCTTGGTCATATATTCTTCAGGATATTCTATTCTTCATGAATAGATAATGATCTTCATAATCTATGCATAAACTTCAGTGTTTTAGCAAATATGATCTACTTGATTTTTGTAATTCTAGTGGTTTACCTTAAAGGCAGATTCAATAAAATATGCTCCCCCTCATAAAGCCAAACTTTGAACTTCATTGTTCAAACCATACTTTTTCATAAACGTGTGTAAATAAAAGTTGGCTCATAATTCTTCTATAAATTATATGGGAGCAATATGCTTCATGCATAATGACCACCAATTAGTCGTGCAAAATAAATAAATATTATCCTTCAGAGAAATAGATCCTTTCGTCAGAGGTATGGGGGTAAATAAATTAATATTCAATATCTTCAAGATAGTGTATCAAACTTATACTAGAGTTTGAATACTTATAATTAATCCTTAGTGGATTTTCAAATTGTATTCTATAAATTTTCGAGATTTTGATTGTACAAATCCAAAATTTTGCATTTGGCATTTAGGGGATAATTCAATTGCCAAAACCACCATTATTCTCATACCTTCTATGGTATTCTTAGAGGATATCATTAACTTCATGCTAGCTTTTACACTTTCTAAGTGTTTTGATGACACCTTCACGGTATTTAAGATTCCTCATTTTCTTTCTCTCGGGTCTATATTCACTTCAGGGGATGAATGATGTTTATTCAAAAATTGACTGATAAATCCTTCATGGATTAATTCCTTCAAGGATGTACATTCATTCTTAGTGAATTAACAATTCTCTTCTATGAGATACATTCTCTCTTGGATCGAGATGAGTGATATACACAAATCGACATAGCGTCATTCACTGTAAAATCATTCAATGATTGCAGTCCTTCTAGGATATGCTCTTCTTGAGACTTGAATATTCATTCAGAAATATATATACCTTAGACTTTAATACTTAGTATGAGATTCCTACAAGTTGCGATTTTATATTCTTCGGGAATTATATGGATTTTCATAATCCACTAATTAACTGCATATTCGATATTCATTCGTTTCATTTGCCGAGATACTGCAGAACATTCATTTCTTCTTAACAGAGATTCAACCTCAATTGCATTCTTCATTGACCCGATATAATCGCTACAAAAATTTTTTGCCATGGACTTTGTTTCCGGATCCGGGTTCTCATAAGAGAAACATTTGCAATTAAAGAGGTAGTTTGTCGACAATTATTTTCTTTTTCTTCCAATACTCTCACAATGTGAGAATATTCTATCTCTGTCATTTCCCAAACAAGAGATGGTATATTGTTCTGCATACCCAACACTAGTGAGGTGCGCGCTAATTGTGTTGGATGTCATCTTCATGATGATCCTCTTCATAAGGTGTTTAACCTTCTTCGTGAGGCGTTCTCTTCATGAGAATGGAGGAGTTCCATTTCTTTTCTATTTAACGTGTATACGCTAAACTAGAACCCACAAAGGCCCCCCGTAGATTTTAGATTGATAGTATATAATATTTAGTTTACTACTAGTAAACACAACTTCTCGTTCATAACTTCAAGTTACTCCTCTTATTTCAAAAATATCCGGCATATGCTCGCTTCAGGCTTCAAAAGAGCATTAGTCAAATTATTGTATGACTTGGTGTGTGATACTATTCCTCGCTTCAAGCTCAAAGGAATATTTTCTCTTAAGATCATTTTTCTTCTATGGAAATAATATTTGGCATTCAAAATATAGGCTTTCTCTCCCCTAATGCCAATATTAGATCATTAATAGCATACTTCAAAATATATCCCCTATCATGGGCTTAATTCAAATTCATATATCTCCAACTACAAGTGAAAGCCCATTTATGTATGCTATGATTAAATTTTATGGAAAATATTCACACACATATTTCAATATGGGGGTTATTATTCATTATGCAAATGAGCTAGAATACCTAAAGTGCATTTAAGAATGTTCAAGCATTCCTACAAAATCAGGGATGTTCTCCCCTAATATGCACAAATCATAGTTTAGAAAACTATTTCATTCTCTAGCTTCTTTATTAATTAGCCTAAAAAAAATTGATCCAAGTACTCATACAAAAAAAATGGATCATACACTTCAAATGTATAAAATACGCAACATTTAAATTCACATGGAATCTTCTATAATTTTCTAATTGCCTTTAATGCAAAACTCCCTTGATGCCTTTTCTTCAGTAAATCCCAAATCATCATAATTGTATTATCCAATATCTTAGTTCCACAACTATTCATCCCATCAAATGGGTTAGTCTCCATTGAGCAAAATTTCATAAACTCACTCCCCCGATCTTAGGTCGCTTGGCATAGATCAATCTATTGCTTATGCATACGATGCATCGAAAGCAAATCATTCCTTAGTTCAACGGGAACCATATAGACATAGCATGCTAGCTAGCCAATTTACTTATGAGGAAAGCGCAAAGGTAGCTACTAGCTATAACAACATAGCGATTATGCTAATATTCATGCAACAATGGAGATAGTTGCAGCTCAACCGCATACAAATGCAGGTGTAATGTAGTATTCAGTCTAACATAATAGATAACAACAAAATGCGAGCTACGAGCTTACATGCAATTAGTGCAAGAGAGAAAGTTAACTCGACCGGGAAGGGACGCGGGCGAAACTTCAAGTCTCGATACATGCACTTAAAGATCGACTTAGGCCGGCTATGCCTATATATTATCCACAACTTTTATGCCTTTACCCAAAATTCCTCCCCCCTTTTCATGCCATAATTACTGCAAGTAGTGATTTGCTTCGTGCATTATCTATGAATAGTCACTTTTAATGCTTCATAGAATCCAATCATACTTCTAGTATTCATTGATTATGGAATAAAATTCACATATCCAATGTACTATTCAGTGTACAACAATAGACTTAGGGTAGGATACAACTTTTAGTTCATGGACTAAAATATTAAATACTTAGGATTTGGCTAAATCGATCCTTCCAAGATCAATTAATATGCCAGTTTAGTCCAATTGTTCATGTGCTTTTTAGAAAATTCAGTTTCCCATCTACCTACATGGTAGTGATGCACAAAGAACTATAACCTTCATGGTTAATTGAGGCTTCTTTGTGGATAAATTAATACAAAAAATTATTTTGATAGCCAATTGGCAATTGTTTATATGTGAAACATATAAAACTAATTTATTCCATGAGAAGTTCGCACATTTTACTTCAAGTAATAACAAGAATTGCAACTAAGAATATTAAATATTTAATATTAGTCTTCAAGCTAACAAATTAACCATTAACCACTTAATTCAACAGGAACTAAAACTTAATGCACCACCACTACTACTATCAATTCTTCATATGAACTTCAAAGACAAACAATATATAAGCACATGATTTAAGTTCTTCTTCAAGAGAAACTTTATATGTTCCAAATAATATACATTCTCGCATGTCTTAACTTCTATACTTGACAAGCGGTAGCTTCATGCTTTATATTCAAGAGTTATGATATACCGTCACAAGCCTTCAAGGGGTGTAACATATATATGAAAGCCATACATTCAAAATTATTGCAATTGATAATATCCTCGGTTCATAAAGCTGTCTAAAAATTACAACTCATTTTCCATGAGTAATTTCTAATGGTAAATTTAAATACTTCATGTATTACATTGCTCTTTGATATTCTATATACAAGAGACATTTCTTCGAGAATGTAGATTAATAAAATCTATTTACCATCTTGTCTTCTAGACATTTAATATAAAGCTTCGAGCTATTTTTTATAGAGCAAATAAGACATACAAGCTTGAAAATTCAACTTTCAATGCAATATGATATTCCGTAATCATAATATTGGGATTTTACTCATGCGGTGAGTCCCATAATGTATTTGTTACTTCTATCGGCCAAATACTCAATTCAGAGAGTAACTAAGAAATATTTATGTTGGGTTTACTACACTTCAATGGTAGCAAAATATCCTTCATGGATTAAATAATGACCATAACAAATAATTTACTATACTGAGTAACTCGGGGATATTTCTTCTTCTTTTTAAGGCATGCATATTAACATAACTTGGATCATGTGCATAGAAGTTTACTACATGTAAACGAGTAGCAAGGTGCAAAAAGACAAAGGATGGTTACTCAAAAATATTCTTAGGAGCATCCTAACATTTTTCGGGGTTATGGAATATGTAAATTTTCAGAATTTATACCAAGCATACATTCACCCCAAAAAAAAAACTTATGCTAGAAAAAATAAATACGAGTCTCTCAAAAGTGAAGTCTAAGGTCTGCAGGATTTAGAGAGCCCATATTATACCATGTTTCTATTATAAACATACAAGAGTTTTGTTTTTGCAAGTACATGGTATTTGATTCATGACGTGTGATAATAATGAAATCATTCAAATAACATAAAAAAAATTTATCAACACGTGGTACATATATATATACACATGAACATGTAGCTAGCTACAAGCTTGCTGTTGATTAGCCACGGTGTGAGCTGCATCAAGTTAAGAATTTGCCATGCATGTTGAAACTGCATGTTTCAAAATTTCCAAAGCCAGGCAAAGACAAGAATACACCATAGATCAGCATGTTGGAAACTACAGGTTTCTAATTAATCCACTGTTTGTCTGATCTAATAGTCTGATCAACGGAATCAGTTTACTAGATACTACACACTACAACCTCAGGCCATTGCTTTCTGTAATGCATTGCAAAGCCCTTCTAGGCTACGAGGAGGAAACCATGTACGGACGAATACGTGGCGTTCAGGCCGGATTATGTGATGACATAGTCACGGCGTGCGGGCCGTGGAGGATACGTACGGCTGTGGCAGCAACTGTTGTCAATGCGAACTCAGGTCGGCTTGGTTTCCACCAAGCGCAGAAAATAGAGAGAGACTCCGTGTCGGTTGGTTTCCACCAAGCGCAGAAAATAGTCCGACTTCCTGATCGAAAGAGAAGATCCCTATCCATCTGATGTCATCTGCGCATTACTCTCTTATCTCGCCTCAGGTTTCTACCTTCTTCCTTCATAATTTTTTTCTTGTTTTAAGTTTTTCTTTCTTTCGAATTGAATCTTGCGATTTGCAGTAATAACTCCTCTTCTCAGAATGGGCGCTGAACTAACTGTTACGGGATGGTTCTTGTCTCCAATCATACGGGAGATGCAAGACTCCGCTTTGGCCTACATAAAGGGGCAATTTAGTTGGAAGAAAGATCAGGAGAAGGATCTTGAACGCCTTGACACCATCCTTACAGAGATCCTGACCATTGTGGATGTCATTGAGAAGCGGGAGATTAAGGATGGAAACCAGAGGAGGCTGCTGAGTAAACTTAAAGACGCCATTTACAGCGCTGTTGATGTGCTGGACAGCTTCCAATACTTGGTCCTGAAGTCCAAGGTCGACAGCCAATTTGCAGTGAGTCGTGTTACCTCATCTTGTATTTACTTGGGGAAACGTTTGGTTGGTACCGACAAATTCCGGTGGAAGCTAGCAGATATTTTGGAGAAACTAGGTGAGGTCAAAACGGCAGCAGATACCTTACTGAAAGTAGTTAATTTTGATAATGCTACTGCAAAGCTATTGCCTGTGACACGGCTGCGTGTAACTTCCCCTTTGAAGGAAAATCACCATATATATGGCCGACGAAAAAAGAGCTAGCTAAGCTGAGAGAGATGTTGTTTGAGATAAGTGATAGTAATGCACCCGGACCCAGTAATGCACCTGTACCCAGTTACTCAAGGATTAATGTTATATCCATTGTAGGTGTTGGTGGGATTGGGAAGACTAGCCTTGCACAGTTGGCTTTCAGAGATGAGGAAATACGCATGAATTTCAGTCTCAGGATGTGGGTTTCTGTATCTGATACTTACGATGAGGTTAGATTAACAAGGGGCATTTTGGAGTCTTTAACTGATGCAAATTGTCATAGTCTTTAACTGATGCAAATTGTCATACTGTTACTGAATTTGATGAATTGCGGAACACTCTTCGTGAAAAGTTAGATGGAAAGAAATTTCTTCTCATACTGGATGATGTTTGGTATGACGAGGAAAAAACAAAATGGGAGAATGAACTACTATGGAGCAAAGTTCTAACATCTTTAGATACTGCACTGGAAGGGTCGAAGATCTTGGTGACAACTCGGACTGACAAAGCTTGTAGTATTCTACATGCTAGGACACCCCCTTTGCATTTGGGAGGATTGGACAGAGATGATTACTGGTTGCTATTTAGAAACTATGCCTCTGGTGAGAAATATCCAGGGCAATTTCAAGGACTAAAAGAAATAGGAATAGAAATCTGTCAGAGATTAAATGGTTTGCCTCTAGCTGCGAAGATAATAGGTCGGCTACTGAATGCTGATTTAGATGTTAGCCACTGGAAGAAAGTGCTGGAGAGTGATATATGTTGGAATATAAGGCAATTTCCAGATTAATTCCATAATATAAATCATGATGAATTGATCTACTAGAATAAGCATGTGAAGCAAACAAGCATGATTCAAAATCATATAACAGATCATAGCATGGTAGAACAACATAAAACATGGCATGATCATGGCAATCTGGTGTAGGCACAACTAGCACAACACATACACCGATAGATTAAATAGATTGAACATGTTGGACAATAAGATTAGATTACAGATGTAATACCTGCCGATGTAGAAGTACATGGTGATGAAGATGCGAACGATGATCGCATGTCCTTGTAGATGTTCCCGTCTTGCGAGCCTTACGGCGACGAGACGACGTGCTGAGAATCGGGAGCGTCAGCGCGAATAGCGCTTCCCAAAAACCTTATTCGCCTTCTCCGGTGCAGGATCGCAAAGACGACGGTTCCGGAGACCTGCTCGCCGTTCGCCGGTGCACGCGAACGATCGGGCTGGAGACCGGGCTGACGACGGCGCAGTAGTGAGAAGTAGAAAATACTGTTTTACTACTATAGGATTTTCTAATTGAAACTCCCAATTGTAGTTGTTTTGTTGTGTCTATTCCCGGAGGCTTGGTACAAATATATAGGGAGAAAAAAACTCCCTACCTCCATATCAACTAGCAATATGGTACTAATTGATATTGCACCTCCCACCTTTGCTCATGGGCTAAAACAATAAAGCCCATTAGGGAACACAAATATTGAGCCTTTGAGATTTATCAGAATTTCTTCATATGAATTTTAGGGGAACTATTCATATATAAATTCTAACAATATATCTGATGATGTCATGAAGGTTCTCAGATTAAGTTACCAACATTTACCTGTCCAATTGAAGCTATGCTTCAGCTTCTGCAGCCTTTTTTCCAAAGAACTGGCATTTTGATCCTAAAAGGCTCACTGAAATGTGGATAGCACAGGGTTTCGTACAGAAGGAGGATTCATATGACACTGATTCAAATATCGAGGATGTAGCAAAGGGATACTTTGATGAACTTGTGCAAAGATCATTCTTTGAGCGCTCATTGTTGGACCTTCCAACAGAGTATGTCATGCATGATTTGATCAATGACTTGGCTCGGAATGTCTCCAAGGATGAGTATGCCAGGCTTGAAAATGAGAAACAGAAGGAGATCCCACCAAACATTCGCCATTTATCAATATCAGCAAATTTGTTACGTAGCATGAAGAAAGCCGAGTTGAAGAATTTGCGTACTTTGATTGTTTGGATGAAAACATGGCCTTGCTTAGAATTGTCCCTTCCAGATGATGTATTCAAGAAGTCTAAAAGCATCCGTGTACTAGACTTGAGCGGTTGTTGCCTGGAGAAGCTGCCTACATCAGTGAAATTTCTTAGACATTTGCGCTATTTTGCTTTTCGAGTTCCTGAGAGGCCATGGCAAACATCATTGCTTCGACTTTACCACCTTGAGGTCTTGGTCACAAGAGGACGCTCCTGCCGAGATTCTGAATGTGTTAATCTTCCTGCAAACATGAAGAGGAACCTGCTCAAACTAAGAAAGGCTTTCCTTTTTAATGTTGGTGGTGGCACAATATCTGGTTTTGGAGGACAGACTCTTCTCCATGGCCATGGAGAATTCCATGTCAGGAAGGAGAGTGGGTACAGACTAGGTGAGCTACAGGAGATAAAAATATCAGAGGACAGTTAAAAATTAGATCTCTTGAGAATGTTGAGCATCAGCAGGAAGCAGTTAATGCATGCCTAGATTGCAAAGAGCATATCGAATATTTGGAACTCGAGTGGAGCATACTTGCAAGAGCTTCGACATCAGATTTAGATTATGATGTGATCAGTGCCCTTAGACCTCACCCTGATCTTGAACGGCTAAAGATCATTGGCTATAGAGGGACAAGATCACCCAGTTGGTTTGAAACAAATTGGCTGACTGCATTGAGTTCTGTAATTCTTGAGAGCTGCATGGGTTGGGTACAGTTGCCGCCTTTTGGTCAGCTTCCTCTCCTCAAGTATCTTGTGCTGAAAGGCATGCATGCTGTCAGGCAGATAGGTCAAGAATTCTACGGGAATGGTGACATAAAGGGTTTTCCAATGTTAGAAGACATCATATTTGATGGCATGCTTAGCTGGGAAGGATGGTCCGGAATCGAAGATGGTTTTTTGCTTCCATGTCTTGAAAGACTGCACATAGAGAAGTGTCCTAAGCTTCAACAGATGCCAACCATTAGTGCAACACCTAGAGTTGAAGTGGAAATAGCTTCTCATCCCCCACTAGTCCCCAGTTTAATTGATTCATTAATTGAAACAGCTTCACAGTTGATCTTTCTAACTAGCTCCTACAGCTTCTTAAGTGATCTGAACAGTGAGCAGCTCAGTCATGTTGCAGAGTTGCACCTGAAGTACTGTTTAGATCCGATGCCAGCTGGTGGGTTTCACCAGCTTAGTTCCCTTGAGGTGTTCGGATTAGTGACTGTTCAACACTATTGTCATCCAATTGTACAGAAGACCAGGACACAAATTTTCTTCCGTCATCTCTTTGCCAACTTGAAATAGCTAAAAGCAATGTTCAGTCCAGTTTGTTACAGAGGTATCTGCAAGGTCTAACTTGCCTGTCCACCTTGGTGCTTGATAGTTGCAATTCTATGATCTCATTGTCATTTGATTATGGACCCTGCTTCCTCCCTGCTCTGGAAACAATAAACATTACATATTGTGATGATCTAGTTTCATTGGACGGTTTTCGAAATCTTGGTGCTCTGCGAGAGCTAGTTGTTGCAAATTGTTACAGTTTGTGCTCCTTGCCCGCTGACTTGAATACAGTGGTATCTCTCAACAAATTAGTTATTTGTCAGTGCCGATTGATGAGGTTTCTTCCCCAAGATGGCCTTCCTTCTTATATGCAGACTATTTTGTTATCAAATTGCGCTCCGGACCTCGACAGCGAGCTTCAAAGGAAGGAAGGTGCTGAGTGGGAAAAAATTGTTCATATCCCGAGAAGAAATTAGAGGTATAAGCTTCTTTTCAATCACTTCCTGATGTCTTCAGTCCTGACTTAGTGTGTTAGAGTCTCTTTGATTTTTACATAGTACTTGTTGATCTTTTGCCAATTGTGCGTCCTCAAAGTCACATCATTTTATCGCTTGTAGTTCTTGTTCCGTAGTTTCCTACAAAATTCAGTTGGTAAAGTGATGTGTGCTTCTTCTACTAATAATTTACCATCTGGTCAGGTTGGGCTTGACGATTTATTGAGTATATTTCCGACCAGTTCTTGCTGAGATGCTACATATATTCTCTGACTGAAAGGTATGTTTTCCTGACCACCATGATGGTAGCAGTTCTTATCAATTCAAAACTGTTCTGTGCGGACATAGCACATTATCTGAAGCTTTTGCTCTATTCAGGATTGTGGACCCTTGAATTGAAATTTCCTTTGCAGTTTATCAGTTGCAATTCTACAATGAGGGGGGGGAAAAGAGAAGCAAATGTCTTCTCTTCAACTGTTCTCCATTTCTTCTGGAGCTGTGTTTACTGTTACTCTTTTTTTTTGTTTGGTGAAACTACTGTTACAGCTTTGATAGCCTGCCATCTCTGTAGATTACCGTTGAAAGGGATTTCATATTAGCTAGCATGGAAGTTTGGTAAAGAATATTTTTCCATGAGATGGGGACTGGAGTGTTAGCCCGTGCGCAATACATTCTGAATCGCTCAAGGATTTTTCAGTCTACGCATGATCCTCCACGATGATCCTCAAGAAACCCACTAAGAAAAGGTAAATCATAAGAAATCATAAAGGTTATCATAAAAATCTGAAACGTTTGGCCATCAATTTGGTAAACCCTATTCACCATTGATAAAAATAGTCATTGCATCTGTTCTATTTTCTAAATAATTACCCATCTCTCTTTTGTTTTTTTCTTTTTTTTTTTTTTTTTTTTTTTTTGAAAATAGCTACCCATCTCTGTGATTGAAAAATAACATAAAGTTACCTATGTATATCTATAGTATATTTGCCCATTAAGAAACATGTTCTAAAAGTATACCTAAATTTGCATAACTACCACTTTTATCATTATTAAAAACTAAAATATCCCCCAAATTTACAGATAAATTATCAACATATTCTATTGAAAGCATATATATGCTTCTACATTATCCTTTTCTATAATATTGATATATTAAAATTTTTATCTAAGTAAACTTAAGTGCTGTATCATCATGTAGATCAAGTACACATACACCGGTTTGGTAGCGATGGATTATTTCCAGACGACCGATGGTGTGTCAATGGCCCCGGCTTGTTTCGACGCCGTCGCCGCAGACGTGATGTGATTCACGGTTCACCGATCGTGGGTGGTGGGTAGAGCGTGGAAGGAGCAACGCCGTTGCAGAACGACGTTGACCAAGTCTGTCGTGGAAAGAGTCGGCACGACCGACCGTTCATGTGGAATACTACGCCTGCAGGAAAGGAACATCGAGCTACCGACCTGCTCCTGCTGTCGCAGACGACGAGGAGACGTGCAGTGCAGCCGATGAGCTGCTGAGGCAATTGTTCCAGGAAATATAGCTACTGGCAGAGACTCCGGGGAGTCGGGCGAAAACCGGCGAGACATCGTCTGATTCGCGACGACAGCCGCAGCCATGGCGACCGACCGCTTCATGGCGAGCAGTCGTCGTTAACCAACCCCTAACAATCCCCTGACCGCTTCAATCCCAGTTACTAAAAGAGGAAACATGCATGTACGCGGCCGGCGACACAGCAACACGACGCTTCCTCGGCAGCTGGGACGACGGAGCTGCGATCGATCATGCCGGCGGCGGCGTTTGCCCTGCTCTCCACTCCGCCGCGCTCTCCTCCTTTCCGCCCTAGCAATAACGACCGTGCTACTTCAGCAAGCTCGATGCGTACCGGCAGCCGTGGCGCGGACCAACCTCACCGCGGGAGTCGCCCTGACGCCGCCCGGTTACATCACCAGCCCGTCCGGCGACTTCGCCTTTGGCTTCCGCGCACTCGACGCCGACCCGACCAAGTTCCTCCTCGCGACATGGTTCCGCTTCCGCTTCGGTGACGCCGCCGCCGCCGACGGCACCGGCAGCTCCAGCTCCTCCCAGCCCCAGCCGCAATCCGTGGTGTGGTTCGCCAAGCACTCGCCGCCCTCCGGTCCGACGCCCTTCGCCACGGCCAAGTCCGTCCTCCGCGTCACGCCCGACGGCACGCTCGCGGTCACCGACGGCAACCACGAGCTGTGGAAGGCCCCGACGACCATGCTGAGACGCGGGTCCGTCCTGGCGCTCCGAGACTCGGGTAACCTCCAGTTCCTCGGCGACGGCGGGGACGTGCTGTGGGAGAGCTTCTGGTACCCGACGGACACGCTGCTGCCAGGCCAGTCCTTGGCCCTGGACGCCATGTCTCAGGGAAGCTCTTCTCCAAGCGGGCGGACGCGGAGTTCACCACAGGCCGGTTCAGCATGGGCGTTCAGTCGGACGGCAACGTGGTCCTCTACGTCGATCTCCTCGCCGGCAACAACCCAGGCAACGCGTACTGGCAGGAGTTCACTAACAGCCCCATGGGCAACACGACGGTCACGTTCGACGCCCAGGGTAGGCTCAACTACTCCCTCTCCAATGGCACCGTCTACAGCTTGATTTCGCCTCCGGCGACGGCGAGTTTCACCGCCGGCGACGACTACTTCCAGTTCGTCAGGATGGACCCTGACGGCGTCGTCCGTACCTATGCCCATGCCCGCAACAAGACCGGCAAGTCGTCGTCGTCGTGGACCAGGCTGAGCCAGTGGCCACCGGACGGCTGCAACAAGAGAACGTCCGGGTTGCAGGGCATGTGTGGCCCGGGGTCTTACTGCGTCCAGACCGACGACCGGCTCAACTGCCTCTGCCCGAGTGGGTACAATTACACCGACGCGCAGCACCCGGACAGCGGCTGCACGCCGGCGTTCGAGCCGCAGAGCTGCGGAGGAGAGCAGAGCTCCGACGAGTTCACGCTCGTGGAGCTCCCAAACATCACCTGGGGAGACCTCGATATACTACAAGAAATTCTCGTCGGTATCGGAGGAGCAGTGCCGGGACTACTGCCTCAGCGACTGCTTCTGCGTGGCCGCGCTCTTCATCGGCAATGCCGACTGCGCGGAGATCGCGGTGCTCACCAACGGACGGCGGGCAAACGATGTCACGATGAAGGCGTTCATCAAGGTGCGCACCGGGAGTGGCCAATCTGCAAGGACAACAACCCTACTAGGCCCCTACAAAATCGTCACCATCTGCTTGGCCGTGCTCTTGGTGATCACCATCGGTGGCCTCCTGGCACACCATTACCTCGGCAGGAACAGGAGCAGAGAGAGCACGCAGCTGTTGAACACAAGTGTGAGAGCGTTCAGCTGGAACGAGCTTTACCAAGCCACCAATGGATTCGAGAAGCTCCTGGGTAAAGGGAGCTTCGGCGAGGTGTACCAAGGAACCATCCAGACGCCACAGCCGCATGTCATCGCGGTGAAGAAGCTCATCGACTCGAACGAGTACGGCGAGCAGGAGTTCGCCAACGAGGTGCAGTCCATCGGGCAGATCCACCACCGGAATCTCATCCGCATGATCGGCTACTGTAAAGAAGACAAGCACAGGATGCTGGTGTTCGAGTTCATGCCAGGCGGGTCGCTCCGCAGCTTCCTCTTCAACCCCAAGAAGCGGCCTCCATGGCATTGGCGCGCCGACGCCGCACTCGCCATCGCCCGGGGACTCGAGTACCTCCACGACGGCTGCAGCGCGCCGATCATCCACTGTGACATCAAGCCCGAGAACATCCTGATCGACGGCCATGGCGTGCCGAGGATCACCGATTTTGGGATCTCCAAGCTGCTGGGAACCGAGCAGGTGCACACCACGGTCACCCATGTCCGAGGCACCAGGGGATACATCGCCCCCGAGTGGCTTCTCGGAGACGGGCACGTGGACACCAAGGCGGACGTGTACAGCTTCGGCGTCGTGCTGCTGGAGATGATCAGCTGCCGGAGAAGCCACGAGCCGGTGGTGTCCGCCGACGGCGACGTGCCGCAGGTCGTCGCGGACGGCGGCGACAACGACGGAAAGGGCATGCTCACGCTGGTTGGGTGGGCAGCGCAGCTGGTGAGCGCCCACAGGACGGAGATTATGCTGCAGGGTGACGGCGACGACGTCGACACCGTGGAGGACATGGAGAAGGTGGAGCGGTTTGCTCGCGTGGCGTTGTGGTGCGTCGAGACGAACCCGGCGCTGCGGCCAACCATGCACAAGGTGGTGCAGATGCTGGAGACCTCCCCAGTGGATCGGGCTCAGTTTGAGAAGCTACAAGCTGGCACTCAGAGCTGTTATACGGAGTCCTCACCGTTAATGCCTCAGTTCAGGATTCAGTAATTGGAGTGTGATGGAGTACTTACGGTCTTACGGAAAATCTGAATCTAACTGCTAGAGCACCAACCTTTCATTGGGTTCTCACAATACACACCCGATTTTGTGTCATTAGACTTACTAGGAAATATGCCCGTGCGTCGCTACGGGTGAGTAATAAATTTTTATTTCATAATATTTTTATCCAATTATGAACTTTTGTAAATTATTTATACTGAGCTAGCCCTATATAGGAGCCAAACCTAAGCCTGGTCTCTGATTTCAAGTTTGGGTCATTTAACACCGCAAGCCGAGCTAATTGGGAGCATACCCGCAACTTGGGCCTAGGCTAGAAAATAGCCTTCGGGCTCTTGTCCCTGCCCGCTTAGTAGTACTATCCAACGGCTGAGCTAGCTTTTCAAAGAACAAAAATAAGTTATTTACATCATCACGGCGCTTTTTTCAGCTGAACAAAAATAAGTTATTTACACCATCAGGGGGCGCACAAACGAACATTTTAGATACTATAAAGGATATCACATGTGTACTACATTAAATATCATATATGTGTTATGGAATATAGAAAAGAAAAAGAAAAAAAAAAAAAAAAAAATAGAAGAAAATAAAAATAAGGATAAAAAGATAAAAGTAAAATAAAAATAAAACAACACAGAATAAGAAAAAGAAACAAAAAAAAGAGAGAAATTCACCCACACATTTCGGAATGCAGGCAACAAACCGAGTCATGCATGCAAGTTGAGCCCAGGCCACATGGGTGCATCCGGGACGGACGTGCAAGCGCCCTGCGTATGCACGCGAGCAGGCCAGGCCGCACCACGCGGAGCGCCGGCGAAAAACCTTTTCCAAGCATCAAGTGCGTTGTATGGGCCGGAAGCAGACTTCGATCCAATTACTACGTTGGAGTCCCAGTATAGTACGGAAGAAAATACAGAGTATGGCAAATCAGTAACAAACTCGTATTGTAGCGGACGGGGCGGATAGGGCAGGTGCAGACGGAAAAAGGTGGACAAGAAATTTTCTCTTTTATTAGTATTAGTAGGTATAGATTCCAAGACAGTTTAAGCAAAAAAAAAAAAAAACCCTTTATTCCAAGACATGCTAAAGTGCTAACTATTTAGGCTGTGTCCTTCAAAATGTCGGCGGTTGGATGGGTCAGAGAGGGAGGCCTCTACCTATATTTTTGTGTATATATAAAAAGAATATATGTACAAAAACACAAGTTATTACAGGAGTCAAAAAGAGCCAAAAGGGGAAAAAAAAGGAAGACCAAATTAGGGAAAATTCTCTCAACAAACTTCAAAAAACTTGTTCTGCTTTGTATCAAGTGCTTTGTATCGGAGGAGTATTATGAGGAAGCGGCAGCGTGGTAGCGTGGTGTTGTTCGATTCGAAGACGGAGGTGGAAGGAAATTAGGGATCTAAGAACCTTCTCGGGAAAGGTCGTAGGAGGTTGGGATGGCCGATATTTTTACTTTGCGGGCCCCGCCTTAAACTAGATAGACATGGTGGGAAGGTGGGCTGGTTACATCGCTACTCCCGCCTATTCGTTGGACCCATGCTACTACCCTATCGGTAGTATACATTCGCGGCTGCTCTTAGCATAATGAGTATAAAACCAACATAAAAGCAAAATTTATGTCTCGAAAGCTAGGAACATGTGCTCTAACTTGTAACAGCCCTTGGGCACTTAAACATACTCAAAAGTAAGGTAACCTCATATGTATAGCCTCATCAGCCTAAACTAGTTGTTGGAAAAAGTACGCCAAAAATTATCCACATCAGATGATCACCTGCAAAAATATTGACCGTTGGATCATGTATATGGTGATATTAGCCGTTGAAGTAGCCATTGCACTTTTTCATTGCTGGACGGTCCATTTCTTGTCTTTTCTTCTGCATCGATCCGCCTTATGCTTGCATTCCTCTTTGGCCAACTCATACGCCACCTGCAGATTTTCTATGCCACACAATAAAAGAAGTATGACGTTTGTTAATACAATTCAAACAACCAAAAGTGATTTATTTGCTAATGGTGAGGGAGTGAGTGGTATAGGAAAGAAGAGAAACATTAATAGACCTGGGCCAAAACTTAAGATAGGCTAGGCCCAACTCCCTCGGCTGATGCAGCTCACTCCAACTTCTCTAGACGACCAAGCAGCCTGATTGGACGATTAATCATGATTGGACGATGACTAATCGAACGGCCAGGTTTCTAGATGGTGTAATCTAGTCGAAGGCCCTAGTCGAGTACCTAAAACCATCCACGACGATTAGTCGTGATTAATCGGACGTCCTGATAACATGGGTCTGCAACAATTACCACATTAACAGCTAAAGAGGCACAAGTTCGAAGATTAAAAAAGCCACCACACTAGCACCCCCTCCCCCTCAACTTCCATACCGCTTCTCATCTCCTGGCAAATTACCGAATCCATAAAATATACATGTTTGAAAAAATTAGATACATATTGCATTTTAGATTTGATTACTACTCTTTTAGGAACCTATTTGCAAGCATTGTGGTTAAAAAGATGCAAGATTCAAGTGCCACTCACAGCTAGATAGAGTGTGGAGGCCAATGACTTGGAAAACAAACCTGCTCCATAGTGCACCCATAGATCTAGACCTGCTTGTTAAAAAGAATCAGAAATACCAGATATTGGAATGACAATATCCTAGCGGTTATCCCCTACAATAAATCTACACAAAACATAGATAGAGGGATCTCTGCCAGTATCACAACAAAAATTAGAACTACATATAACTGACTCAAACGGAATTTAGTCAAATCATCGCCCCAAAATCAATATAGAATGGAACCTAAACTTGCATCCAGTCCACACAAATCGAATCGAACTCGTTTCACTAACCAAGCACCAACCTTTTGACACATTTAAACACCCATCAAGCATCAATGGCCCAGCCATGAACCCAACACATGCAACAATAGCATGAAAACCCGCGAGGTAGAGGCACCATCAAACACCCACCGAAACCCCCACATACCTAAACCTACGACACGGGTTGAAGGGCTGAATGAAAACCAAATCAAGATCAAACCGAGATTCGGGCATGAGCTAGGGTTTTGCACGGATTGACAAGGGGCCAGAGCGGTTACCTATAGGGGCGGTGGAGGGGTGTCAACGATGAGGAAACCCTGCTCATGGTTGCCACCATTGGATGTCGCCTAGCGCATCCATGTCGCTCATGCTCTATCTCCACAGGGGATCCATGGTGTCCTGACGCGTCCATTGGTAGCGGCAGCGGCGTGGACCGTTGGCTTAGGGCTTGTTTGGTTAGAGGGACTAGGGACTATAAATTAGTCTCTAGCCTCTCCCAAGAGTCTATTGGGCTAAGAATTAAATGAGACTAAAAATTAGTCTCTAGTCCTTTTGTTTGGTAATTTTGGGACTAAATGAGATTAAAGTTTAGTCTCTATTCCCAAAGGAACCCAACAGGGCCTTAACATGTAGATTGAGGAAGGGGTTGGCAATGAGGATCATGGAAGGGTATTTTTTTCTCGGTGAGATGATAGCTTCGGTGTTTTATTTTTTCATGACTTTCCAATGACCGGAATGGTGCGGGTGGCGTCGTTTTCTTTTTTCCCGTGAGAAAACTTACGATGTTTTCTTTTTCTTTTTTAGTCAAGGTCAGGACTCCGATGTTTTCTTTTTCTTTTAGCGTTTCTTTCGTAACAGCAAATATTGTAGAGGGATGGCGCTTGAGGGTGTAAGACACCTTGGTCAAACATTATCTCTCAGCCATCAGTATTTGTTTCGTGAGACCTTAATTTTAATGGAGAGAGATTCTGTGTACAATTTGGTTGGGTGTACGATGGTTAGGCCTCTCAGTAGGGATGTTTCTTTCCGTGTACCTAAAATATTCCAAACTGATGAATTATAGTAAAAATATTGATAGAGGGATGGCGCGGGGAGGTGAGGGTGTAAGACACCTTGGTCAAACATTATCTCTCAGCCATCGAGTATTTGTTTCGTGAGACCTTAATTTTACTCCCTCCGTTAAACGGCGTTTTGGGTTTTAGTGTTTGACTTCGATTTGTAGAAAATACGTAGAAGATTTAAATCTCCAAATAAATTTGTTAAAAAACTAGATCAAAAGATCTTTCCAATGATACTAATTATGTAATATAAATATTAATTCTATTTTAAAATATAATTGCCGGTAGATGTTTCTTAATGGAGAGAGATTCTGTGTACAATTTGCTTGGGTGTAACGATGGTTAGGCCTCTCAGTAGGGATGTTTCTTTCCGTGTACCTAAAATATTCCAAACTGATGAATTATAGTAAAAATATCATGTGTGTATCATTCTTGTGCAAAATATTATGCTTTGTATCATGCTAGTACTAGACTTGTGTTGTTATCACTTACTGCAAAACTAAAAGATATATCATGTGTGTATCATCCTTGTGCGAAATATATGATCGAAACTAGACAAATGCTTTGAGACTTTGAGTGCAACCACACATCCCGTTTGTGTATAAAACTGAAACACGACTAAACCATCCGGTGTATTCTTGTCAAAAAAAAAAAAAACCATCCGATGTATTTATGATATTTTTTTATCCTCGGTTTTAAGAGTTCGTTCTTGAATAGTCCTGTCATCATAGCATCTCTAGCACATCCCATATCAGTCTCCCCATCGCTACTTTTAGTCATCACACAAGAGTTTGAGTCACCAGTGAACTAGCCAATGGAACCAAGGAAAAAATGATTGTTATTTTAAACTATTTGAACTTAAGGGTTTGATTTACTTCTCAAAAAATCAAGGAATAAAATGCATCAATTCATTTAAATTTAAACGCAAATAAGATAAAAGATCAAGAGGATCTGGACAGCAAGATTTAACTAGTCTCTGGCCTCTTGGGTGTAGCGTGTACGCTTGTTTTTGCTTGGAACGAAACAGGTCATCCCTGCCTGCCTGCTCTACTAGGTGCCGGCTCATCCGGGACCATGCGACTAATGTGAGGCAGGGCAGGGTACTGCCTCTTGCTAGGCTCAGGCGGAGATCGCGCTCGGATCAGGCGTATCTCCGTCGCAGTACCTGGCTCACGTCTCCCTGATGCCCAATGTTTATGAGGCCAGTCCGTAGGCAGGCACCGGCACGAGGTCATCACTCCCCTAAGATCAAGGACACTCAAACCTGAGTAGCTAATAAAAGCCCTTGCCTGGCCCCAACCTCTCATTCCCTCCTATCTTTGCTTCTGCAGCTGCACACGACACACACATTCACTGAAACACAGGGTGTGTTTAGATCTGAATTTCTCCCCAAATTTCACTATACAAAAAGAAGATTTCACGTCACATCAAAATGCCGCAAGATATGTATTGAGTATGAAATGTAGGTAAAAAATAAACTAATTAATTGATTTAGATGTACATTGCGAGACGATTCTTTTTGGCTGGTTACACCATGGTAGGATAATATTTACCACTAATAAACGAAACGTCTTCTAATTATGCGATGTGACATCCGTCCCAAAATTTTACACCAAATTTTGGGTGTTAAACACACCCACAAGCGAAAATCGCAGGCATAAATGACAGCAATCAGTGTGGAGTGAGCTATTGCAATGCAATGCCGATTCCATGAACTGGATCAGTTGTTTCTGACCTTGCCGGCTTTGGTAAATTGGCACGTTTGGGAGGGCGGCAGTGCAAAAGACATTCTCTCGAGTCCTCTGCCCCGTCTTCTCCCTCCCGTCCCGGGCCGGCAGCCAGAGGCACAGGTTCTCAAAAGGGCAGCCCCCGCGGCGGCTCCTGCCTGCAAATCCCAATAAAGCCAGTGCAGAAAGGAAGCGGGCAAAAGCAGCCCCGCCTTCCCTTCTACTGTAGCACAAACCCGCCGGTCCTCCCCATTCCCCAACCTCTGCCCGCCCCGCTCTGTCATCTTTGACTCCCCATTCCGGTCTCCACCACCGGCCAAGCAAACACGCTGCACATTTCAGTTCAGACAGTCCAAGAACAGCCAAGAAACGAAAGGCGGCCGGCTCCTTGCCGCTCTTCTTGCTGCTGTTCTTCTTGCTCGACTAGGATAGGAGAGCTCCCCGTCGCTGGTTGATCGACAGAGGCCGCATGGTGAGCTCCCTGCCGCTGATCTTGCTGCTGCTCTCTGCGGCCAGCTTCGGCGGCGGCGTGAGGCTCGGCAATGGTGGATATGAGGACTGGAGGCTCGGCACCGCCACCTACGTCAAGGAGTTCCAGTCGCACCCTCTCAACGACGGTATGTCTCTGCATTTGTTTCACCCTCCTCTTCTTCCCCGGCTGGCCCCTGCCGGGTGCTGGCCTTTCTGCATTTTCGGTGGATGCGTAGTCAGCGCTTCCCTTCACTTCAAACAAAGAAATGGGGATTGTGAATATCGTCTGCAGACACGATTCTATTCTGTGGGCGAGAAGATAGTGTAGTAGTATTGATACAGATCCGGGCGTTGCTGGTTGCTGCAATGTCAGAAACACACACACACTCGCAGGGGAGATTCACCATTGGAACTTCTTCCCCTTTGCTTCCTGGATTCTTCAGATTGAGTGATTCTTGGAGCTGAACATTCCAAGCATGAATTCATTTGTACTGTACATTATAGAAGCACTATCTTGATTTGACAAAGGTACTGCAGAGAAACCAATTCTTTTTTTCAGGAGGGTTGATGGTAGTGGACTAATGCTATTGCTAATCCTTTAACAGCCAAAAGGAAGGGGTTATGGAGTACCCCCTTTTAATTTTTTAGGACGAGTTATGGAGTACATTTTCGGCGCTAAATGGTCTTTCAAGTTTTGTGACTTTTGCCTTTTGAGAAAGTTGTAGTTGACGCGCATTGAATGGGTGCACTGACAAATTATGACTTATGAGAGGCCAGCTAGTACTACCAGTACCACTACAGTGTGAGGTTTCCTTACCATTACCTTGTTACAGTATAGAAACTCATGGAGTTGAGGTTGCATACAGTAATTTTCTATAACACCACTGCAAAGTTAGAAGCAACATATTGACAGACAATTCATTCATTGTGACTGTACTTCAGGTCCTGAAAGATCCAGTACAAGCAATTTAGACTACAATTTCGTTTGAAACAGATCAATTCTCGCAAAATTGAGAAAATTATAAACGAGGGCTAAACTTCTAAATGCATGGATTCAAGAATTTCCATATGTGCATCGCTCCATGTTTTCTGTCATTGCTGAATTAGTTACTAGGAAAAAGGAACTGTTGCTGTGCTAATGCAATGGTGGATTCCTCCTGCAGGTGGTGGCGCCTGCGGGTACGGCGACCTGGACATCTTCAGGTACGGTCGGTACACGGCGGGGCTGAGCGCGGCGCTGTTCGGGCGCGGCAGCGCCTGTGGCGGCTGCTACGAGCTCCGGTGCGTCAACCACATCCAGTGGTGCCTCCGTGGTAGCCCCACGGTGGTGGTGACGGCGACCGACTTCTGCCCCGCAAACATGGGCCTCGCCGACGAGGCTGCCGGCGGCTGGTGCAACTTCCCACGGGAGCATCTCGAGCTGTCGGAGGCCGCGTTCCTCCGCGTCGCCAAGGCCAAGGCCGACATCGTACCCGTGCAGTTCCGAAGGTATGGTAACATGCCTCATCTTGAACTGCTTGATGTTTTGTTTTTATTATTTCTCGTTTTTCAAGGTTTGCAAAATTTGTTTCAAACAACACACAAACACAGCAACCGGACATTGGAACTGGGATTGTGTCAGCAAATATTTTTTAGGAGAAAATAAACAAATTTGGTGAAAGCCTTGGGCTGCTCGCTGCTCGCTGCTCGGTCTGTCAACTTGGTTGTCTGATGAATGAATATGCAAAGCCATGGCACATGGCGAGCTATCATTCTTGAGGTTGTGCATCGATCTAGTGAGTATTTTTTTTGAAGCCTGCCACTGCACTACCTTTTGCGAAAGCCTAGAATGATGTTGGATGATTAGAATTGGATCGTAGAATATCGGATTAGAATGTCTGAAGCCGCTTTGGAATGCTAACTAATTGGGATAGTGTAGGATAGGAAGCATCAGGCAATCGAAAGCACAGAGAAAAGAAAACACCAGCTTTCAGTCAGTGGTCCTTTTTTGTTTCAATTATGAGCACTTGCCCGTTTTCAGACAAATGCTACGAGTGTGTGTGTTCCAACTACTGCAAGAGTGCACAGCAAGTATCCTTTATATGAGTTTATTATGTCAGAATACCAGATTAACTTATCCTCCCATTTGTGCCTACTGATCACCTTTTCTGTCTGAAAAAGAGAGAGAGAGAGAGAGAGAGAGAGAGAGAGCTTCTGTTCGTCGCTTTCAGAAGAGAAGAGGCCATTCCACTATGATGATCACCACCATCAACAAATGGAGCTTCTTTTTTTTTTTAAAAAAAAAAAAATCGAGATATGATGCATCTGAAGTTTTTGGCGCTATGGTGTTGTGGTGCAGGGTGAGCTGCGACAGGGCGGGCGGCATGCGGTTCACCATCACCGGCAGCGCCCCCACTTCCTGCAGGTGCTCATCACCAACGTGGCGGCGGACGGCGAGGTGGCGGCCGTGAAGGTGAAAGGGTCGAGGACGGGGTGGATCCCGATGGGGCGGAACTGGGGCCAGAACTGGCAGTGCGACGCCGACCTCCGTGGCCAGCCGCTGTCGTTCGAGGTCACCGGCGGGAGGGGCAGGACGGTCACCGCCTACAGCGTTGCGCCGGCGGACTGGATGTTCGCGCAGACGTTTGAGGGCAAGCAACTCGCCGAGTAGACGCCGGAAAACCAGTCTCCGGTGGACGGTGGTGAATGTAAAGCAGAATTATATTATATTATATTATTATACAGGTGGGTTGTTTGTTCTTGCTGGTTTCAGGTCGCGAGTCGTGACCCAAGATAACGAAATGGTAGTATTGAATGTCCAAAGAATTTCCTTTCGCGAATCGCAAATCCAACAAGCAACGCACGTGGCGTTATCTCACCAGCATCTTATAAAAATACTGCTTTCGATCTATTTATGCATCATATCCACAAATCCCTTACAAAATGTTAAAACTATCACACTGTCCCCTCTAAGTTGGTTACTATGGACTGGAGTCAAATTTTACCTCGCACAATCCAAGTATAGTCAATTTCCAAGTTTTCTAAGTTAAGTTTAAGATTAGTTTTCGTGATATATATTTAAGCGATTTCCGATCACAGCACCCAACCCATGGCCGAATCGTCGCCTGGCCAACAGTATAGCAGGTGTATAAAGCAAACGGTAATGCAACGATAAAAAAAGGTCAAACCTTCTTGGTAACAATGAGCAACATTTGAATGACACCTAAAAAGGCCTCGTTTAGTTGGCTAAAGTTTCCCTTTTTCACTCTCTCTCCATCTTTAAATACCTGACAATGAGCTGCAACATTTTTGAATGCGAGAAACACCTAAAGTTTATCTAAACAAAAACAGACGCCTAATCCAACAGTAGAACCCTATTTACAAACACGCACGTTTCACACTGCACAAAAGCAAGAGACTTATAGCTGCCAGTGTGTTAAACGGAAGGCCTCATGCATCAGTCCCGAAGTCCAACGTCCGCCCGAAGTCCAAAAGCATTACACCAGCTGGGGGAAAGAACAGAGGCATCAAGTCTAAGGATATAGCAAGACAAATGAACCAGAGTGATCATTACTGGCGTGTAACTTTTAGCGCCCAACAAGAGAAGGAAAGGCACAGGATGGTTTGCGTCCAAAAAAAAAAAAAAATCGCAGAATGGTACCGTGTATTTTCACTTTCTGTCAACATTTGTAATTCTTTGGAGGCCCCCTTCTAAGCCTCCTTAACTTAGGGAGAGGGGGGTCATCTTCAGTTTGTTTGGACAAGCCTTCAAGATCGTCTGAAAAGGGATTTTGTTGTTTTTAGTTTATATGCTAGACAAACAATTGATAAAAACTAGGGAAGCTCAGCTGGTACCATCGTTGTTGTTCTTGGGCTTTGATAGGGTGCCACTTGAAGATTTCTTACGTTTGTTGACAACCTCTGGCATACCCTGTACATTTTGAGTGCAGAATGTGAACAACTATTTATCTCCATGGCTTTGATCTTTAGCAAAGAGGAAGTGTATTATGATTTAGGGTTAGCTACCTTCACATCTTCTTCACCTTGAGTAATCATCTTCTCGAGGTTCTCAGGCCTCACTTCCTCCTTTGGTGTACCTCCTTGCAGGGCAGCCTTATTTTGTTCATCATGTCCAGATCTTTTCTCACCTGTTGTGATGACGTCTGGTTCGATTTGTTGTTCAGGAGTATCACATATACCATTGAACGGTGGCATGTTGCAGAACCTGAAATTCAGAACATTTTTTGAAAGTAACTGAAATTCAGAACATCAGGGCTTAAAAACTATCAAAAATAATGCCCATGTATAAACTTTAGTGAACCAACCAATCATCCTTAGGAAGACTGTCTACACTGAAGCCGGCATTTAATTTTCTCCATTTACGACATCTGTCGCATTGAACCCACTTGGAATCAGGCTTGTAGCTCTCATCCCCTTTTCTCTAGATGAAAAATTGAAGACAGTTATAAAAGAATCTAATATGAGAATTTCGTCCATATATAACAGACATTTGAACTTCTGATGGCAAATAGAAACAAAGATTGGAAAGAAACTCCTCGATCCACCCACCGTCATCCCGCTATGTTTAAGGTATTAGTATGAATATTTAGTACTTCATGGCTCCATATGCATGAGCACTAAGGCATGATAATTTATTCAAAATCATAATCCATACCAGCTCGAGACTGTCAAATTTTGTATCCCAGTATTCATTCACTTTCCTATCAAGCCACTCCTCCAGTTTAGCATACATTTCGCAATCTTGAAATCCCTGTTTATTGTTTAAAACCCATGAATTACCATCTTCATCATCCTGCAAAAGAACAGAGAAGTTGATTCCATGGATATTAGGCTAAAGGAGAACTGAATTTCTTGATCTGAATGAAAAACTAAAAATAGGATTCATGGTGTAAGCATACAATGAGATTTGTAATGTCTGCAACTCCTATTACTCCACGCCCCATGTCAGCACTATGCTTTTGGCCTGCAACCCGCTTGTAAGACTGAAAAGTGAAATACATAATCATAAGTACAACAAGGCAAACATTTACAGCTAAATAAACTTGGTCGTGGAAATTTTAATGTAATTCCTGCAGCTAGATGTTACATGTAACATGTCTATTTCCATTTTCAACATAAATGGAGCCACAATTCACTTCTAGTCTCGACTATAGTCTAGAAGGCAGAGTAACTATATTAATGCTAGAACAGCAACCTCACCTCTATCAAACGACCATGCCAATATAAGAAGACTCCACAGTTTGTTCTGTCCCATTCTACTTTGCTCCTTCCCAGAGTCAATACAATTGGCCTTCCCATAATTTCACTAGACACAACAGAAGTCTTGTTAAGGGTCTTCGCCAACGGGCGGCTTTTGACCTGCCAAGTAAAAAACCCAGCAAATGAAAACAGGCAACTATAACATAGAAAGAAATGACACAAGAGTAACAAAGAGTGTTCAAGAAAAGAATGTTTACCAAAGACCCTTGGACATATATCTTCATCCGAGGATTCAAGAACATGACTTCCAGATAGGACTGAAGAGAATAGTCCAACAACACCTAAGAATACGATCCATAAAAAGAAGTGATTCAATGCACAGAATATTAAGTCATTACAAACCATGACATGGACAAAGAATACGGTTAGGTTCCAAATCAACCATGCACAAGGTTCAGAATATCAATGTGCAAGTGGCATACATCATCACCAAACTACCAAAGTAAAGTTTACAAGCAATCTTACTACTAAAAAACCCAAAAGGAATCGTCTCCACCCCGCTAATGACCCTGCCCCCGCGGTTAATACCCCGCGGTAATCCTGTGTCCTGCTCTTCCGGAACCGTCCCAGGGTGCCTACTCTCTCTGCGAACCCCAGGCTTGAACCGTCCCCAACCCAGGAGCTGCGCCCATGATCTCCTGTCGACGGCGGTTCCCTTGCCCCAGCACCGGCAACCCGCTCCCAGCCTCCCAGCTCGACCGCCCCATCCCCGGATACCGGCGTCCCGCACCGCCGTCGCCCCAGTCTGCCTGGTAAGTAGCTCCCCTCTGGTTCTCTCCTCCATTACCTTCCTGTTAGCAAGAACTCGTCAGGTCGCGTAGTTGCCCATGACCCAGGTAGCCTCCCTGTTCAAGACCTCGCTTTAGATAGTACAACATTCAGAGGTTCAGAGTTTTAAAATAGTTGACAATTAGAGGAGCAGAGATCTAAAGGGAAGCATTTGTGGGGGCGTTGATTGGTCCGTGCTAATTTGCCTGCTCAAAGTTGATTACAGTAGCAAGTTTGCATTTGTTTTTTTTTCAGTTTAGCGACCAGGTTCCACTGTTCACGTCCTTATATATCAACTATTATGTGGTATTTGCTACCTTAACTCGTATGGCTATGCTTTAATTCAGGTGTTAACTGTGCCTATCGAGATATATACATTATATATAGCATAATTATGAGCGAAGAAATGCTTTCCAGTTTACTATTGGTTTGCTGTTCTATCTGTTGATTGCCATTGGCGATATGTTGAAGAAATCCAGAAAAGATCAATCACAGCACACAAGTTTGCTGTTCGAAAACTTGAACTTATTGATCTTACTTGTCATCATTTGCATGATTGCTTAGTAGACTGGTACTGGGGAGATAGGTTTGCATCTTCAGATCAACAGCAGATAACCTGGATTTTTCTAGATAATACCCAGCTTCCAGCATGGATGGTAAACAGTCTTTAAGGTAGTTGGCATTGAGAAGATATTATTTCTCTGGTGTAGATGGATGTTTTTCTTTACACAGTTATTAAATTGTAAATATATATATTGATGTTTGGACACGCTTACACCAGAAGCGAGAAAGCTGATACAACCTTTACTGTGTGTGTGGCGATTACATCGTTTTGATTTGCTTTTGCAACAATATCTACACACTTTAAAATGATAATTTGCTGCTGAAGCTTTGGTTGAGACAATTTCTTGCATACGAATTGGTTTGACATTATCCTCTTGGCATCTTGCTTCACAGAATATGTGCTATGGGTACAGAGTTATGTGTACAGCTCATGATATTTTCACATGTATTATCTATTATGCCCAAATTCTGATTTACTAATTTATCAGTCTTTTTGTGTGTGTGTAGCAGGTATTGCCAGGTACCTGAACTGACATCAGCAACTCGATAATTCTTCAGAGCTAAAGCTGAAGGGATATGTGGGATAGAGAAATGGCCAAACGAGTTTATTATTTGGTAATTTTTTTATTTGTGATATATGTGATATTAGCTTCTTTGTTGGGTGGAGAGTCGTCAGATCATAGGTGAAATCTATGTATAAATGGTTGCTCAATAAATAAATAGGCTTGTCTCACACTTCAGTTTATGAATTGGATTCTGATTGGCAGAATTATCATCCTCACAGACCATACCTTCAGCAGGTAGCAAGAGGAAAAGGGTCACTGGAACCAAATGTTCTCCAAAATAAAATAGAAGGCTTAATGTCAGCTAGACTTCTAGGAATATGAATATATGATTGGCCAAGCTTGGCCAGTGAATATATGATAGACTTCTATGCATCTACGTACTTTAGTTTTGAAGATTGGAGATTAATAGATGTTGTAAAAAGCTTGAAGCCTAAATACTTTGTCGAAGCCTTGTGGAAAGCTGTTACATCTTGCAACTACAATCAGAGGATACCAATCACTGCAGACCTTCGCAATGAATGCTTTGCTAAGTTTTACTTATAGCCTTTTCATTTTACTACACTTTCAATTATGATTCTTAAATTTATACTAACAGAAGGCGCATCAGAAGGCTCCACTATGCTGGATTTCGACATCGACATTGAGACAGGGTCCAGCGGCTCAAGGTGCATCATTGATTCTATATAGCTATCATTTTCATACATGGTTTTTATTTCATTTTCTAATTGATGAATACTGAGAAGCAATTGTCTGTGGAATAAACTTTCAAGTAGCATTACTGAAATTATGAATGCTTTGCTAAATTCTAAAGTTTTCTTGCAGAGGATGTCTTAGTGATCAGACTTCAAGATGGTGATTTGGTCATTAATTAGCTTGTGTCATACCAGTGTCTGGTCAAAATAATGCCAAAGGGGCATCTGATACAATGGGAGCCATCCTTCCTGCCTAATAACCTCATTTCTCTAGATCATTGCGCGCCTTCCATTTCTAGATCTTTTTCTACTTTATTTCTTGGTAATAGGTGCAATCAACATAGGCTTCTTGTTGCTCTTTTCTTGAACATGCAGCTAAATATTCAGTGATTTATTTGCATAAGGAATTTGGTAAACTTTTAGCTTTTGTTTGTGTATGCTCATTTTTTCAGGCAAGTGAGCATTGACTTTTCAGTTATGCTTCAGTAACTAAGCAAGTAGCATTACGACCTTATTATTATATATATTATATATTGATGATTGATCTACCACCATGCATGTACACTGATCGGTACAATAAGCTACATGATTATTCATTGTGGATGAATACGCTTTTACAGGTTATATCATGTGAACGATTTGGCTATTTCAGTTTGACATGCACTACGCTAGAAGATATTCAGCTGGTACACAGGCTGACTGATTTAGTAGTGTTCTATCATGAAAAATAAGTTAAAACAAGCCCGAAACAAAGGAAAACTAGAACGAGCAAACAGTGTTGTGAATATCACTCTATTTTTTTTAAGTACAACACACATTTGAGACTTAAATTATGGTGGTAGTATTTTGTTCCCGTTGCAACGCACGGGCATTTACCTAGTATATATAAAAACATGAAAGCTACAGTATCCCATCAGAAAGCTACAATGAACCTCTGGATCCTACAAGGTGAAATTCAAAATGCATCCCTAGAATTCATATTTAGTATGGTCGTCTCTTGCCTCAAAAGGATCAAAGGTAAATTGATGAAAAGTTACAGAGCATACCTTGTTACTTGTTTGTCCTGGACGTGATCTGACTCTTCTTGAACGGATTAATATGTCTCCACGACCATGGTGCACAGGATTTTCTGAAGACTTACCAGAATTCCACTCTAAAGTGAAATCATTACCCCATTTGTCTAAATTCCATATGTAAATTTGTGTCCCAGTACGATCTTCACCAAATCGGCTTAACATTCCCCAATGAAATACTTTCGTTGAATGAAGAAAAATTCTTAATAGCACTCAAGTTATATTCTGCAGTAGCATCATCCTGGATACTCAAATCAACTTCCATGTATTGCCCTTCCTTTCGATATGCCACCACAGGGATCTCAAGATTCTGCAGCGAATTATCAATTTAATGCAATATACTAGGAGGAGGCAGGGGGGATGGGGGACCAATAAGAACAATACGTACATCTCTCCCTTCATTAAAAGACTGAGAAAGAAAGGCCACTGTTCTGGAGGATTTAGTTTGTGTGAGAACAATTGCATCTTTTCCAAGTTTCATAGCACCAGTCTACATGTAGCACACAAAAAACAGTAACAAAATTAGTAACAACATCAATCTTCATACAATATAACTCTGTATGTAAAAAAAATGATTGAGTGCATATCAATTTGAAAGATAGCACCAGGCAGGAAAAAAAGGCTAGCTAACAGAAATGAGAATTGTAGATCTCTATCATAGACATAGTAGAATGAACATATCATCGGCGATTGTTGGATAACATATAAACATTCTCAGCGTCACACAAATAAGAGCCTTCAGATAAAACGGTTTCAGTTGCGTCAAAATAATAGAACAATATTGTGCTCATTATTGGGATTTGAGGGGTTTAGGTGAGATAAAGCATAGACCACATCAATAATGAGATAGAATGAGAGTGCAATCTAAAACTGTGCCTTAGTAGATGGAAACACTGAAATAGAAGAAGATGAAGCCATCTTCAAACTGAGATCTTTTTTTTCTAACGCAAAAGCTGAGAGATTTCTACCTTAAATCCGATTCCAAATCTCCCAATCTGATCCTCACAATGTCCATTTGGTCGTTTATGGCCAAAAGAGATCATTCTCATCATGTCAGAATAAGTCATTCCATGTCCATCATCAATTACAGATAAGACAGGAATTTTCTCTTGTGCTTTATTTGAATACATAAGTTCGATGGAAATTCTCAAACTTCATTGATGAACAACAATAAATAAGAAACAAGTAATTAGCACAGTCAAATAGGAATAACTGAAAATAGTAAACAAACTATGCTAATAAAACATCTTGCAACAGAATTCTGAAAACTACAAATAGAACATGTTGACACTGGTGATTTTTTAATCTACGATCTTCATTTTTCTGTTATGAACATTTTCCTTGTATTTGAAATATAAACAAACTCAGAACCTTTCTTACAGTTACATGAGAATATTTTAATGTTTAAAAAGGTAAAGATTTTCTTAACTAGATTTCAAATACAGCACAACACACTACGGGATTACAAACAGGACCTAAACTGATTGCAAAAAAAAAACAATATATTATTATTACAGAATTCTGAAGATATGAGCATACCTGGATGCACAAGCATCTCTGGAATTATCAATGAGCTCAGCTATTGCTCCAAACATCCAGCTAGCATGTGTCTGACTAAGTGTTCGCAGATAACTAGGGTCTGCAACGATGAAATTTTTGGTAGGAGAAGACACTCTTTTTTTTTACCACGGATTCAAAACTCTAGGGCTGTCTTCAACAGATTCACATGGAGAGGATTCCAGAACTGGTCCATGGTGTTCTCTTACAAATGGATCATGATGCTTAGGTGAACTTTCTATCTCCTTGGGCTTCGGTAAACTATCACAGACCTCCTCTTTAAAGTATGGTGGCTTAGAGTTTCTTGAGTCATATTGAAAGTCACTCTTGAAAGGCCTCTTTGAAGAATTCATTACAGGACCATTCACATGTTTCCCTGATGTCATGACAGTAGAAAAGAATGATCAATTAGCAAAATCAGTTTTTATCATCCAAAGTTCAAAGGAAATATGGTATAGTATGTTGTGTATCATCGACTTCAACCATGTATGACCCAACACAATGAAAAAGTAATGATCCAAATAAGGATTAAACATATGAGAGTTCAAAAAGCAACTCTTAGGAAATGACATGACATCACGTCATCACCCACATAAAACAAACTGTGAATGATGAAGTTGAGATGACAAAATATACTCATGTATGCCCTACTTATCTTAGCAAAAAGAGTTGTTTTCGAGAGGCAGCACAGCAAAACCCTCACCGGATGTTCTTGCCATCTGTTTGCAATCTCCAGGGCTATTTTGTCCACACTTTCGTACAAGAGCACCGCATGCGGAAAAAATTTGAGCATTCATCAGGTTCAGGAGCAAGTATGTGGAAGGTTGAGGACCCAAATCTAGCAATAGCAGCCTTCACAAACAACAAAAACAGATTCACTAGATTGTGTGATAACAAATATAGCACATAAAACCTGCCTAAAGAGACTGAAAGGTAGCCTTCTTGATATGCCAGATTTACTAGAACAATTAAAGAGACTGAAAGGTAGCCTCCTTGTTAAGTATATTTATTCTTCACATATCATGTATACAATAGTTTTACCCTTTTATGATCCAAAAGGAAGCGCATGAACTTTCCCCATTCAGATTTCTGACGACTGTCTTCGGGACAAGGAAACAGCGAAAACTTTGGGAAATCACTCTTTTGGTATGCTTTAGTTGGCATAAATGAGATAATTGGCCAAATGGTCGGCCTGCAAAAGGAAAGAATAATTGTGATGTTGTAGAGCACTGTTGCAAGCAAAATATTCATATAGGCTT
Organism: Hyparrhenia diplandra; assembly: GCA_015847255.1. Lineage (NCBI taxonomy): Eukaryota > Viridiplantae > Streptophyta > Magnoliopsida > Poales > Poaceae > Hyparrhenia > Hyparrhenia diplandra. Next base: position 240,840 of record JADLZK010008205.1, on the reverse strand, counting down.
GATTAGAACAGATATAATGGTTCAGAGCTAGTATTGACCATAGGGACAACAATGTGGCACAATGCACTGAACTAGTGAAAAGGTCATGTGTCCGCAATCAACTTAAGTGGCGTTGATGTGCAATAATACGTTACATAAACATGAAACATTCCATGTTTTCACCAACAGTTTGGTACATGTATACAAAGTACTTGTTACTTAATGTTACTAATTTGTCAGAAAAAAAAATGTCAACTTACACTTGTATCGGAAGATCACAAACTTTGGTGCGGCATATGTTCTTACAATCCTTTTTTGAAGTAGCACATAATTCAGGTCGCCACCTACCATAAAAACACTATGTTCTTCAGGCCAAATTTTGGATAAATTTATTCTATTATACAAATATTAGTTGGACAACAAGCCACAAAAGGGAAGCAAAGTTGAGATTTAAGAAAAATCATAGATTGAGAATGAAATTTGATGTACAAGACGTTTTCATACTTCATAAGATAGCTAGACTCAATCTAAAGTTCAAGCCACAATCCATCCATGAGCAATTCAATGTACATGGCTACAACTTACAACTGATAATATGCACAAAGTAGATGTGGTAAATTATTAAAACTAAAGTTATAGTACAGTTCATACAGAAGGAGGCAATATGTAATTTTGAGCAGTACAAAGATTTGCAGAAATGTCATCAGAACTTGTTATGGAAAACCCAGTGTAGAAAAAATATGTTATTTGATAACAAAGTAACAAAGTGACAATTATCAATGACTCTCGTACCTTGATTTTCATGTGGTTGCTCATTCAAATCAAATATCTGACTTCCCATGTTTTTTACTTCACCTGCTAGAACAGAATGAGCATTGGAATGACAATTGATTATATCCGAAGATAAGGTAATGCACCTCCAATGAAAAAAATGAGGCAATAAAGCTCCATCTAAACTAAACTGAAATCAAACCTGCGAATTGCACTGAAAGTCAATTAACTATCCAAAAGTTGGAAGACGAAAATGAAGCAAAAATATAATGCATTCCTAGATAAGAAGCATGTAAAACATAAAGAGGTCCACAGCTATTATTAGGATATATAGCGTAATTACTCTTCCTACTAGATTAAGTCAACAGGCTACAAAATGATTTTTCCTTTTCATAACCCATGGAGCCATAGAAGTTCTATCGCAGAAATTGCACCCAAAAAAAACTAATACAAATGCCAGGAGATCATATGATTTACAGTTAAGTGCCAAATTTCGTGTCCAGGCAAATGCTTCAAACTAAGATCAAAACGGAACATATATCAAGAGTACTAAGTACAGCCCCGACCCAATACAAAATCCAAGGTCAAAAACAAGGCCAAAAGGCCGTGAACCACCAAATGAGCCCCTAATACACCTTCAACAATGCACCAATTCCACCAATAACGCATCAAGATCAGCACCAAACAACAAGCGCTCGAAATCACGACCAAGGAAGGAAATACTGACCGCTTATTTAATTCCACTCGAATCTGAGATCCCAGCAAATACAGATTATTCAACTGAAAATAAACGCATCCGCGAGCACCAATCTAAACCACGTAAACACAGAGAAATTAAGACATCAAACTCTTACGAAGCGGAGTCCCCTCACGAGAACTGCAACCATTTTCGAAACTTGAATCGCATATTTTCGCAGCCACTAAAACAAATTAGTTACGAGAGGAAATGATCACCGATTACACACGCACCCAACATTACACAAGCAACGTACTGTGACGTCGAGGGGAAAGCACCAACACCGTTGGGCTAGACAGCGCCGCGGGCGCACACCTACCCACACAATGGCCCACATATCCAAAACGGGTACATCCAGCGGACGCATGAAGCCCAACGGCGCCGCTCCAACCCGCAACCAGCAAACGACCCGCCGCCGCCACGAGCGATGCAGCAAGGGGCGACGGCGCCCCACCGTCGCCCGCGGCGATGCCGCCACCCCCATCGCAATCTCTACAGGCGGTTCATCCTCGCCACCGCTGCTGCCACGGGAGACTGCGCCACTGCCGCCACAACTTCCACGGGCAGCTTCCTACAGCCCTGATCCCATGACCTTAACCCTATCGTCACGCCACGGTTCGTGCCTCCTCCTGGCAGTGCTGGAGACGACGATGCCCCTTGAAGCAGCAAAGATCTCTGCCACTCCTAGTACGAAGGTTAGTTTCCTACATTCTTGCCTCAAGCTTTGTCAATTGGTATGGAGAACAGAAAACAAGCAGTGGATGGGTACTTATGTACTAGGCTATTGGGCTGACCTGAAACTGAAACTCATGGAAATGAACTAAACTGGATTTAATCTCAAAGCAAGAAAACTGAAGAAAATGATCTAAAAGGGAGTGAGTAGATCGAGCTACTGTTGGTCAGTTGGTGTTGGGTACCCAAATCCACTTACATCAATAAAACAGCTGAGACATGCATCAAAGGATCAAGAACATGTCCTGAGCAGAGTAGTGCCGTCCAATGCCCACTACCAACTATAGTACTATATATAACATTAGAGCATCAGAACATTCAGCACCCCACTACCGATTTTAACTTGTTTTCTCCCCATACAGTGTAAGCTAGACATGATCCCAATGATGATCAAAAGTTATGTTCGCCTGATATAAGAAACCAAATTCAATTAGATTTAACTTTCCTAATTTACGTTCCCAGCCCGTCTCTAAAATTTTTCCTTGCAAAATGCTTTCCTCAACAGTTACAGTTATATAGTACCGATCAGATTCTCTACTTTGTGAGCGAGTACATGCATGATCTTGGCAAAAACTAAAGATACCTCTACAGTTCAGTAAGTTGAGGACGTTTTGTCAATTGGTATGGAGAACAGAAAACAAGCAGTGGATGTGTACTAATGTACTAGGCTACGATAAATCCTACACTTGTTGCCACAACTTCATCTTGCAGTTTAGTATGAAAATTTGGTGCTACACATGTACTCTAAACTGAAAGCTCACTGAAATTGCTTACTGAATCATTGCAGTTTACATTGGCATCAACTGAATCTTTAGATAGTAGCAATTTTGTTAGCACTGCTAGTTTCAACACACTGGACTGATGCAGAGTTTATAAATCAAATTGCAGCCAAAAATGTCATTCAGTGATTAGATTAGACTCAGGCCATGGACCCAAAAGACACCTCTAGAGCACGCATCAGCAAGCAGCAAAGGCAAATGCCGCAAGGGGCCTAGAGCGCCATGTAGCACCTCCGTGAGCGTGGAGTCTGGCATCCACAACCAAACCCTATGTTCCCGTGTCTTTGGTAATGCTAAAGACAGGGGCAATAGCCCCAAAATTCTAAAAAAACTATGTTCCCAAGCGAACTTCCTGAACCACCAAAACAACCCCGAAGCAACCCACGATTCTACGGCGCCGCAACACATCCCCGCAAACCGATCCCCGAACATCCCCTCGACTAAGAGACAAATCGAACCGAGCAGAGGCCCACTCCACGGGGCGCTCGCGGACGCGGGACGGGCTGCCCGCCGCCGCGCCGTTTGCAACCTGACCAACGGTCTGCCAACGGAAAACCCCACCCAAAAACCCCACCACCACGAACCACTAGGCCAACAAACCCCAACCAACCCCAAACAGAACAACGAGCAGAGCAGGCACCGCAATCAGGACATCGCAGACGAAGAGCAGGACATCGCAGACGAAGAGCGCGCCGCCGGAAGTCACCCCGGCCGCCCGGCCACGGAGCCCCCGAGGCCGCAAAAAGAAAACCCCCGAAATCAACGGCGCGGGCTTCAGAGTAGAGACTGAAACGAGACTGGGAAAGCGGGATCAGGGCTAGGTTTTGGAGCATTACCGGCGCCGAAGGCGGAGGGAGCGCGAGCGGGGGTTGACAGGAGGCGCAGGGAGTTGGGTGCTTCCGGAGATGGAGGCCGCCTTGGCGCTGCGGAGGTGGCGCCGAAGCCGGAACGACGGTTGCTGCGGCTACTGACAGGCTGGCTGGCCCCAGTGATATATACCGTGTAGGGGTGACGGATTTGCCCTCGGGGTCGGTCGTTATCCACGGGAGCCTACCACTCTATTCGACTTCGGGCTTTTTTCGAGTAAAATCCACGGTGTGAACTCACGAGGTTTCATCCGGGTTTAAAACGTGTTTTGTAGACGGTTTCTTCTGATGAAAGTGATTTTTTCTTTTCTTTTTCAATTTAGATTGAATCTATGAAAAATCATAGTAAATTATAGAAAAATCATAAAATAAAAAATTTAATTATTTTGAACTTCACGTGAGTAGATCTACAAAGTGAACATATAATATAGTATGCTTTAGTATAAAATTTTACATGAGTAGATCTACAAGTGAATATATAATATAGTATGCTTTAGTATAAAATTTTTTACGTGAGTAGATCTACAAGTAAACATATAATATAGTATGCTTTAGTATAAAATTTTACATGAGTAGATCTACAAGTGAATATATAATATGATATAGTTTAGTACAAAATTTTTGCTACGAAACTTTTTTTTTTTCTTTTGTTGTTTATTTGGCTGAATCTTAAAAAAATCATAGTAAATAAAAAAAATATAAAATAGAAATCTAATTTTGTTTGACTCCACATGCGCATGTCTACGCAGTGAGTATATAATATGATATGCTTTAGTCCAATAAAATAATTAGAAGAGCAGCTACGAATTATTTCAATTAATTACGAGAAAAGCATAAATCTAAAGCTACAACAAAAATTTTATACTAAAGTATACTATATTATATATTCACTTGTAGATCTACTCACGTGAAGTCCAAAAGAATTAGATTTTTTATTTTATGATTTTCTATAATTACTATGATTTTTCAAAGATTCAATCTAAATTGAAAAAGAAAAAAAAAGGACAAAAACCACTTACTGTAGCAAAACCACCTACCAAATCCGGTTTTAGACACGATGAGACCTCGTGACAAGTTCAGATCTCGCTTACCTAGTTTTCTAAGTATATGGACCTAGATGAGACCTCATGACAAGTTCAAGGACCTACAACGGATTTTACTCTTTTTTTGCTCGCGTATGGTAAATGTGAGTAATCACGATCACGCCTGCGGATCGCCGTGGTTTTTTTTTTGAATTAAATGACCGGTCGCAGCGGGAAGGTAAGAGCAGGGGTGGGAATACGGCATACACGGTGGCTTCTCGTCGCGGGAAGGACCCGACGGACTCGGCTCCTGGCGTAGGGTGGCGGCGGCGGCGTCGGTCGTCGTCATCGCCACGAGAAAGAGGGTGGACGGGAGAAGAATCCCACGAAGCAGAAACAGGGTGCGACACATTATCCTGAATTTATTTCAGGATTTTTTTGGCGCTACGCATTAAGTGGTAAGCGACATCCCCGTCGGCGATGAGGCGCTGTGGTGACCGTGAACTTCAAGATTGCCCGGCTCAGTCCTTGAATGTGCTCATAGGGGTAGGGGTTTTGCGTCGTGTGTTCATAGGGGTGAGTGTGCGTGCGTGTTGAGTGTCTGCGTTGTGCGTTGTAATCTTTTTTGGAACCGTGTAAATTGAAACGCATGCATCTCCGAGAATCTGTTTACTTTGGGCTTGGAGTAGGCACGAAACTACTTGTGTGTAGGCCCATTGGTCCAAAAAAAGATCATTCGTTCTTCGTTTGAACAATGGAACTTGTAGTTGTAGTACCGACATGCACCATTTGAAATCAAATTATGACATGTCTTCTGTTACGATGAATTTTTTTTTGAAGGATTCGGTAATTGGGAAAGATCCCCACCTAATCTTTTCATTGATATAAAAAGAGTACAAGAAAAATTTGTACATGACTGCACAAGGGGTGCAAAAGAAATCAAAAGGACAAAACCCTTTTTGGAGCTACACAAAATGAAGATCTCTTTAGATTGGTTTTGGCAAATTTGAATTGATGACATCCTATACTATAGGACTAATCTCTCTATGCTAAAAAACATGTTGTGTTAGTTGGAGATTGGACAAGCCAAATTTCAATGGACATTTCAAATTTTCATGGTGGTCATGGTGAATGGATCATGATGATTCAAATGATGATCAAGTGCATGACTTGGAGTGGATCGAGGATCAAAATGGGCTCAAGGCAAAGGTATATCCATAGGGCCATTTTGATTTTACACTCAAGACACCATAGAGGGTGTGAGTGATTATAGGATCGATAAGCCGTACTATAAAGAGGGGAAAACTATCGTACATATCGATCCTCATATGCCTCTAGGTTCAAAATCATTTGCATGCATTCTAACCTAGAGAGCTAACCCAACCTTCGAAATTGATTGTGAAAATGCTAACACACGAGCACATTGTGATGTACACATGGTGGTGTTGGCACATTTGGGCGGCTGATGGTGATGGTTGCGGGGTTGAGATGGGTTTGGGTACCACTCACCCTCCCGAGCTTGCCGAAAAAAATGAACGTCTACTTTCTATTTGCGCGTGGATGCATCGTGGTGGTAAAAACATGCTAGTCCTTGTTCTCAAGTTGGTACACTTGGTGGATAGCATGTTGGAGCAAAGGCGGCGAAGGAACGCACGAAAATTCGCAGCTCTGTGTTGACCGGACGCGGTGACCGGACCCGCGACCGACGCGACGCCGACCGGACGCTCCGGTGGGTGCATCCGGCAGAGCATGTTTTTCGGGGGTTCGGCCGAGGGTCGACCGGACGCCATCGACCGAAGCTTCCGGTGCTGACCGGAAGCATCGATCGGACGCGCGACCGGACCCGCTCAGCAGCTCGGTCGGCGATCCGGTTGGGGTTGTCGGTTGTGACCGGACCCACCGACGGACTCACCGGTGAGTCCGGCCGGCCCACCGGCCAGGCGATGATTGTGCGTGATTTGCACCCCAACGGCCACATTTCGTGGTGGGGGTATTTATACCCCTTTGGCCGGCTCTCTAGGAGTCCTCTTGGTCATTTTGAATCAATCCTAACACCTCTAGAGCTGAGCACTCATCCTCCTCCTCACTCCTTTGCTTGAGAGCATCCATTCTAGTGAGTTGAGGTGATTCAAGTGCACTTTGCTTTGATCATTGCATCTAGTGGCACTTGTGGATCGTTGTGAGCCTGGTTTTTTTCTTGTTGCTCTTGGAGAGCACCACTCCTAGCCGGCTTGGTGATTGGTGGAGGCGTTGGCAAGAGAAGGTGAATGTTCTTGGCCACCTCCTGATTTGTGAGAGGGTCACACACTCCTCGTCGGGAAGACAAAGTGTGAGTAATCTATTGCTCGTGTCTTGGGTACCTCTCATTTGCTTTGGGTGCGAGAAGCCTAAAGGCATTTGGCTTGGAGTGAGCTCCACCTCGACCCACACGTGAGAAGGTCGGCTGACAACGGAGATTAGCTTGAGGGTGCTCAAGTGAACTTCAAGGTTAAATCTCGTGTCTCCATTTGTCTCTCGGTGATTGGCTTCGAATTGGTTATCATATTGTTTCATCCTTGGTGATTGGATTGACTAGCCTCTACATTGTGGTATATCTCCTCTACACTCTTGCTTTACATTCATATATATTGTGCTAGTGTAGTTAGAGTAGAATTGCTTAGTTGCTTAGCCTTGTTTAGAGTAATCTAACTTGCTCATCTAGTTGGTAAAGTAGTGACTTAGCCTTTGAGTGTGAACTAGAGATCATATCATCTAGGATTGACAATAGGAGGCTTGCCGACAAGTAGAGCTAGAGCAAACGCGTTTATCGCCATTTGTTATTCTAACAAGTTTGTCTAGTGTTTTGTAGAAAATTTTATTAGGCTATTCAACCCCCCTCTAGCCATTTAGGACCTTTTCAATAAGCTCAAAGAAAAAACAAAATACATTAGGGGATATTCTCCGGCCACAATTTAAGGGTCCTGCAAGGCTTGGCTTGGCCTTGATACAAATCAAGCCAATTTGTTCCATAAAATGATTTCTCCAGTTGGCATAAGTGCAAGGTCTATTGTCGAAGATCAAGTCATTCCTCATCATATTCCAAATGGACCAATAAGCAGTGATGACTACTTCTCTGAAGAAGGATGCTTGAAAGTCTAACCTAGCCTGAATCAACGTGTCCAGGGAGGCAGAGATAAATTCCAATCAATCCCAAGGACAATCCAACAAGCCTGACTGAATGGGCATTCAAAGAACAGATGCCAGATAGTTTCTTCTCCGTTAGCATTGTAGATGGCACATGAGTAACTTGGTAAGAACATATTTTTTTCTTTTGAAAAGGCTTCGAGTATTCAACCTGCACTTGAGAAGCAACCAAGAAAAAGAACTTGTGTTTCTCCAAGTTTGAGCCTTTCCAGAGCCATTCAAAGAGAGGTGAGGCTTGAATAGTACCCTTTAGAGCTTTGTAAGCCTTTTTAGAGGAATAAACATTTGAATTCGAAATGTAATGCCATTGATCAGATCCATTAGCATCCCAAACAAAACTGTCAATAAGGGTTTGAAGGTCATGTTATTCAGTTAAGGCTTGGGCAGAAAGTGTCAAGAAAAAGTTCCTCTCTTCCATGTTATCAAGGAAAAATCTGATGGAACATTTCTTCTTTTTAGCAAAGGAGAATAGCCTTGGAAACTGTTCTTTCTTTAATGCAACTGTCTTTCCACATGTCAGACCAAAATAGTATAGAAATACCAGAGACCGGATAACAAGTGGCCAGTCTTCTAAAGTCTGAACTTAGCTTCATCACATCTCTCCTCGAGAAGGGCCCAATTGGAGTTCTAGCATGAGGTGGAGTGTTGTTGTTGGCATAGAGCTTGCTCCAGGTGAGCTGGACCCATGGAATATATGCTTGGTTATAGAATTTATCTTAGAACTTCATGAGCAAAGCTTTGTTTTGGGTTTGGATGTCAATAATCCCCAGACCACCTTCTTTCTTGGATCTGCAGGCAGGTTCCCAGGCTGCTAAGCATTTTCCTTTTTTATTTATATCACCACCACTCCAAAGATAGTGTTTTATGTACCTATCAATCATTTCAATCACGGGGAAGGGTGCACATATACAAGGTTGGAACTGCAGATAACACTGAATTAACCAGGGTGAGCTTTCCATAATAAGACAACATTTTACTGAAGCCCAAGGTTCTAGCCTCTATTCTTTGAATGACAGGAGCAAAATCAGACACTGAAGACCTATTAATTTTAAGGGGGAGCCCAAGATAGGTAAAGGGCATTGTGCCAATAGAGCAACCAAAAGTGTTTGCCAGATGAACCAACTTGGTTTGGTCAGTATTGATTAAAGAATTTATTTATTAGAGATATATTTTTTGTAGAACTCAATACACACACGGGCGCTGATGAGCGTAAATTTAATCCAATTAAATTATAAAAATAAATAAAACATTTTTTATATGTTGGTCAACAAATTTTAATGGTTTATGCATTCACGAAGACATCACAAATCGATAATATTACTGTACATTTTTCTTTCACTTGTGCTCACGTGCTTAGGAACCAGCTAAATAGAACGTCCGAACCGTTGCTTCACCAGGCAAAAACCACGAGTTAAATTTGCAAAACTCTAAGTAATTGTGAGCCCTAAAAGCACTATTTGTGATTCTTGGAAAACCATGAGTTCAATTTGCCTAATGAGATGGTGTATCTCTACTGCCGTCGTGCAACCCGCCCGATACTAAATATAATTTGGGAGACATTATATACTAATCCTTTATTTGCATAACAAGTCCTTTATTTACTACTAAATACTTCCAAAACTATAAGACATTCTTGTTTTTCTAAATATATTGTTCTTACCGCGTAAATTAAAATGAAGGGAGTAGTTTTGCTAAAAAGAAACAAGAAGATAGAATGACATAGGTAATAGCCACGTAAGAATCAAAGTATGATATCGTGTAGCCAATAGGTAATAGCCATCTGGACAAGACGAAGCTGCAGCCCCCACCTGCCATGTGATGAAAAAAATAAAATACCAAAGGATGCAAGACAGAGAGAAAATTACCAAAAAGAAAATTTTCCATCAGCCCCCACCTGCCTACACAAAAAGACCCTTGTTTTCGTGTAGACGACCATGCCTCGTTTGTTCGCGGGACGACGAGTGCGGCTCATGTCACAAGAAAACGCCGTCTCCCCATCGTCGCGTTGTAGGAGGAATCGACGAGCCGCGGGATCCGGAGTGCGGGTGTGCACGCCGCGCGCGCGGGAATGGATTTCGCCCACCAAATTAATCAAGTGCCATCTCCGCAAGATCGAATCAGACTGCAGCGCAGAGGAGCATCACCGAGGGGAGGGACGGACGCGGAACTCACCACGGCAGCAGGCAGTGCCGGGACAGGGGGATTGGCGCCGAAGCCGGACGTGGCCGCCATGCGGAGGCGGCGAGGAGGAGTGGGAGGCCGCACTATGCAGGTTTTGGCAGGACTGCTGGGTGAGGCAAGTACCACTTAGCATTGCTTATGAGAATCTCTTTAAGTTGGTCAGGAATCCTGACTGTTTAGTTGCAGAATGTGTGGAAGAGGGGGATTGGTTTGTGGACTTTAAAAGGCCTCTTTCTAGCAGGGAATATGAGAGTTGGCTCCAATTAAAACTAGAACTGGGGGAGTGTTGTCTATCTAACTGTAAGTACAGTCTGATTTGGGAACTGGACAAAACGAAAAAGTTTACTACTAAATCTCTATATAGGTTCATTACTGATAGAGGAGTTGCTAGCAAGGTTGCTGGTTTCATCCGGAAAAGTAAAGTCCCGGCAAAAATTAAATTCGTTCTTTGGCAAGCCTTTAACAACAAACTTCAAGTGGCTAAATCACTCAAGAGAAGGGTTGGAAAGGAAGTGATAGATGTTGTCTGGATGATGGAGTGGAATCGGTGGATCACCTATTCTTTAACTGCAATTTATCTAGTTTTGTTTGGAGTATGTTTCGGGACATTTGGGGTATCAGGACTTCACCCCGCTCCATGATGGAGCTTTCGAGCAGTTGGCTGAGTGGCAGGGGCCCTCTTCTTGCCAAACTGATTATATTCATTTTTGGGTGCTTTGGGTGGGCGATCCGGAACACTAGAAATAAAATGGCTATCGAAAAGAAATTCCCGACTGCCCCTTTTGATGTTATATACATGGCCTTATCTTTCATGCAGAAATGGAGCATACGCCTTGAAGACAAAGACATCAAGCGCCTGAAGGAAGTTAAAGAAAGGATCAGCGAGTGGCTGCGGAGTTTCTCACCAAGCGAAATAGTTTATCTGATGTAGTAGAATTGTAGTTTGTGGTGAGATTGAGAGTGTTTTCCTTTATGCTGCTATCTTTACTTCATTGTAACCTGGCAAACCCAGCAGAATCTTGTATGTTACTTGGTGCTGGCTTTCTTAAAAGCCGAGTTATAAAACTCCTTTAAAAAAAAAGGAGTGGGAGGCCGTCGCGTCGGAGGACCAGGCGGGGTGCGCGGGGAGGACAGGCGCGCGGAGATCGATCGATCTACCCAAGCTCGCTGAGGCGTCCTGGCCTGCTGTTGAATGCTAGTTTACTTGTTGCCGAGCTCACGTATAAACTCTTTTTTTTTAAGCCTAAATGCGAGATGGAAACGTGCTGATGTTAGCCTGGATGCTAGTTTAGCCTGAACCCACGTATAAAGTTGTGGACTGCTTGTGCTGCCGAATGCATGATAGCCTGAATGCGAGATGGAAACGTGCTCCTGTTTGCCTGAATGTGAAATAGACACGTAATATTGTAATCGTGTTGCTCATATTTATGCTTTATTATTTTCTATAACAACACAGTGGTATACACAATTTTATTTATCATTGCTCTTGGCTACATCAATATATTAAATAGCTTGCAATCAATGAAATAGACCATATGTTGTATGTCCTGTCTTTTTACTTGTCTATGGGCGTGTTTGATTTCGTGGCCCTGAGGAGCCTGGCCACCGAGCCAGGCCCAGGCCAGCCACAGGCAAGCTACACTGGGCCAAGAGCCAGTGTTTGATTTCATGGCTGTGAAGAGGCTGGCCCAACAGCTTTTTCTTGTTTGATTCGGACCCGAGAGCCTGGCCCAACCCCAACTACCTCCAACTTCCAAACTGAGACAGTGTTTGATTCAGGCCTGGCCACGATGGGCCAACAGATTCAAATGAAGGTTGAACTCACACAGTTCATCATAATTGAGGTGCAATACAAGATTAAATTGTTTGATAACGTCTAAATTAATGGCCTCGGCTAATAACAAACAACATTTGACATCAGTTTTATGAAATGCATCATCGGCCATTCAAAACAACAAGATTGAGTTCATGTTTGAGTTGACCAGAACAACATTCAACAGGTGACAGTTCACATTGGCCTCAGCATTGCATCATCGGCCATGGAGAACAACTAAGACCAGCACCAGTAGAATAACCACTAGCACCAGAAGAATACAAAGAATACAGAAACCTCCAACAACCATAGGTGCTAGAGAAGAACAAGCAACCATAGGTGGCTGATGAGGCCCTGCAACAAGAGGTGCATGAGGAGCAACGTGGGGAGGAGCATGGTCCAACAGAGGGACTTGGTCAGCAGGAACTAGCTGGGGAGGAATGGGAGGGTCATTGTCAGGAGGTGCAACCTGCTGAGGGTCACGGGTCCAATAGAGGGACTTGGTCACCTCCCGGTGTCGCAAGTAGGAGACCTATGCCTCTTGTCTTGTAGGAAAGGCCTGATGCAAGTTGTTTGGGAACCCACTGATTTCAGTTGCACAAACTACCCATGAGCTGGTCACACCAACCCTCCTGCCTCGGTACACCACATACCAAGCCATCACTGCATTAAAAAAACACAAAAGAGGTAATGAGATGAGTAGATTGTCATGTTATGTTGTAAGAAAATGACCTCAGTTTGCAACATGTGCTCACAACCACCACAGTAGGCTGTGATGTACTGTTCCTCAGAAAAAACTAGGAAGATTGGGCTTGGCCTCAGAAAAATGGCAGATTTTCACTTTTTGTGGCTTGGAGCATACCAAGTCAAGCATACAACTCATGGGGCCCATGAAATCATCCAGAACTTACAGCCTCAAGCAAAGATGAACTGAGGCATGTGAGTTTCTGGATGATTCAATGAACAACATGAAAACAAATCCCCATTACCTCAGAAGCCATTAGCTGCCATTAAAAATCATCATAGGCCAATAGAAAAGAACAACATTGAGTTCTAAAATCTTCATAGGCCTCAGATTGCATTGCCATTCCATAACCATCACTCCCACTTGGAGCTTAAGGGCCATAGCTAGGCATCTATCCCACTGGTAACAAGTCATGAAGGCCATGAAGGCGTGGCTGACGTCCAGCCCAGGCACAAGTCATCTTTGGACGATAACAGTTGCATTGGGCATGGATGTAAGCCATGTCTCGATGACATTCATCAATAATATGTGCATATGCCCGGTTCCTCAACAAGTGGGAGATCATATAATTTTGGCATTGCATTCATCATAAGCTAAGAGGAAAACAGAAACATCATCATATCCATAAGAAAACAAACATGTCATCATGCTGTGATGTACTGTTACACAAACTCATGACAACAGCCTAACTTGGCTGATGGCAGGTGTTTGTGAAACAATACATCACAGCCTCAGCATAGGGGACATATGGGAGGTTCTGATGTAATGGCCTCAGAAATATGGCAGATTTTTATATATTTTGGCTTGGAGTTCACCATCTCATACTAAAATATAACACATGGGGGCCATGAAATCCCCAAGATACTTGCATGCTCAAGACCTCAAGAAAAGCACAAGCAAAAGAACAAAAGATGAACTTGTGCATGCAAGTTTCAAGGTGATTCGATGAACAACATGTAAACAAATAAGACCATCTCTTTCATTTCAACTAGCCGCCATTAAATTCATCATCGGCCAACAACATTTTATGAGAACTCATACGACACATGAACTCCCCGCAGACATCATTCTTTGCCATCATCTCAAGCTATTAGAGCTTGGTGTTGCAGCTTGAATGGTGTCTCATAGTAGTTTGATGGCAGGCATGAACAAATAGTACAGGTTTGTAACCCTGTTCCCCACCATGCCTCCTGGGATGCAATTTACCTTCTCTCTCCTGACCTCAGCTATCAGTGTGACATAGGAGGTTAAAGAAAATAAACAAGTGGCCTCAAAGAATTTGATGGAATCATTAAATCAAACCCAGGTGCAGATCCTTAGCCCATGTGCCATCAACCAAAATGTAATGAATGAACAAATCAAGCTTCTTGCAAAGATCATTACCCTATGGACCATCAACCTATATAGGAATTGTCAATAAATCAAACACATCTAGTCGCATCATTGGCCAATACTTTCCCTCAAATAGCTGCAATCATCAAAGGAGCAAAGTAGGAGATTCAAAAACCAAATGGAAGTGGCCTCTCGATTGCATCACGTGCCAAATAAACTGAGAAGCTGCAAGTAGTGAAGCCTGGTGCTAAAAAGAAGAACATTGAGCCCCTCACTTCTTCCTCTGAGCTCATGAAGTGAGGAGCTTGATGTTCTTTCATTTTAGCACCGACAGAAGCTTTGACAAGTGCTGAGGAGATGGGGAGAGGCACAATACCTTATAACATGGTTAGGACAAGTATGCAGCCAAGAAACACAGGCAATACAAACAAAAATGAACAGTTTTCTTGTGATGTGCACAGATGTCTTAAAAGAAGGGAGAACATGGCCTCATAATGACAGAAATTGCTTCAAAAGAAGAGAAAGGAGAACAGGGCCTCATATAATGACTCAGCAGAATAGTATATCTCATATCACGCATGGAGTGTTGAGAAGACCAACCACAAGATGCCATCCTATTAGGCCAGAGGCTGTAATGGTTACAGTCCTGTGGATGGTAGCACAACACTTGATGACTAACATGAATCAAGTAAGAGTATTTAAGAACCATGATTTGGCACCTTAGATTGTTTTGGCACCTTAAATTACAAAGAGTGCATCATAGCCCAAAAAAGTAAGCCGCAAAGCATCATCGGGCAACAAAAAAAGGCCTCAAAGATATATAAACACATTATTAGTAGCACAATAAGCATCATTGGTGGCATTTTGAGAAAGGTACTAATTACAATGTCATGATATCCATGAAGGACATGGTAGCATCCATACCCAGCCACAGCAAAAGTAGAAGGGCATGTGAAGCCTGGTATGGATGTTTCCCATGGTCTCGATGAACACCATGAAAAACACAACAATAACAAATGCAGGAGCCACCTCAGACATGATTATTTTGCATCATTGGCCATGAATCAGGTATAATCAGGAATAATAAGGCAACATGAAGCAATTGGGCGTCTTTGATATGGGCCAAAAACGCCTGGCCGCCCTCTTAATGAGATTTAATCAGGTATAAGGCAACATGATTCAACAATACACATATCCAACCAACCAGTGAACTAGCAACCAAAGAAATGGGGACAAATCGTGGATTTCACCTCGGGTCTAGCCGGGGACGGTGTTCGGGAGGAGATCCACAACGGGGAAGCGGATCCACCGACCACCGGCCTCACCACGCACGAGCCGACCGTGGGAAGAAGACCGCCTCACCGGAGACGGAGCAGAAGAGGAAGAAGACCGCCTCACCGGAGGCGGAGCAGAAGAGGAAGAAGCCCGGTCTCTCCGGAGCCCGCGAGAGAGCGCCGCGCCGCCTGGACGCAGATCCACACAGCGGGAGGCAAGAGGAAGCCCGGGGAAGTCGACCGACGCGCCGGCAGCGGACGTCCCTCGTCGACGGTAACTCGACGGGAGCGGTTAGGGTTTGGAGAAGAAGAACTCTGCTAGCAGAGAGGAGACGGGAAGAAGGCAACGGCGGGTAAGAAGCGCGCGAGGAAGTTTCCCACTGCCCGCGCGAGCCCGCGAGAGCCACCGCCGACTGTTGGTAAATCTAACGTCACTATAACATTAGGTGGAGTTAATCTCACCTAAGGCTATAAGCCATCGAGAAACTTCGGTGTGGTTCATCTCTTAACACTACTATGTGCTAGGTTGTCATCCCCAAGCAAAGAATGCTAGGAAATGCATAGGTGATACTTGTGAATGTGTTGTTTGCAATCTAAGGAAATAAATATAAAAGGTCTATCCGCGCGCGCACAAATATAAATACCACTTTGTAGCATTTCACCGGGAGTAATCCAGGTTTTGTTATTTATATTCTACCACAGGGAGAAATAATTGAAAGGTGGGCACAAACATAATTAATAAGTGGCATACTTATGAGAGATTCTTTTACTAGTGCTAACTTTAGCGAGGTAAGTGAAACCGGTGATGGTTGAAAAGCCTTTTCTTTACCACATGGTTGGAAAAGCCTTGAATGCGACGAAAATGGTAAAGCTTTTCAAAAATTTGATATTGTTGAATCCTAGCATGTCATATACTATGCTTTGAAAGGTAGAGAGTAACTTTAAACAATTCGACTTTTTATAGAAAAATTGTATCAACAATTCACAAATCTATTAGCTTCCATTATCCAAAAGTGCTCTTAGCTATTCCTGTAGAGGATGACTAATTTTTTGAGGATGCCTATCACTAGGTAATTTTATGCATTCTCAAACCGTTGGAACTTAGAAAACCACATAAATGGTAAAAATGAGAGTAGTCCGCTAGCCCTAGGAAACATTCAGTTCAAAACCATTCTCCACTATTGCTCGTGTCCTCTCTCCGCTCGTCTTTCTCATCCTCGCCTTGAATGCGGCGAAAATGGTAAACCTTTTTAAAATTTGACACTATTGAATCCTAGTATATCATATACTACGTTGAAAGGTAGAGAGTAACCTTGAACGGTTCACATTTTTTATAGCAAAATATCAACATTTCACAAATCTATTATCTTCCATTATTAAAAAAAAGCTCTTAACTATTTCTGACTAGAGGACGACTGATTTTCTAACCGTTGGATGCTCGTCGGTAGTTTTGTACGGCTCAAGCAGTTGGAGGCCGGAAAATCACGCAAATGGTAAAAATGGGAGTAGCCCGCTAGCCCACGGAAGCACGCTTTCAGTTCAAAACCATTCTTTCACTGTTGCTCCTGTCCTGTCTCCCTCCGCTCCCTCCCTCTCGTCGTCTCCACATCTCCGGCTAGGGTTTGCTCTTTCCGCCGCGTCCGACGTCTTTCTCGCTCTCGCCGCTGCCGGGACCAAGGATGCCGCAAGAGCAAGGTGTGGAGGAGCCGCCGCCGCAGGCGGAAGGCGAGGCACAGCCGGCCGCCGATGTCCCCATGAGCGAGGCCGCGGCGGCGGAGGACGAGGAGGAGGAACCCGTCACGGGGGAGGAGGGGGCGGTGCAGACGGGGCCGCCGCCGCCGTTGATTCCGTCAAGGCTTCAGTGAAGCCCGAAGCAGAGGGCGTGGAGGAGGAGGACAGGGAGGAGCTGAATGGTGTCCCGACGGCGGATTTGGTTGCCGAGGTTGCGAAACTGGAGAACGGGGATGGGCCCGTGACGGTGGGTGGCTTGGCGGGTGAGGGCGGAGTTGGAGCTGGAGATGGCGGTGATGATAAGGGCCTGGTTGGTCAGAATCAGCCTGCTGTGAACCAGCTTGTGATGGTGCCGGCTGAGGAGGATCTGGCATTGACCAAGATCTCAAATAATTCCTTCATGTTTGATTACACCACTGGTGGTGATGACTCCGGGACTGAGGAGGAGCAGGCTGCCTTCATGAAGGAGCTCGAGCGTTTCCATAAGGAGAAAATGTTGGAGTTCAAGCCCCCGAAGTTTTATGGCGAAGGATTGAATTGCCTCAAGTAAGCACACAAACCACAAAAGTTTTTTTTTCCCTGTAATTACTAATTGTCCTATGACCATGCTGAACTATGTAATTGTATCTTTATAGATTGTGGAGACAAGTTACTGGATTAGGCGGCTATGATCAGGTACTTGTCTTCAATATTATGCCTTTTTGGTTTGTTGAAGAAAACACAAATGAGTTCTATTTGTAACACACATGTTCGGTCATTAATATATTTTTTCCTGCTAAAAATGAACACATGTCAGGAACATGTCTGTTGCAAAGAGCCTCTTGCTAGAGTTTAATCCTGAATTTCTCACCCTATGTGCCTTTGTTTTTTCTATGTGGGTACTTAGCGTATCATTCTCATCTAACTTTCCACCTCAAGGACGGGTTAAGAATTTTGACTACCTTGACCAATTCTGTTTACATATGTTTTATTGACCATTAGATTAGATTATCTTAATTTTACACTCTGCACAAAACATGTCAGCACTATTGTTTATCTGATTTCTCCCTTTTCACTTCCAGAGTCGTACAGAACCATCATATTAATTGTTATTTGTTCATACTGTTCAAGGCTATCAAGTCGTTCGACTAATCACGATTAGTTGGTATCGGTTCCACGGTTATCTGTTATGCACTACGATTAGTTAATATTAGTCCCGATTAATTATGGTTAGTCATGATTAGTCGGGCTAATTGGTGCCATGGTGACTAGGGTCGATTATATGATTAAAAACATTGATGCTGTTGTCTTTCTTTGGCATGGAATATGTTTAGACATTCACCTTGTTTGTAGCATTTCGTGTCCATGTTAAAATCTTCTAGTCGATGTTCAAGTTCAAACAGACTACTGTGTAGCCTGCCTATGAGACGCTGGTGCTCCTGTCTGACTCTGAGAGTCAGTTATGGACCATCCCTGCTCTTGTTACCCTGGTTGGCACTTTTTTTTTATTTACCTGTATAATTTACTTCCACAAAGAACACTGTCTAATAAAAGCAATGGTAAAGACCTCAGCAAGGAACCAAAAATTATCCATTATAAGCATGAGTATTTCTATCTGAGAAAGCACCATTTGCAGAGTAAATAGCTATACTGCTAGTAACTTTTAGTGATGAAATTTAAGTCTGTTGATATTCACTACCCAATTGATGACATTATTTTCCCTGCGCCAATTTGACATTTAATTTATTTTATTTCTTTTGTGATTCTAAAATATATCTGTTGTGTCGTCGTGACTATTTCTCCCCTGTTTCTTGGAAAGTGGTTTTGGTTGATTAACTTTGCTGTATAGGGAGGGGGAGGAAGAGAGATATTTTGCCTCATATGCTTGCTAACTAGTTGCATCAACACTGAACAGGTGACATCATGCAAGCTGTGGCGTCAAGTGGGAGAGTCATTCAAACCTCCAAAGTATGACTTTTATAGTCTGCAACTTATTTTGATGGTCCACAATTGTCATTTTAACAGAAACTGGGACATAGTTCACATAGGTTCTTTCTGTACTCGATCCCATGATACGACTTGCATGTTTTTATGCAGGACATGCACAACTGTTTCATGGACTTTCCGTAATTTCTATGAGAAGGTAATTTTACATTCATGGTTCCTGGGAAACCTGTTCAGCCTTTATAGCTTCTAGTTTCTGCACTGTTTTAGCATTTGAGTGTTGCCAAGCTACCATGGCAGTTTGTTGTATAGAAAAAACTTTTCATTTAAGCTCATTCTTCGTGAGCATGCCAATTGAGTCTTGCTAGCTCAAATACATGCCATTATTTATAAGTTTTACCAAGCTGTTAACATAGGATTATGCCCTAAATCTAATCTAATCTCCTTAATTGGTACAGAGCCGATCAAATTTAAGGTTATATTGTGGATTTCTTAGTGGTAGGATAGTGTGAGATACTGGCTTTTTTATCTTTCTTTTCCTCTCTTTTACAGGCACTCCTTGAATATGAGAAACACAAAATCGAAACAGGAGAGTTCCAAGTAGCTTCATCTGCTCTACCAGATCGGATTGGTTCTGAGAGCCAGGTACAACTTTATGTGGTCTAGTATATAACTTAGCACAAGCTAGTTTCATTGTGATGGAATTCATTTTTAATAAAGATCTGTGATATTTCCATGTACTCCCCCCGTCTCAAAATATAAGGCACAATTTGACTTGGTGCCGATTTCAAGATAACTCTTATAATATAGTTTAATTTGTGGCAACAAAAGTTTGGTAATTAGAGAGTATTTCTAAATAAAAATCCACTGTAACAACTTTTGTAGTTAAGAGTAAATTCGACGGCGGTCCTCAAACTTGTTCGCCTATGTCATCCCGGTCCCTAAACTCGTAAATGATCCGTTTAGGTCCTTAAACTTATTCATCTATGCCATCCTGGTCCCTAAACTCGCAAATTGCATGTTTAGGTTCTTAAATTTGTTTAGCTATGGTCCCTAAACTCACTAACCGCCTATTTAGGTACTCAATCTCTGTTCGATCTAACTGGGTGATTTGCGAATTTAGAGATCAAGATGATAGCTGAACAAGTTTGACTTGAGAACCTCAATGAGTGATTTGTAAGTTTAGGGACCAGGATACAGCTGAATAAGTTTGAGGACCTAAATGCATGAGTTGTGAGTTTAGGGACTGAGGTGATACAACTCAACAAGTTTAAGGTCAACCAGCTGTGGACTTTACTCTTTAAGAGCTTTTCATATGACTAGACTAATTGTTGGTCAAAGATAACAAATTTTGAGTTTGAGATATCTGCACACCTTGTATTTCGGGACGGAGAGAGTACTTCGAAGTGCTGACAGGATGCTCATGCGGTTGTGCTAAAACATGGGAAAGATATGCAAGGAGACTAAAGTTCAGGTTGTATCACTGTATGTTTGCCCAGGTTGGTGGAAGCCATGTATCTGGTTCTGGACGAGCCAGAAGAGAATCTGCAACTCGTGCAATGCAAGGCTGGCATTCTCAGCGTCTACTCGGCAATGGTGAAATTGCTGATCCTGTAATTAAGGTATTTGTTGCTTTCAAATCAAGGGTCGCGCGATTTTCATTTTGTTGTATAATAATATATATTTTTTATTTTTCTCCAGGATAAAGCGCCTATTGTCTTAAAGAAGGATAAGACTCCTAAAAGCAGTGGTACCTTTCTGCATTATATTTCATTTTACTTCTGTTATGCCATTACTTACTAACCGTAGTTAGTCGATTGGGTCTTGGACAGGCCTCTTGATCTCTACTTGTACTATATTTTTTTCTTCTTAATGAAATGAATTGCAGCTCTCATGCATTGTTTTAGAAAAAAAATCCTCACTAATCGTTGGATCCGTGTAGGTTCTGCCAAGAGGAAAAGGACACCATCCCTGGATGATGACAGGGTGATACCTTATAAGTCCGATAAGCTACAGTAAAACCCCTGTGAACTTATAATATTCACGCATCCTGCATTCCATTTTCCTATCTATTGCTGTTAAAAAAATACAGTAAGAATTGCAACACGGCTTCACAGAATTAGCTTGATTCTGTTCTTTTGCGTGAATAATAATAGTCCTACAGGGCATAATATCCATTTGAATAACTATTTAGGTTTGCCATGGCATTAGTCCTTTTTCCACCTTCCTCCTTGGACTTTGATCGATTTTATGAAATATTTCCTATCTGCCAGAAATGACTCGATGGTCATTGACATGGGCCCTCCTGCTGATTGGGTGAAAATAAACGTTAGAAAAACCGTGAGTATCTGTATCTCACCTATTTCTGTTGTTAAATCTTATAGCTTTGTGCTGCTTCTTATTTGTTTATTGTTTCCTCATAGTTCTCAGTTTCATTAATTCCTGAAGGAAATTTTGAAGCATTGCAATTCTGCCAGTGAACGTGTGAACCGCTGTTTCTTTATGAAATGTATATATCTCAGTTAGGTCTTGTGGTTATTATGGAAATTTTCGTAAAGAATATTGGCTAGCTAGTAATCAGTGAAAATGATCCCCTTAAGGGCATTTCGTGAAAGAGATTATGTTTTAGTTAATTTATTTATTTTTATTCAATTTATTTCTTTCAGAAGGATTGCTATGAAGTCTATGCTTTAGTTCCTGGCCTTCTGCGGGGAAGAAGTAAGTAAATGCAAATCTTTTGTAATGGTTATGGTTTGTTATTGTCCTTCAATCACGATCTCTGTGTGCTGCAAAAGTTGGAGACACTGATGCATGTTTTGATGCAGGTACATGTTCAGTCTGACCCGCTGGTCGTTTGATAGTTACTGGAGAGCCTGAACAATTGGATAACCCATGGGGTGTCACTCCATTCAAGAAGGTGTGTGAGCTCTTTGAATTGTATCGTGATGGATGTTTTTCGCTTTGAAGGGTACTCCTTACTGAAACTTGTACATCCTTTGCAGGTCATTAGTTTGCCTTCCCGCATTGATCCTCACCAAACCTCTGCAGTTGTCACCCTCCATGGGCAGCTATTTGTGCGTGCACCATTTGAACAATCAAAATAATGTTGATGCCACAATGAAGTACGATAATACAAGTATGCCCTTGTTTTCCAATGGTAGACTGCTAGGTCTATGTTTTATCATTCCAAATCAGAAACTATCATCTATGTTTTATCATTCCTACTAATCAGAAACTGTCATCGGATGAAAATGGAAACTAAAATGGACAAATGCGTAGCTGATTATTTAAATAATTCTATACACCGGAATTTATTGTTTGTATTGAATGCAAGGCTTTTCTTTTGTCCTGCTTGTGTTAGCCCCCCCAAAATTACAAGATTACTTGTGTGCTTACCACACCCCTAACCTGAACCGGCTGTGAACTCAGTACCTGTTTTGTGCTTACCACACCCCTAACCAACTTGTCTCTCTTTCAGGTTTGGCTTACGGGTGGGATTATATTGTTGTGACATGAGCTTAGAGTTCTCACCCCAAAAACTAGTTCCTTGCTGATTCTAATGCTTCGAGACTCTTCCATGCTAGATCTCTCCTGTATCAAGTTAAACCCATTAGTTGACATAGTTCTGTGTGTATTCAGCTGTGCCCATTGGCTGTGAATTGTAGCTAAAGCAAAGTTACTAAGCCTAGAGTTTAGGATGTTAATAGCCTGATGCTCAACATGTCCATGGTTTCTTTTCAATTTAACCGGCATAAAGTGTACTGTTTGTAGCAATGTAGTATGTAGCTTGTTCCCAGTATTTGAGCTCTTGAACATGGAGTCAGGTAGATCCCTTGTATGTAACTGTTGCCGGTGCATTGCTAATTTGCTATTCAACTTGTATTGTTAAACAGTCTGAAACTCTATGGCCTCCGCTTGTAACCTGCCTCCTTATTGTGCGACTTTGTGCCTCAGTACTAGCTGAAAGAAGCAATACTGAACGCTAAACGACTGCGGTGGACCATGCTTTTGCGTTCAGGACAGAACACTCACAGTTTTGTGGGTCCCGATAAGAACAGTTTGTAACCAGTTCAGATGTGACCCTAATCTATGTTATGATGCTCGCAGCTGTACAGGGCTATCTAGATCCGGAGTACGAGTACATATTGTTTGCTGCAATGTCAGTTCTGTTCTGCAGAGCCAGGAGTACACGTCGGTCTCATTCAAAATAGGGTGTGATTGCCTCAGCAGCCATGGCGCTCCTGAGAATATAATTCAGCAGCACTCTCTTTTGTAGCCCTGGGTGACAGCTAGGAATTTGCATGGGTACCGTGTTGAATGGAAGTCTTTTTTCATCTAAAATAAGATAAAATAAAATAAAATAAATAGGGCATGATTGGTTGCTTGGATTTTACTTGGCTAGACCTACAAAATGACCTACAAGATGTGCTTATTTGGTTTGCTGCACTAGCACTTGGGCTGGCTCGTCAACTGCAAAAAGGGATCCTCCGGCCTGAAAAAAGAGAGCTTCTATGAAAACATTCTAAACATTCTATATTTCCTTCCTAGCCTCCACCATCCACCCAACCACGCCTCCATCATCCACGTCCATACCAACCACGCTACCATGCACCAGGCTCTTGTCCATAATAACATCGTGTTCCTCCCCAACATCGTGCTCAAAGGCCACCACGAAAGTCCCCTCCGGCTCCTCCGTCAAAGTAAGCTGCAGTAGCAGCATGCCAACAACGAAGAAAGGGAGGCCGAGCCATGGCCCATGGGGTTCTCTTCTTCACTGACACTGCCATCTTCACCTCAAAACGAACTCACATATGTGTTGCCCAATGCCTATCACTGCAAGATTGAGGTCGATGGTCGTCATGCATGTTGAAGGTAGCTGCAGGACGGGCTATTTATAGGTTGATCGCAGGGTGCCTACGGCGGAAGAGGAGGTTGAGAAAAAGATTTAGCCAAGCGCAAAGAAAAGTAATGCCTTTTAGCTTTAACCATAGCGTTTTAGCACGGGCATACTGCTTGTACGAGGATCATGGTCGTTTCTACCATGCTGGTTGTTGGATGTAGTAAGTAATTAGCCATCTAATGATGTTACTCATGCATTATTAACACATGTTGAGGGTCTGTTTGGTTTGAGGGACTAGGGACTAGAGGCTAATAGGACTAAAATTAAAATTAGAGGCTAACATAGTCCTCATGTTTGGTAATTTAGGGACTAAATGAGACTAAAAGTTAGTCTCTAGTCCTTAGTCCCTTGGGAACCAAATAGACCCTAAGTCATGGTGCCCCTTTGTGAATACATATATTATAAGCAATATGAAACAAGTCATCCAAACATTAAACACAAAGTACAATTATTATTCATAACAACATGATTATTGGCTCCGAGCCGGTGCCCTTCCTACAATGGCTGTGGCAGATGCACAACAGTGACTCAACTCAAAACAGCAGACATAACATGCAGCAATATCCCCGAAAAAGGGCAGCCGATCAAAGTTACAATGAAAGGGCTCATTATTCATACAAGACACATTATTCATGCAAGATGATGCAACACACAAAAAAGGCGTCATGATAAGAACATATAGCGGTTTACTAGGGCAACACTCTTTGATTGAGTGCACCTTATGGCTCATCACATGTGTCACCGCCACAGTCGTCTCCCCCTCCTCCTCCTCCGCCCCTCCTCCTCCCGTCGTCACCACCGCCACCACCCCCGTCGCCGCCACCACCTCCGCCTCCGCCCCCCTTGTTAGCACCCACACTACCATGTACCAAGCTCTTATTCCTATGCACCATGACATCTTGTTTCTCCCCAACAACATGCCGAAGGGGCACCATGGAAGCTCCCTCCCGTTCCTCTGCCGAAGTAAGCTGGAGGAGCAGCATGCTGACAACAAAGAGGAGACCAAACCATGGGGTTCTCTTCCTCACCGACATCATCTTCAGCGATCACACAAACTCAGTATATGTTGCCTATCCCTGCAAGGTTAAAGTCACCATGCATTATGCATATATTGAAGGTGGCCTATTTATAGGCTGATGGAGGGACCGGGAGGGGGTGGGGAGGTATTAATTGCAGCCATGTTTGGAATATAATGCACCATGTACCAATATCTTCGATTATGTACTCCAAAATTCGTGTACCAATATCTTCGTTTATTTTTTTCCACAACGGTAAACACCGAATTTCATTACTGGTAGCAACGAAATTACAAAAGTTCGAGTTCAGTAACTTCCGACACATCGATTTAACCCGCCCACACCTGTGACCACCCAGGGGACCCAAGTGTGGGCAACGATCAGGAAAGCTAAACCTGCTGAAACGTCCTAGATAAAACCATCAAAGTACAGAGAAACGTGGTTGCGCAAGTGCAAACCCACTGTCAAGCTAAAAAACTGAGCAAAAAGACTCGGCTACAGCACATGTCCTACACCAGACAAACATCTTCCATGTCTGGGCAGGATCCATGGTCGTAGCGCCGGTATCAGCCTGTCGCCGTCTTGAGCTTCAGATATTGTGAGGAACGAGCTGAAGCCCTCCTGATGAGTTCTGCATTCCCTGTCCATGGAAGAACAGTGCAGCACTCTTCACCACCTCCGCGGCTTGAACCACCTGATCTTGCATGTCCGCCTTCAGGAGACCTGACCAATAAGCCAAGAAGGAGCAAATTAAGCAAACTATCTCTGTTGGTGATCTGATGCATTTCTTCTCAAAGCAAATGTCATTTCTCATTCTCCAAATACTCCAACACACTGCAGCCAATCCCACCATATGCATACTGGGACAATGAGGGATTGAACTGTTAATCCACTGCCAATATTGGCCAAAATTTCCTGGTCTACAATCAACCCCAAGAGCATATGCCAAAAGGCTCCAGACATATTTTGCAGATGGGCAGTCAAAGAACATATGTAAACTAGTTTCTTTTTCAGGGCAGAAAGCACATTTTTTCATCACCCTTCCATTTTTTTTCGATTAACACATCTTTTTGTAAGAATGGCATCTTGGAAGACCAACCACATAAAATCTTAATTTTTAAAGGTATCCTTGCTTTCCACAATTTTTTCATGTTAATACTTTTGCTCGTCTCTGCAGAGATGCTTGTATGTTGACTTAACAGAAAAATTCCCAGACTTCTCCCACACCCATTTTGGTTTGTCCCTTCTAGAGTTAGGACTAAACCAAAATACCATGTGTTGCAATTTTCTCAGCTGATCTTGAAGATCTTCATATAACCACCTTCTGAAAGTTAACTTCCAATTTTTTTCTCTTCATTTCTACGCTATGACGGTTTCTGCTCCAGATTTATCTCATAGAGCCTAGGAAACTTATCAGCTAGAGAGATATCACCACACCATCTGTCCAGCCAAAAGCTAGTATATTCCCCATCTCCCACTACCATGGATCTGCCTTTCAAGTAGATATCCTTGACTTTTAAAAGATCATTCCACACAGGGGAATTATTTGGATGTTTGGACAGAAAGCAAATGTTATTCTTCTTCAGATATTTATTCCCGACAATATCCTGCCAGATCCCACATCCACTCTCTATTTTCCACCACCATCTACAAAGAAGACTGATATTCATCTTTCTTAAGTCTTTTTTACCCAAACCCCCTTTGTCCTTAGGTCTGGTAATCCTTGACCACCTGACTAGGTGATATTTTTTTTTTATACTTCCCCTTGCCAGAAGAACCTTTTTCGGATAACATCCATTTTATCCAAAATGGTGATAGGTAACAAATACATTGACATGGTGTAAATTGGAATACTACTCAAGCAAGAGTTAATAAGCACCAGTCTACCCCCAAGAGTAAGGGCACTGCCTTTCCAGCCATCAAGTCTTTTCATTAATCTTTCACAGAGTTTAAGCCAATCCACCACATGTAATTTGGAGCCAGCCACAGGGACTCCCAAGTATTTTATAGGCCAGCAACCAATGGCACAATTGAATAGGTTAGAGAAAAGAAATATTTTTATCATTGTCTTGACTGATCATAGCTATCTCACTTTTAGAGAAATTTATTTTTAATCCAGACATTTCTTCATATAAGTATAACAAAAGTTTCATATTAGCTGCTTGCTCAGCATCATCTTGCAAGCATAAAATTGTGTCATCGGCATATTGTAGGATAGCCACCCGTTTTCCACATATTCGGCACAAGCCCCTTAATCAAGCCATTTCTTTGAGCTAAAGTGACCATCTTAGCAAGAGCATCAGCAGCAATATTAAACAAAAAAAGGAGAGAGGGGATCACCCTGTCTCACTCCCCTCCCAGATTTGAAGTAAGCCCCAGTCTTATCATTGACTTTAACACTAACCGTGCGAGAGGTCATCACAATTTTAATCCATTCACACCATTTTTCACCAAACCCTCTTTGTTTTAAGCATTCAAAGAGAAAGTTCCAATTCAGCTTATCGTAAGCTTTTTCAAAGTCTAATTTCAGAATTATCCCATCCTTCCTCCTGATTTTAGTATCATGTAAAATTTCATGTAAAGTCATGATTCCATCCATGATATTCCTATCTTTAAGGAATCCAGATTGGCTCTTATTAATAATTCTCCCCATGATTTTTTCCATTCTCAACATAAGTGCCTTTGTGAAGAACTTGTAAACCACATTTAGCAAACAAATGGGTCTATATTGTTTGATGTTATTTGCCTCTTTAACTTTTGGCAATAAGGATATCACCCCATAGTTTATTCTGTCAATATCCAATTTCAATTCATGAAAGTCACCAAACAGTGCCATTAGGTCAAATTTGATAATATCCCAGCAGTGCTGGTAGAATTCCACAGGAAATGATCAGGTCCCGGGGCTGTGTTTTTTCCGTTGAAAAAAACTGCTTCTTTAACTTCACTTTCACTAAAAGTTCTTTCTAAAATTTCATTATCCTGTCTAGTCACTTTTCTTCAGGTTCCCAACAATTGGAGTCCAGATGCACACCAGAAGGAATGGTTGCACCAAACAAATCTTTATAAAAATTTGTAGCATGGTTGACTAGATTCTCCTCCCCTTCAATGATAGTGTCATTGTGGTTTAGGGAGAAAATAGTATTTTTCCTCTTCTTTCCATTAGCAACTCTATGAAAAAATGCAGTGTTGTTGTCTCCTTTGAGCAACCAATTACTGTTAGATCTTTTGTGCCAATAACTTTCTTCTTCCTCCAGAATTTTCAACATTTCAGTGTGAATAAAAGCTTTTCTATTCAACTCATCTGCAGAAAGGCTATTCTCTTCTTCTTTTTTCTCCAAAACCACCATTTCCTCCTCTAGGATTTTCTTATATTTCCTAGTATGGCCTTTTATACTTTGACCCCATCCTTTAAGAAATTTCTTTACTCTCCCCATCTTGATACACCAAATGTCCAGTGCAGACTTGGCTTTGATGGGTTTACTCCATATTTCTTTTACTTTCTCATAAAACTCACTTTGTTTTAGCCATGAATTCTCAAAAGAAAAAGGTCTAGAGCCAATTTGCTGACTTAAATCTGTCCTCACAATCAAAGGATTGTGATCAGACATGTATCTGGGAATCTTTCTCAAGTTACAAAGGGAAATTCATCTTCCCATGTACTAGAAATAAGAACCCTGTCTAGTTTTTCTAGAGTAGGGTTTGTCCTATTATTGCTCCAAGTGAATTTGCCACCCACCAGGGGTAACCAATATCTTCGTTTATGTACTCCAAAATTCGTTTACTCCTTTGGCCCGGTGCACAGGTTGCTCTTTGAGCCGTCCGATGCCACACAGCCTGTATCAGCCACTACCCGTTTGTCCCGCTGCGGGGCAACGAAAAACAAAGATATCTGGACACCTGCAATGACCTGGCGGCCAATGAAACAAGCCTAAATTCGTCGGCATGAATTTTGATATCGAAAAAAAAAAGGAAAAACAGTCTGACTAGGACGGTCGTCGTAACGAGTGACCAAGCCAGGAAAATATTTACGTCATAACCAGTGACAAAGCCATGAAAATATTTATGAGGTAACCAGTGACGAAGCAAGGAAAATATATACGAGGGGGCAAACAAAAACGCTATAGCGACAAAGGTTCAGTATAACCCCACATGATAAACAGATCTAAACCTTCTATATGGGAAACCCCCACTTAGGAGTTCTCAAGCCCGTGGTGAAGCCACGTCACCGAAAACTCCCCCGTTCGCTTCCGCCCGTCATCTAGCGTCGCCCGTCCGTCCGCATTCTCCGCCCGCACGCGGCGGCCCGGTAGCCATGAAAACGGATCGGATACGAACGGATATCACTCATATTGTATTTGTTTTCATATTTCTATCGGATCCGATTCGACACGGATAGGGCCCGGATACATATACGAATCACGGATTATCTCGTTTCGGATCACGAATAATAAGTATCGAATACGGTATGAAACGGATTCGAGAATGTCAAATACAAATATCTATTCGGATATTGAGTAAAAAAGCAACATGCTCGTGGTCGTGGGTCATGGACTCATGGGTCATTTGCATTGAGAACTTCACCCATATCGGCGTTTACATTGCCGATCCGAGGATCCCGGAATTGACCTATAGCTCACGGTTGTAGTGGTGTCTCCTTGTCAAGTGGTGCCGAGCAACGAATTGCTTTGTTGGCCAGCTCTATTCGGATACATCCGTTTTTTGCAGGTTGAATATATCCGATAAATTACCGGATTATCCCATATCCGGCGGATAATCATGATATCATATTTGTATTTGATATCCGTATTTGTATCCGTATTTGAGTCCTTGCCATGTTTCATGTGTTTGCCGGTTGTAGGGTTTGGTGCCGCCGTGTGGCCAGGAGCTGGGCCATGGCCGGAGTGCCGGACCCGGACGTCGTTGTAAGTTTTGGTGCCTCCCTGATCGAGTTGGCCAGCCGGCTACCAGTTCCTTTATTTGTTTGATGAATGCGATGCTTGCTGCTTGCTTGTTGTGTACCTATCTGCTTATTGTCTCGTGGTATTTCTACTATCTCTCGCTGGCTGTGCATGGTTTTGTGATGCATTCTCCTGCCTGCTTGCTTGGGTGCTGGATGCTGGATGCTGCTACTACTACTAGATGATCACACGCAGAGGAAAATCATGTTCATTACACTCAAAATCTCTAACGAAACAAGCAAGCTGAAGGGGTCATCGGGTCCCCAGGCTGCCGCCGGCTGGGAGTGGGAACCGCAGGCGATGAGCACACGACGTGCAAATCTGTCGCGGCAGCAACGAGCGGTGGAGGAGGCCCTCATGTGAAAAAAGAAGACACCACAAAAACCATTGTGGGACCAAAATTTATTTTTTAGAGGTAAAATATTAGGCACTCTTGGAGATGACCTTCTTTTTTTCTTCTAATATTTTTTCAAGAGTTGGGAAACATGAAGTTTTTAGGAGAAAAATTTAGGAAACTCTTGGAGATGCTCTTATAGCTATCTAAATTTTAGTTAGCTAAAATTTAGTTGGATGCATCTAAATTTATCTTAAAAGAGTTTGAGATTCTTTCCCTTTTTCCGATCCACTGTACATGATTTCCAATTCCTTTTTTGTTTTCTGTTTTCCCAACGGCACAACCGTCATTTCAATTTGTTTTTTTAACAACTTTTTAGGTTTTTTTTCTAGGTTTCAATTCAATTCTATATTTAGTTTTTCTTTTCAATAGTGCATCTAACAATCTCATCAACACATATGAAATCATACAAGATATCAACTCAATGATATTACATAACTTCTTTTCCCCCTTGCAACGCACGGGCATCTTTTGCTAGTTTGAATAAAATATGCGGATATCCGTATAAGTATCCAAATTTAGTTCACATTTGTTCGGGCCGAGCGGACGATCGAATAAATATCCGTACCATTTTCATCCCTAGCCGCGGCATTCATCTCCCAAATCGGAATCGCATGAGTCGGTCCCGATGAGCTCCCGCGCTCGTCTGCTCCTTCACCTATTAAACCTCCAACATGCCTTTAAATGCACCGAGGTTCTCACCTTCGTGCGGTGGCGCCCATCCGACGCCGCTTCGGGCCGCCTTCTTCCCGCGCCCCTTCCGCGCTTGCGCCCGTCCAGCGCGACACGGAGTTCGCGTCAGCGCCCGGCGATGCACCGCGCCCAGCGCGCGTGCTCGCCGACTACGGTGGCGATCCCGCCGCCCCGCCTCCACGCCCGCCTCAGGCCAGCCGCGCTCGCGCGTCATTCCCCCGCTGCCCCACGGCCATAGCCCGCGCGAGATGGCGCTCGCCCCGCGGCCTCGCTGCCGCCTAGATCGACGGCGTCCAGCCAGCGTCGGCATCTCCTTCGCCGGCGGGCGCCGACGGGCCATGTCGCGAGCGGTGGCGCGGTGGCGCTTTGTCGGAGTTCGCCGGCACCGCGGTGGCGAAGGCATCTTCCGCGTCGCGCCCAGCGCGGGCGCCGCACCTGCCCGCCCGCCGCCGCCGAGGTGCGCGGCCGCACCCGCTCGCGGGAGACGCGACCGCGACGCGACGCCGCCGGCGTCCGACCCGGCGGCAGCGGTGGGGCGGGCGCCGAAACCGACGTCCGGGTGTGGGACCTCCACGAGGCGCTCGGGTGGCGGCCGGGGCAGGACCGCCGTCGCCCGACGAGGAGGCCGCGCCCGTTCGTGGAGTCCGTTGGTGTGGATGGGGCACGGGACGGCAGGATCAGGCGTAGCGCCGCCGACGACGCCGCGCCCCGCCCACCGCAGGTGCGCCCATGTTCAAGGAGGCCCTCGCGCAGCGCATGCCCGCCCGCCCCGTGCTCACCATCGTCGCCACGTCAGACGGTTTAATAAGAGTTCGCTTTATGCGTTTGTGGAAGCATACCGCAATGTTTAGTTGATGCGTAGTAAATGCCGCAACTGATTTCATTTTTATCGGTCGATTGGTTTGTTGTCATTGGTGTATTGGCTATGGTCAGCAGCCGCTAGATGAGAAGGAATTGGAGCCGGATTTTTTTTTTTTTTTTTTTTTTTGGAGACCATGCCGTTATGCGTGTTTTTCATTAAAGCGAGTAAAGTATAAACAACAAGATACAACGGTAACCAAACAAGATTACCGAAGGCAAACCTAGCAACTACTTTGATACAAATGAAGGGATTACATTTTGACAAATTTGCAACAAAGCAACCGGACGCAGCGGGTTAGGCGAACTCCTCACCCAGCCCCCTCGGTGTTGAGATCCGAGTGGAGAGGTCGAACGCTCCATTGAGAAGGATCTCAAAACGGCGCCGCTTAGCCGGCGGCATTCCCCTCCGAAGACGGCCCCGACCTTATCCTCAATGGCGCCGGAGCCTCACCGCCTCCACGCGCCACGCCCGGCTTAAGCAAGAGGTTCTCGGGCTGCGCAGTCGCGTTAGCCGCCCTCGGCCGCGACGCTGCGACCGGGCTAGCGGCGGGGTGTGGGTAGAGGCTGGAGTCTTGCGACCGGCGCAGCGCTGTCCCGACTTGAGGATTGGCGTGGCGGGCCAGCACACACCCGATCCTCAATCTCGCGCAAAAGACCTCTGCGGCTCGCGAGGCGGCGACAATGTCGGGCCGGTTCCCGGTGTCCACAACCCGAAGGACGAGTGGCGAGGGGCATCGCCGAGCCGGGCGCAGATGCGGGTCCGGCAGCCATTGCGGGCCCGACGTGACCTCAACGTCGTCGTCGGGCGCCAGGCGCAGGGAAGGGGATCCGAGACACAGTCACGTCTTCCGGGGCCCCGCGGCGTCGCGTGAACTCGCAAAGACCGGCTTGCCCACTGGGTCGTCGGAGCCCTCGACTGCGTGGGGGGCGTGAAGCTCGTCGCGGAAGGTCCGCCCCGACCGTGACGTGTGCGGCCGACCAACTCGGTAGCGACAAGCTCCGCCCACCGCCGAGTGGGAAGCGGCGCGGGGTTGCAGGTGCCTCCGCCACGGGCGAACTGCCGCCACCATCGCCCACCCATGGACCCATGGCGACCCGGTGGTCAACGGAGAGCACGGCCCGGCGGTAGCGTGTCGGCGCTGGAAGTAGAGATCATGTTGATGGTGACCTTCGGCAGAGGTTTGGAGCGTTTTCAAAGCGCAACGTGGACGTCGAAGGGGCCGGACATGAAATCGCCCGACGAGGAAGGTGGCGCGGGAGGTGGTATGGACGCCCTCGGCGCCGGAGTCCATGACGCGCGGCCATGCGACGCGGCGTCGATCTCGCTCCGGTGAGTGGCACGCAGAGCCGCGCCGGGGCGGATAACGCCGGCCGGTGCACAATCGCCCGGTGCCTCGTGGCCGGGGCGGGAGAGGCCGGGCGGGAAGTACACCGGCAGCGACGTGATCTCCCGGCCGCCGGCTTGAAGCAGAGGTCGACGAGAGAAGGCGGCACGGCCGCTGCGACGGCGGGTGAGGCGGAGCGAGGCCACGCTGCCGCCACGCCTCGGACTAGAGTGAAACCATCGGCATCAACGGGGCACGGCGACGGCCGCGACGGGGACGGGCGTCCCGAAGGTGGCGAGGCGACGGTGCTCGATGGTCGACGTTGAGGCGGAGAGTGTGCGGGGACGCGCACCGGATGATCCCGGCCGATCCGCAGGGGGGGCACCACGTCCCCGAGGTGCCGCGAACAGGGCGTGCCGCCTCACCAAAATGGCGACGACGGACGCAGCGCATCCACCGCGACGGCGATGGCGGCCACGGCGATGACGGTGAAGAGCCCGACGATGGCTCCGCCGCGGCGCTTGCTAGCGTTCACGACGGAGCCCGTCGGGCGACACCGCCAGGCAGCCCCGAGGATGGAACGGCGAGGCGTGCCGCCATGACGTAGAGGGGCTCCGCTCGAAGGAAGCATCCTCGTCATCGGAGGAATCGAGTAGGCGGCGCTCCCACGCGAGACATTCTTTGGTGGAGCGCCGTCGTCGGTCGGCCCCCAATGGCGGTGACGAGCGGTAGGCGAGGACTCAAGTCGCGACGGGGAAGGGGAGCGCCGAGGTCGGAGTCGTCGGAGAGGGGGATGTCCTCCCAACGCAGCGGCCTTGGCCCCGGCCGCTGCCGAGTGGTGCCTGTGGAAGAACGGGGCGACGTCGGCGGAGAGAAGTGAAGGATTTGCCGGCGCGGAGTGACGCCGGGATCAAGACTCACCGCGCCCACCGACGGCGACGGCAAAGTCTACTGAAGATGACCGCGGCGACGTGGAGGCCACCACGAGAAGCATGCTGGGTTCCGCCGCCGCCCAGCGGCGAGGGCGGGAGGGGGGCTCCGCACTCGGCCCGTGGGTGGTAAGGCTCGGCGCCCATGGCGACGGCCGGCGGCCCGGCCCCGGCGTCGGGGGACGCGATCGCACCGGAGGCCTCAACACCCGCAGTCAGAAGCGGCAGGCGGCCGGGTTGGAAGTAGGTGATGACGACGACGGGGGCGGCCGGCGCCGACGGCCAAGCGAGTCCAGGGGCGGGAGGAGGAGGACGCGGACACGGCCCGGCAGGCCGGCGGCACGAGACGGCCGCTGCGGGGGAAGTCCGCGTGGATCTCGCGGGAGGGGGGATGAGGCACCACGAGATCGCCATGAATGGATGAATCGCGAGGTGTGGGAATCGGGATCTGTGGTTGGGTGGGTGGGCGGTGGCGTCCGGGGCCGGGCAGCCGGCCGGGCGGCGCGCAGAAAGCGGGTCGGAGGAGGGGGGCGGGTCGGGGCGGTCATGACCGGCTTTAGGCCGACCTCATCCGCGGAAGTCAAGACCGAAAAAGGATCGAAGGTACTAGAAATTTCGTCGAGTTATGTTGCTTCTCTCGCTCCTTCCAACGGCGACATGAGCCCCGACACGGCGGATGCTATCTTCGGGAGGAACGAACGAGAGAAAGAGCATGAATGTAGAGATGAGACTACGAGCCACAACCCGCGCCCGGGGTGGCCACGGTAGCCCCAAAAATGTTGGCCCTTGGATCCTCGATTCGACGGTCTTGCTTTGCTTCCACCACACCCAATATATATACGCTCCAACCCTAGCTCACTCACTCTCTCGGGGCCGCATCCCCTCCTCTCCCTCCCCTCCTCGCGCCGGTGGCGGCTAGGGCAGGCGCCTTGACACCGGTACGACCACCGCCGAGGCGGTACGGCGGCCCCCGTCCGCGGGCGCCTTGCATGGTGGCGGCCACGCCGGGCGCGCCCGGCAGCGATAGATGCGGGCGAGCTCGCCTCCCTCCTCCTCTCTCGGTCCGTGGACGCCGGTGCGAGGCGTGGGCGTGGTGGCGTGAAGCGAGGGTCGCAATACGGCGGCACCCCGTCCGATGGGGCCCGGTCTTCCTTGCCGGGCGAGAGGTCCACGGGGCGGATTTGGAAGATCCGGTGCCTCCATGGCGGATCGATCCGTCCCTCCGTCGGATCAAGACGCGAGGCCTCGAGCCTTGAAGCATACTCCCTCTTACTCCTCTCTTGGCGGCGGCTACCTCCCTCCCTCTCTCCGCGGCGGCGGCGCCGCAGCCCACCGGCAAGGAAGGCCCGAGGCCCTGGCCTTGATCGCCGCCCGAGCGCGGCGGTGAGCACCCACCCACCCCGACACGGCGGCGCTAGGGCGAGCGCCCTCCTGGCGCGAGCGGACGCTGGGTGCTCCACCACCTCCATCGTGGGGCCGCCCAGGCAAGGCGGTCATGGAGGCGGGTTGAGGATGGCGACGAGGGAAGCCAGAGTCGGTGTCCGCCGGGTGTTGGGGATGGGTGACTCCGCACGCTGCACGCTGTCGCCGCCCGACCCCATGTTGGCCTCCCTCCGGTCCCGTTGCGCATCCTCTTCGCAGCCTCGACTTCAGTACCTTTTGTCGCTCTGAACGCCGACAACAAGTGCTCTTTCACCCGTGTTCTTTGATCCTTTGCTATGCCACATGGGGACAGGGGGTGCCTCCTCGGTGCTCGATGAAAAGCCTCGGCTAGAATTGGGTAGTTCGTGTCTCGAATACTCAAATACTCTTGCTCGGGGTATGTGAGTCAATGAACAACGATGTGGGGATCGTATGAAGAAGCTAGAGTCAATTTGACCGATAGTATTAATTTAGATACTATTATGTTGGGATAAAAATGATATGCTTATTTCGATTGCCTTTCATGTGATGCTAGCACATTAAATTGAACCAAAATACTTGAAATAGTCTCCATCTATTGCGGGATCCTTCATCAGCCCTGACGGTAGCACGGTAGGGGTTCTAGAGGTCGTGGTTTGTGTTCGAACCGCCATTGTCGTGGGCTCGTGTGAAGGCTTGACAACTTTGTAGCGGGCTTCTTGAAATTTTGATGCTTTGGAGCTATGGATTCACGCTAATAATTTCTCTCTTTCTTCTCGCTTATATTTTTCTCGGGGCCGCCTCATGGTGCTGCTGAACGAGATTGGACAGAGAAACTAGTCGCGAAAAGAGATCAACGACACCTTAATTTTGGTATGCTTCCCTCGATTTCACTATTTCGTAATAGAGTGATTTACACATTTGGGGTTCTCGTTGTTCTTTAGCATTTGCAATATATGTAGCCCTCAATTCTCGCACACCGCATTGCTAGTCGTGTGCGTTGGTCGGATGGTGTGCCATGTCTTAGCCCGGTTCTCAAGCGTTTGAGCTTTCAATTCGATGAAAAAAAAAAATGAAAGTTGCATTTTTATTACCTTTCAAGTGCTCCATCATTTGAATGCGTAAATGGTTTTCATTTATAGCATGCTTTCAGCTAAGAGTGTTTTTATTATAATGTCGATAGAAAATGCCTATGAACTTTTCAGTTTTGCGATTAGCATTTCCAACCTTATACGGTTAGTCGTTGCCATGTTGGGTCGGCCGATGAGAACAAACCAACCTGTTCTAGAGTTCGTGATATAGCGTGGGGAAATGTGTATATGCTGATGTCTTTATGAAATCTTTTATCTATTCCGTAATAGTTTTTATTTGTGCCAAATAGATGCATCGGTCGATATCACCGCTTATTGCACTCCTTGTATATGCGCTTTTTACTCATGCCCGATTTCAGTATAGGGTGTACAATAAGAGATTTGCTTTTAGGTATCTTTAAATATTATGCTTACATATTCTTTGATAAATGATATTTTTTTTTTTATGTCGGCTTTAGGTTTTCCTTGCATGTTTTCGCCAATTTACGTGTTTTACTTACTTCTCTTTTGAGAGTTGATTACTTCATTGCACTTTCAGCTTGGGATAGCAAGAAGCACAATGGAAAATCCAGAGGTCTTTCTTCGAGATCAAGGTTGTTTGCTTGGGCATACTTGCACTATTGATAGGATGCTTTTCCTCAACAACGCCAATGAATTTTAATTCTCACCACAATTGGCGTGCATCGCACACAATGTTCTAAACTGATATGTGATGGTGGTTGTTGTTAATGTTAAAATTAAAGGGATGGAGCATGGAGGCAAAAGGAAACTTATTCAGCCTAGCAGCGATTTTATGGCGTGATTTGGTTATATGGAGGTAATTCTACACAAAAATCATTATGTAGCGGCTACCGCCGTAAAAAGATTAGTTTGCGTTTTCTATTATTTCTTCACTAAATAATCTAAGATTAGCTTTGTCATGTAGTGAAATAAGTACATTCTAGCTAGAAACATGTTAACCATTTT
Organism: Hyparrhenia diplandra; assembly: GCA_015847255.1. Classification (NCBI taxonomy): domain Eukaryota; kingdom Viridiplantae; phylum Streptophyta; class Magnoliopsida; order Poales; family Poaceae; genus Hyparrhenia; species Hyparrhenia diplandra. The sequence goes on along the minus strand of JADLZK010008205.1, from coordinate 203,239 downwards.
GGGTCCTTTTCTTTTTTAACATTTACCCATCCAAATACCTAGCCATTGTCGCCAAGCATCGTTCCTGAAATACATTCTCGCATTACACCATGATCAACTTGCAATTTATCGCCATGGCATTGTACCCGATACCGGTTTGAATTAAATTTCCATGTAGATTACATAGAATCACAAAGGTAATGAGGGTTGGTATTGTTGCGCTTGAACCATAGGTTTTCAATGCTTGGGCTACATCCGAAGGAGTCTAGGTTAAAGTTTTCAGCCGAACAAGCATTGAGCTACGCCTTTTTGCCAATAGATGCTTCATAGCATGTATTTGGCTTTTAATTCTGAATATGCAGCCACGTTCTTATTTAAGCAAGCTTTTTGTATCCCCGCAGTTGCTTGATGTCATCTATCCAACCGCTTGCCACAATCTGAGTATTGATCTTGAGATGCTTCCCCGGTATCTATCTCGCAAGGCTAATGGGCGCACTCGCAGTTTGGTGTTGCTTAATTTCTTCTATGTGCACCGCATTTGGATGGTCATATTTATTTAGCAAATATAGCTGTGCGGTAAAGAGACAAATATTTAGGAATACATGTGTCCTGTTACAAAGCATATTCTAATTTTCCAAAGGAATTGCTTTAACTGTGATCACCACTCCTAAACCCTAAGATTACCATGCCCTCAATAGAAAAGGTTCCTTTTGCTTGTCGCTTATCAGTATGCTCAATCATTGCTACTCTACAATTTCGTGGATAAAACTATGATCCGCCACATGGAACTTTTTGCATTGGCTTCTATCAATTCACAGGTGAAAGTGTGTTGGACAATTTTGAATTTGTTTCATCATTTAAATACCGTCAAATGTCTTCACACAATTTAACATGTGGCATTTTGTTTATGGGATCTCCTGACACTCAGTTGAATATATATATATATATAGGTGTGTCGAGAGGATGGAATATGCAGTGGTGTGTCATCTCGTAGACTGCCTCCTTGGTGTTCTCATAAAGACGGTTTTGTGTAAAATTACGTGCTATTTGGACATCTATCGTGCGGTGTGGGCTTGTTCATGTAAGGTATAAGTATTGTTTGGACAACCTATAACGATTTGCTTTGGACAACCGGTCTTATGTAATATGTAGGGTATGAACATATCGCAGATGTTTTAGAAATTCAGCTTGAGATTTGGCATGTGTAGCCGTGTTGTTGGCCTAACTGGTTTGAGTGGTGGTAACAAGCACCTCCTCTCGATATGTTCAGTTAAGTATCAAAATTATTATATTTTCTAGATGGAGCTTGTCATATTCTATTTGTTTCGTATTAACAATACCATGGACGCCAAGCATTATGGGTGCTGGTCATATCTGTTTTGGTATTTCATATTTGTTTCGCTACTATGTGAGAACCGAAGCGCCCTACTCCCTACGTGGCGTTTGATTGCACTCTATATCTTTTAAATGTGTTAGCCATATAAAATCTATTTCGACAAAGGTCTTTGGTTGATTTGTTGCTTGAACACCGGGCGTGCTAAATCTGTTTTCCAAAGGTGTTATTCCACGACAATGATACTCGGCCCGGTCATGTGTTTTTCTTGCCGTCATCAAAAATGTGATCGGGCCAATGCCCCGCGCGCCCATGTGCGCGGCGCAAAGACAATTTTTCGGTTATGCATTCGGTTGTGTTGCTTGAACACCGGGCGTGCTAAATCTGTTTTCCGTGTTATTCCACGACAAATATACTCGGCCGGGTCATGTGTTTTTCTTGCCGCCATCAAAAACAGGATCGGCCAATGCCCCGCGCGCCCATGCGCGCGCAAAGACAATATTCGGTTATGCATTCGGTGTATGGGCGGAAGTGATAAATTATGCCCCATCTCTCATCCTATATAAGACAATATTCACTTCGGCATGGTCCTTCCTTCGTTTATATAAGTGTTATGCGTTGTTGTGTTGGACAATTAACGAAGTTCTCAATCTTACGACGTCGGTGTTAAAACTTATGCGGCGGATCTCTTCCTGCGAACGCGCTATGGACTAGTGAATCAAGATCGAACTTGAAGTTCCACCTTGCTAGCCAGGGCCAAACAAACAAATCGCGCGGCGAGCTTGCAGCAAAGAAGCGGCATTGGTCTAAACCGGGCCCAAATAAGACGCGGCGGGCCTTGGGCGATAGGCGGCGGCGGCAAAGCGGCGCCGGTGGCTTTGGGCTGCGGCAAGCAGCGAAAGCCGCCCAACAACATCTTCAATAGAATTAAACAATTTTTTGTCCTTGAAAAATAATATTGCTTCAAACTGTTGCAATAAATTCTAGATATTAGCATATTCATGGTTTTATACTAGGAGGACTCCTACTGCAGCCATAGCCAATACACCAATGACAACAAACCAATCGGGACCGATAAATATTCGGATACTCTATTTCCAAGTTATCGGTTGATTTCATCTCTCAATGAGAAAAAAAATACCATCATCTGTTCATTGATTGATGCGTCCCAAGACAATGAATAGCCCTAGAAACTAATATTAAATTAAATAAAAAAAAAAAAACCCATAAATTTTTGGTGGTTTATTTATTACTTCCTCTGTTTCATTTTCTTAGTCGCTTCTAGGACCCCAATTAATTGTCCAGTGCATGCAATGTTGCATGTATATTTATATATAGATGAGTATAGATTCATTAAAATATTGTTGCATTTGCATGAATCGTAAAATGACTAATAAAATGAAACGAAAGTAGTAGTTAATATTAGAACTAAGATAATCATTGCCAATTCCTCGCGGCAATACCCATATGTATACTTCTCCTAATTCTTAGTGATTGACATTGTAACTCATTTATATTTTTTCTATACCCGGGCAACGCTGAGAGTCCTCCTAGTATAATATAATAGCTTTAACTACACCTAGTACAGGAACGGTTATAGTCCCGGTTGGGAAAACCCCTCTTGTCTTGGTTTTAGGATAATAATTGAGAATTTTTATGGTGCTTGAAGGAACCATCGATTCCTTTACAAAATTTATAATCACGCCGCCACTTTCTCCTAGTTTGCTCCAAACCCGTGGTGATACTCATCATCATTGATTCATATTACAAACCATTGTTGGAATGATTTTCATTGCCAGTTCATGTTACTGAATCGGCGGTGAAAATGGGGGTTCATAACACGAACCGGAACCGGCGGTAATAACCTATCAATTACCGCCCGCCTGTGTTACGAACTATTGATGATGGTTGATCCATTTTCACCGCTATTTTGTATTCTGAAAACCGGCTGTGATTACTTTTCACCAACGGGTTGACTTGTGTTGCAACCCAATAAAATTTATAACCTTTCCAAATAAAAGTTAGATGCAAACAAACTTTGAATCAACGTCTACTACTTTGCAGTTGATGACTTTTCCATTTCAAAACATTTATGGTCCCAAAAATCAGTTTGAAGCTCTCACATTTTAAAATTCATTTTTTTTTTTTTGGATTGTATAAAAACAATCTCAAATTGATCAAATGACCTTGGATGGCTTAAATGACCAATATCAAAGTAACAAAGTTGTAGATCCTGATTAGAACAACAACTTTGTAGTTGATGACTTTTTTCATATGAAATGATTTAGGGTCCTAAATATTTATTTCAAAATCCTAAGAAGTGAATGCTAAGGGAATAAATATGTCATGTACACAAAAAGTGACTTAGGGGCGGAAAAGTTAGAGCTGCTACACGCGAGGACACATGTTTCAGGATGTCTCGGGTTCAAATAGCAGTATAGCATGATGTACGGAATTTCCTAGGAGAAATCATGTGACTTGTGATTAGGGATGCATGACAATGCGGCTGGCTAGTTAGTAGGTCGGTCTCAGTGGAGGGTTTCAATTTGTTGTTTTCAAAACACTGCCATGTCATATTGAATGAGATAGAACTTGGATGAAACACCCTCTCTCAATGCAAAGTTTTATTCTAGAGTTTCATACACATTTAATTTCATAACTCAAAGATAGTTGGTAATCGTGCCAGAAAGTGTCACCTAGATGACACTCATTTCTTCTATCTCTTTTTAAATACACAATTGTGTCATAAAAAATGCTTACATGGCAACCTATTTAATGCAAATGACACTCCCATTGAGACTGACCGTAGGGCTATAACACGCAGTGTAATGGAATTTTGTGGGTGGTGGGGTCTTCTCGAGGATTAAATCAAAATTGTTCTCTATTTTGTAACTCAATTTAGGAATTTCTAGAAACCCTAAGCACGCCTGCTCATGTGTAATTCTCAAAAAACAAAAACAAAAATCATGCCTGCTCATAACACGACATGTGGTGATAGACTATCGTCACAACCGATTGATGGACATTATTCATATCACCAACGACTTTCACTAACGAGAGCGAAACCGGCGGTGACGGGGGCTTGAATCGGTTGTGATGTGGGGCTTGGAATCGGGCGGTGGTGACCATGGTGTAGTAGCGCCACAAGCGCCACCAGCACTTCCTCCTCCTCCTCCTCCTCCTCCTCCTCCCACTACTACAAAAAGGGAACTAAGAGAGGGCTCCTAATTTGCTTAGAATGAGCATAAGCTATTTCTTTAATTTACTGCTTGTAACTAGCAGTAGCATGCAGCAAGACACAACCAACACTTGCTCGACCAATTTGTGCTATCAAAAATGTTATGGTTATGGCTCTGACAGATTGAAGTTTGTATATCTGAATTAAATCGGGCATATGTTATAGCTGTGTCTATTTGACCGATTGAAGACACAACCAACACTTGCTCAACCAACCACTAATATATTTTTTTCTGGGTGTGCAGGGTGATGATGATCTGTAACATTGCTTAAGAAGTGCAGCGCTTGGAACTTGATTGGAAGCCCATGGGCAAAGAGCTAGTTGGGATGATGTTTTAACTTTATGTTGTTATGTGATCTTCGTATGTTATGTGAATTGTATGTTGAAGTATGCGAGTTTTGAATGATACATATATGTTTATTTGAATTATGGAGAGATATTATGTCAATTGTCAATTTATTCTGTGAAATATATATATATATATTCTAAATTTATTTTTTTGTGTGAAATTCAACAATAGGGACGGTTTTAGATTCAACCGCCCCTACTGTTAGAGACATTAGGGGCGGTTTATGATGAGCAGAACCGCCCTGGTATATCCACATTAGGGCGGCTTTGGGACAACCGCCCCTAATGTACATGAACATTAGGAGCGCTTGATTAGGGGCGGTTGGAAAAACCGCCCCTAATGTGCATCAAAAACCGCCCCTAGAGTTGAAAGCTGTAGTAGTGTCCTAATCCTCCTCCTCTTCCTTCGCCATCGCTACCTGGAGTGCCGGGGATGCCGGAGGGCAGCCGGGGCCACCAAGGCCACCGGGGTCATCAGGGTCGTCGTCGTCGTCATCATCATGACCACCTTCTCCAGAATCATCCCCAACATTATCCATAGCAATCACGCTACCATGCACCATGCTCTTGTCCCAAAGCACCATGGCATCCTGTGTCTTCCCAACATCATGCCCAAGGGGCACCACGGAAGCTCCCTCCTCCTCCGTCAAACTAAGTTGCAGGAGCAGTATGCCGACAACGAAGAAGAGAGGAGTCTGAGACATGGGGTTCTCTTCCTCATTGACACACTGCCATCTTCACCTCGCACAAATCTCACACTATGTGTCGCCTATCATGCCAGAGGCTGCCATACATGTTGAGGGTGGTCTGCAGAATGGGCTATTTATAGGCTGATGGAAGAGGTGGGCTGGGAGGCGGGTTTGCAGCCATGAAATTCTACCATCTACCATTCTTTTTGTTTTTGTACTCCCTCCGTTCCATAATACTTGCAATTCTTTTTTTCATATAAACCGTGTTTGACCTCTCGTCTTATTCAACTTTTTTTTTAATAAATATTACCACTTTTGTTATGACTTATTACATCACTAAAGATATTGTAATGACGTTTTTGTTTGTTTTATAATTTACATAAAAATTTGAATAAGACGAAGCAATCAAACACGCTTTATACGAAGTCAAAAAGAATTACAAGTATTGTGAAACGGAGGGAGTACACCAAAATTTGTTCCCTTCTTAGCCAAGTTGCCTCTTTCTTTCAGCCGTCCGATGCCGCAGCTTTTTCTGCCACTACCCGTTTGGCATGCTGCGGGGGACAAAAAAAAGTATCTGGACACCTGCAATGACGTATACCCATAGATAAGAAAGACACCTGTAGTGACCAATCAATACCCACCGGCCTAAACCAAGATCTTTCTTTTATTAGAAAAAATGAGCATGCGCAATGGATGGTCTTCTCTACTGTTTTAGAGGATTAAAAATACCTAATTAAGTTTATGGTTATCGTCAGCCTAGGAAAATCACCCTTACTCAGTCTCTCTTTGTTCGTATATGACTCGGTTTCCTACTACGTACGTTCCCTAAATAATCCGTCTTATATTAAGGGAGTCTAACAAGAGCATCGATCTCCAAGCGTGCTAGTGCGTTCACGTTGAGAGGAGTTCCCGTGAAAAGACCGCTCGCGCTGCGCGCCGCTTGCCACGCTCGTCTGCACTCCTAGCCTGCCTCGCCGAAATCGCAATTCCAGTGTCGCAACTTACTAACGAGTGTCCACGGTGGCCTATGCCGTCGTCTACATGCTATCCTTACCATCTAAGTTGCATCGAGATATGGGTGGTGCAGCGCGTGATGAGCGCGTATATGTTGCAATACATATTCGCGTCACTAACCATCTTTGCCAGGATCTTCCCTACCGCAACACTTGTGGAGTCTCATCCAGGCCATACTGGACACCTGCCCGTTAGTGTCTGCCGGACAGTGATAGATGTCTGAGGCAGAAGCATTGATAGGATCTACTCACGAAGCTAAAAGCCAAATGAAAGAACTGGGCCTTAATGCCAACAATGTTGCCTATTACACGGGCACAAGCCCACTCCATAGAAGAGGCCCGCTTCGTCACACACAGGCTTCACGCGAGCATGTCCGACAAGATTTTACGTTAGTATTTCCACGAATTCCTAGGTTAGTAACCTAGGACTGCGAAGAGTAATACCGATGACACTTCTATCTCCATGGTCGCTGATCACGGTGACCAGCATCGGCCTTGGGCCAAGGCCTTGGCGCCGCCGCCAAAGGCCGTGGGCGAGGCGCACCATGCGGAGGTAACGCGGCTACACCTACACCTAGACATCATGGTCTCACTCTCCCACGGATGATGTGGGAGTCACCGTGCGAGGAGCCCAGCAGTGGAGCAAGTCGAAGTGCTCCAGCAGCAGGACACGGAAACACACGGACTTGGGCGCCACCACACGACGATAACGGTTGAAGTCATGGGCGGGTGGCATCGGGAGCTGCGGGTGCACCGGCGCTGGCCATGAGTTGGAGTCGGAGATCGAGCGCTCGCCTTTGGATGTCAACGGGAGGCGAAGGGAAACAGGTAGGCTAGCTTAATTTGGGTAGTCCAGCAGGAGGTGTGTGACTGACTGGGTGGTCACCGGTGAGGCGGTGACCATGATCTGATTCTGAGTCTTCTGACTAAGAAACACAGATTTGCTTGTTTATTTTTTTTTTTTTTTTTTTTGCGCTATATAGGCAAAAGATTGTTTGTTTTTGAAAAAAAACATGCTCCTGATTTATACTCTCTTTCTTATTCATATGTAACTATTATTTTATTAAAAAATCAGGGTAATAATGTTTTCATCCACCACAACATATCTCTCATCACAACTAAAACAACTAAAGATAAGACATTGTTTCGGTGAGACAAAAAATTAAGCCTCACGTTGGTTCTCCATGTGTGATCGCTGGTTTTAGGAATCTTTTTAGAGCAAATCGCTACACGATTTTTCCCGCGGCTCCCCTCTGAAAATATTTGTCATTCACTTGAAATTTGGATCAAATCATGAATGTTTGCTCCATGATCCCAGCCCTTCATCATCCCAACTCCCCTACATATGTATCCTTAATTTAAGCATATATAACAATTAAAATGTAAATGGAAAACTTACGGGCGGCCTATAACGCCGTCGCTAAGGAAGGAATAAGGTTTAGGAAAGATATTAGACTAGACCCTATTAGATATCAACCTAGCTAATAGGTTGTAAACTTTAGCTAGATTTAGCTAGGTTGGAGTAACTAAACTTTAGCTGGCCTTTTAACTTTAGATCCCCAACAGTTAAATTCAGCCAGCTAAAGTTTAATTGTTAGATCAAACTGACCCATATTTTTTTTTTGTTATGCCTAGGTCATTCTCAATTAGATAATAAACTATACCACACGGTTGTGCGGGCTAGCAAGCTCTCGTGCGGTTGTGTGGGCTAGCAAACTCTGACGCACAAGGTTTTCCATTAAATATAGTAGAATGCATACATTAGATGTGGATGTTCTTGAATATTGACACTTCTGAGAGTTAATCATATTGCACAATATTGTCATGACATGGTACAATGTGATTGTTGCAAACTAAAAACACTTCTTTAATTCTCAAGATAGCCAATCTAGAATAAGTTGCTCGGCATCCGGAAACTAAAACACTGTAATAGAAAAGGGGTAAGACATAAGATAAATGATACTCCACTCCGGGATGGTATTAGAAGTCGTTTAAGACAAATGACACGGTCTTCAAAACACAACTTTGACATCTTATTATTATAAAAATATTTATGAAGATGTGATATATGTATACTTTTATTAAAGTACTTTTTAAGACATATCTACTCATATAATTTTTTTACATTTACAAACTCAACAACTTAAAAGTTATTGATGATTTATATTTACGATGTTTGACTCAAACTTTGTCCAAAATGACACTTCCATCCCCATGAAGCTGATACGCTAACGACCGACCGATGCAAATTCGGCCTCGGAGCTCTTTGCACATTAATTTCATCGCCGCACTTCAAAGGCCGTGGAGCAAAGGAAACAAGAGAGGGTGCCCAAGGGAGAAGGGAAAGGTACAAATTAGATTAGACAAAATAAAATCTATCCACTCGCAGAAACAGTGCCACAACAATCGTGCCAATGTCGATCATCATATCTTTCACCCTACGATTTTAGCACCAAACCGAGGCTAGAGAGCGTGGCCACGTCGCGGGCCATTCCCGGCCGTCGGATCGGCTGGCTGGATGGCCCAGATCGGGCTGGCCGCCGCTAAATATATAACCATCGCTGCTGCGCAAAAAAAAAAAATCTCGCTTTCTCCGTTCTGCCTCTCCCGAAACGGCGGCACCCGGGGCGACGCCGATGGCGCCATGCGCGGGCGCTCTTCCCCTCTCTCCTCCCGCTCCAGCACCGCGGCGTCTAAAGACGGGCCCCAGAGCGGCTTCTCATCGTGCGGCGCGCTCCGGGGCGACGGCACCCGGTCTGATGCCGGTGCGGCCCGGCGGCGGCCGTCCCCGGCCACAGCACCGCACCGGCGACCTCTCCGGTGGCGGCTGGCGCAGGCGCAACCCCACGCGCCCTGGCCCTGGCCCTCTCCATCCCTCCCGGCGTAGCGGCATGCCTGCCTGGCCCAGCGCAGCCGGCTCACCGCTGCTCACCAAACCCTAGATGATGATTCCTGAGGATGGGGGCGCCTACAGTAGCTTCCGCAATTTTGACGGCGCCACCCCAATGCCCTCGCTCTACTCCACGACGGGGATGAAATAGCATCCAACATTTGGATAGATGAAACTCCATGCTCTAAGTAAGCTCCATGTTGTATTGCTCTGCTTCAGCATCACTTTTCTATTTTTGGTGTGATGTCGTCTTTCTGGTTCGCAGCCCCACAGGTAGATGACACAGGGAAGTGACAGTAGAGCAAAGCAGCCGTGCAGCCACCACATAGTGACTTCAACCAGATATGTACTAACTATTTGCTTCATTTATGCCTTCCAGAAAGTGCCTGCTGATAATCTTAATCGCTGGTTGTCTACTTGTCTTAATCGATTCATACTAGAATATGGTACTCCGACGAGTCTAATAAAACCTGGTATACAAACATACCTGGTCCACTCATGTCTATTGTTTCGGACAAGCAATATCTAGCAGAACTGAAGTAGTGCAGTCTCTTTTGACATGGACCTGTGTTTGTGGAGTCTTTATGGCTTGTAGCCTTTTCAATGGCTGAATAATGTGTGCAACATCAGTGTGATGATCTATCGTCATCATTCTTTCTCGCGTTATATTTTGCAGCTCATACCTTGAAGCCGTGACTAATTTTCTAACTTGATTCATCAACTCATTAGTTATATAACCTTGTTGCTTTTTGCGCAAAGGCTTACTGTCTATGTGATGCTTAATTGCTTTCTTTTTTACGAAATCCACTATCACTTTTACTGAAGGAACTTATGATTCTATCTTAATGGTGCACTTTTATTAGGGAAGAGAGGGTTGATCAAAGTGAAATATTGACATTGGGTAACATTAGACAAGTTTTGATTCGACTAGAAGACAACATCATATTCAGCCTCTTGAAAAGAGCCAGTATTGTTACAATGCTGATACATATGACAACAATGCTTTCCACATGGATGCTTTTGAAGGATCTTTGGTTGAATATACAATTAGAGAAACTGAAAAGATCCATGCACAGGTGAATCCATCTGGACCTTTTTTAACAAATGTAGCATTTTCTTCATTGAGGTAGATAGAAATAAATATGTTTTTGGATACAATTGTTTGGCATTTGAATTGAAAGACTTGTACAGCTAATATATTGAGCAGTGCTCAGTTAGTGAACAAAATATAGGTGGTCATAGTGTGCTGTGACTTGCAAATGCACTATCAATATTGCAAATGCCACAACCCATAGACCTTGGATACAAGTGACCGAAAAATTTCAACATTTACTAATATGCTCTACTTTCTTCAATATATTATGGAATGAGCTGTACAGTTCTTTATTGCATTGTGTTGAGTGATGGGTTTTTTTGTTCTTTTCTTACAACATATGCACTTTTGACTTTTGAGTAAATCCAAAAGCTCCGATTGAACCGTAGGTTGATCAGATTAGAGGTGAAAGTGGCATTATTTGCATTTGTTTTCTGGCATAGTTCCATCCTGATCCATGCAACATGAAACATCTGTTTATGCTGCATTTGGACTGTCATCTGTTTCAAGATTCATAATGCCAATGAGATGTCCTGGTCTTGTGACCATGTTAGTAACTTTCATAGCTTAGTGTTATGTCATTATGTGAATATCAGTGTTGCAAGAATTAATCTTATACATGAACTTTTAGAAGCAACCTGTTTTAACTTGACTCTGATGAGCCTTGGCACTTTTAAGGTGTGCCTACATTTTTTATATCTTAATTTTGAAGTAAAATTTGGAAGTCATAAGTTCTTCAATGCATCTAAAATTTCAGTAACCCATGGGACACCATCACCTCCGATGATATGGTTTACCTCAACCTGTTGGCTACACACAATGTATTTATGCCTTTGAGGTATATCCTGATTGAATGCTAAAAAAAGTTTCTCTCTTCTCTTTGAATCTTTATTCCAAAAGAAATAAGACATGTTAGCCTATACTAGGCTCTGAATATTGATAGACACTTCGCTTTGAGCAACATTTTGCAGACTGCCATGGTCTGTGGCTCCAAAAATCTAGAGATACTTGCAAGACATTTATTGAGGTCAGTATGTTTTTGTTATACTGGCCTTTTTCTCCAGAGGCAATGTGCATGTGCGAGCAAATATAAAACCGCATAATCAGAGATTACGAAATTTTGATATGCTTTTACTGCTAATCCAAGCTATAATTATCAATTGTGGTCTCTGGTTTAAATACAGAGTTTGACCTGTTGAAAGTACTTCAGATCTGGATTAATTTGGGTCATTATATATTGTGGAGCTTATGATTTACTTTTTTTACTTTTATTTACATGAATGAAAATGGAAGTTGATGTTATTTTGATTATTTCCTACGTGCAGCTCTATGTGTTTCAATGCAATTGGTTCATATGCTGAATTATCTCAACTCTCTCTTCCACAGGACAATGCGCTCCAAATAGAAGAATTGCTAGACAAACTAAGTGTCTTATTAACTCGAGGACTGAGGAGCTTGAGATTACTGGCAAGCTCTACCAGCAAGCAATGAAACTGGAAGCAGTTCTTTACTAGGCAACTTGTAGAGCAACCTGTTATAGCTCCACTTTTCAAAGCCTACTTCCTCTAGAAGAAGCTATTTTGAGAAGCTTGCAAATTCTAGGCTTGTCAAGTCTGGTGTATTCAAAGAATGAATGTAGAAGACATCAGGAACGTAGGTGGAGCGGCTTATTCTTCAATCTATCATATAAATTTGGAATCTCGTATCCTCTTTCTTGATCAATCTAGCTAGGCCTGGCTGCCGATACCAAATTTGTTGGGGAGTTTTTCCTTTTCAACTTTTGTCCTCTTTTTGTACTTGCAAACTGAAATTAGTGTTGTGTAATGTGTTGTTTTCTACATTAATGATTAGTGCAATATGATTATCAACTTTGATAAAAAACTATTAGGTTTGGAATCAGCTATATGCAGATTTCAAGTTCCATCAACAGTGCCAACCTTGACTTTTGGATTAATGTGTATATATAAATTCTCTTAGCTATCAGAGAGTAAATAGGTAATTTTATAAATTGATATTTCGCTATATGTAGCCTACACACTGGCTACGAGCGGCAACGCCGCGAACATTTCTAGTATTGTCTGGGAGTATCAAAGATATACCTACGGTGCTTTGAAATTGAAAATGCGCCACAGGGCGGTCTCACAAAAAAAAAAATCGGTGCTTTGAAGTACTGTTTTGTTCGGTGATAATTTTCTACAATTGATAAGCCTGCTCATATTGTTTTGTCGTGAGAAAAAAAAAAACATTATATCACGATGTATAATAAGTTCAAACAAATCGGACCATATTTGATGGTGCGGCCAAGTTGAGTGTTGAGTGATTCGTTCGAGCTGATGATGAACCTCTAGTTGTAAGACCCGGTGAGGTGGTATAGAGAACTCGTCGGCGGCGGCGCACCAGGAGCACCAGCGACGGTCAGCACCCCTCCCATGGAGGCTGGAGTAAGAGCATCTCCAAGAGATGTGGTAAAATAAGTAGGCAAATTTGGCATTTTAGCTATTTTGTAAAATATACAACTCCACAAAAACGGCGGGTTATCCAACGCTTGCTATTTTTCATCTTCTATTTCAAAATTGCTACATCACCAACTACCATGGACCTATTCCTGGCTGAGTTCGGAGCTCTTCCTTCGGACTCTATTCTTGGCAGGCATCCAACGTGGCACCAATTTCGCGGCATTTGGCAAGCCGGCGTCCTACCGGGTGTTTATGCCTAGCGGATTCACGGATACCACACTTGTATTTTTACAAAACTAAATAAGATACCGTTGGAGCTCATTTTCTCCCCCGAAAAGTTCTAAATATAAAGATGACAACCAAGATAAAGATGCTCTCGGAGTTCTTTCTAAGAGCTCACAATTCACAAAGCGTGACAAGATCCAGGAGCTGACCTGGCAAATCCCTCCTCTCCCATTGGCCAGGCCACGGCACCACCCGTGTGGCCCCACCGCCTGCCTGCAACGAGGAACCTTCCCTCCTTCGACGCGAAGCAAAAGACTTCCAAGTAGTATCAGAGAGAGACCGCTATAAAACCGCACAGCTGCAACCGCCGCGACGAAATATCTCGCCGTCCGTCCCCATGGACATCGACCTCTTCCCGACATCGACCTTGACGCCCTCCTCGCCTCCTTCTCCGACGAACCCGGCGCCGTCTCCGACCTCATCGTCCCGTCCCCGTCTCCGCCTCCGGCGGCGGCGGGGCACGATGCGGAAGCGGGGTCGCCGGAGTCGGTGACCTCCCCCCGCGAGCCCGCCCGGGAGGTGGCGCTGTCGGAGATCGAGAGGTTCCTGATGCAGGAGGGGGAGGCGGAGTTGGGCGCGGAGGTCGAGGGGATCAGCGTGGATCAGTTCTTCGACGCGCTGTACGACGGCGGGGGAGGGAAAGGTGAGGGGAGGCGGGGGCAAGCACGGATGCGGACTCCGGCAGGGACGAGGTGGTGGAAGTCGTGACGCCGGAGGCGGAGACGGAGACGGTGGAGGTCGATGGCGATGATCCCGTCAGCAAGAAGAAGAGGAGGTATGTTGATTCTGTTGTGTTAGTGCAGGACATGTGAAAACTCTTTCCCCCCTTCGTTTAAGAAATTGATTGATTGGTTGAGGGGATTTATGTGATTATATGCTTGCTAGTGAAATTTAGGAGCTACATGGCAGTTAGCGATGGACCATATACCTAGGTTTTGGTGGATTCTTGCTTAGGTTGTATATGCACAAATCGTGTTCCATCCAATTCATAAAGCAAGTAATAGATCTGAAGATGTCAGTACTTAAAATTCGGTTATGTTAATATCTAGTGTGAACCGAATGGAAGAAATGTCTGCGAATGATAACTAAGTGATTCGAATTTGTAAATCGCAAAAATTAGGAAGAGTGTTTGCAAGGATATGCACAAATGCTTACCTTGGTTGCACTTTGTTTTAAAAGGGGTTGCACTGCTAACTGCTACAATTTTGTTCAGCAGATTGGAAGAATCTGATTCATGAATTGATTTTTTTTTTTTTTTTACATGTTTTTTCTTCTATATAAGTCTAGTTGGAGAATTTATATCCTCTATAAAGGAACTTAGAATAATCTTCCTTGTGAATTTATCAGGCAAATTAGGAACAGAGATTCCGCAATGAAATCCAGGGAGAGGAAGAAGTCGTACATTAAGGACTTGGAGACGAAGAGCAAGTATTTGGAGGCAGAGTGCCGCCGCCTCAGCTACGCACTTCAGTGCTATGCAGCTGAGAACATGGCACTGCGCCAGAGCTTGTTGAAGGATAGGCCTGTTGGTGCTCCCACAGCCATGCAGGAGTCTGCCGTACTCACGGGTAACACATATCATCCATTCTCTAATCTTATCCATTCCCCTGAAATTACATGAATCGATTGGGTTTAGCATCAGTCAGTCCTCTCTGTGGCCTTGAACCGTGGTTATGATGATGATCAGTCATAAATTGCCAAGCAAGTGATCAATCAAAAGAACAAGGGCAACCGAATTTTTGTTACAATCTTGCAGTTTGAAAAGTTGGTGAAGTAACCGGGATGCTAAGACTATTGTCTTTTTATTTGCAGAAACCCTGCCGCTGGTTTCCCTGCTTTGGCTGGTGAGCATCGTGTGCCTGTTCCTGATGCCCGTTCTGCCCAACCGAAGTCCAGCTGCTCCAAGCAGCGGCGAAGAGATCTCGTGATGGCAGCCGGAAAGGCAAGCAGTGAAACCCCAGAGATACTGGAACTCATCCTCCATGGAAGGCGTTGCAAGAGCACGAGGGCGAAGATTAAGCTATATGATTTTCATCCAGTAGCTGCTTTGCTTGCTAGTTGCTAGGCTTTCAGCCTCTTGCAAGCTTTACCTATATGTAGAGAGCCTGTCGATAACCATGAAGTGGAACATGCAAATCTTAGCGTGCCCACTATGTGTGTGTCATGCAGAGAAGCCTGTCTATCCTGGAGTAGAATCTTTTTTTCTCTGTTTATTTTTTGTTTGTTTGTTTCTAATGGCTTATGTGCTATCCAGTAATGTGTTATTTTCTATTTCGCCACCTTGCTGCTAGTTGCACCTGAATCCTTTCGAAAATCTTTGAAAGTCTTATCTATGTATACTAAAAAAGGATTATCCGGGATTAATAATTTATTTTGACAGTAAATTCTTAAGAGTCTAATTTATATGTGAATTATCCGGGGCTCTGGTTCATGAATGTCGGCCACCATTACAGCCACAAGAGCTTCAACAAATGACAAGATCAGCTTCAACAAATGTCATTATCGACATTTATTTAGCATGTATTTGGACACAAATCTTACCTTATCGATATTTATGATGTATTTGGGGAAAAAAATATGCAAACAAATGGAGGCACACCTAGTGTTTGAAGGTCGTTTGTAAATTCAGATGAATTTTGCACCTGTTGTCAATTATACTTGGTTTAGCAACCAATCTAGAAGTCCTTATTGTAGCATGAAGTGTGGCAAACTGTGGCTAGCACCCCCTTAGTTTCTTGAGGGAGCGAAGCTCAACCTTTTCCTCCAGGTGCCAATGACCCACGTACGTGCGTACACAGCTAAGTCTAACGCTGGTTTGAGCCTACCGCGTGTCATCGTTAGCCAGGAACGGTGCACCGCACACTACGATGCAGCAACTTCGACTTCATACGACGCCCACACCAAACACTAAGCGAAGCATAAACCAGCAACTCATCCAATCCAACTGCTAACAAAATCGTCCTTTCGCTCCTCGCATGTTTCACCCGGTGCTTGCAGGCATGCCACCCACCGTGCCCGGCTAAAAATAGTAATTTGGAGATTAAATCAGTCGTATCACCCCCATAAAATAGCACTTATAATTATGGTTGGTATGTTTTATACATGGATTTAACAAATATGATCTTAGTTAATTAAATGAAAACTTTTGTGTTCGCTTTGTAAAATGTTTTTGCCTTTTCTTTTGTGGATTATTAATTGCTTTTGAAATCGGAACATGTATTTTTGACTGACCGTTCAACTTACACCAAGCCACCATGAGAGTTTCATTTGCAACGGCACATAGGCACTTTTGATGGGGGGTTGGTATTTAAAACTATTGACATGATTACCAATTATCCCGAGTCATGAAATTAAATGCTTATGAAACCACAAAATGAGACTCTCCATTGAGAGTAGGGGTTCATCCAAGTTATTTCATTTTGATTTTATATGACATGACAATCTTGGAAATAACGCAATAAAACTGACCACTAAGACTGGCCTAACGACAACTTTTTATGCCGTCTGCCATGCTCCATCCCCTTCACCGGCTACCATCGCGTGGCCTCTTGCTCAATCCCGTCTCCGCTCCGCAGACCGCTCCGCTGCTCCGGATCGGGTGCCCCCTGTAGCCGCCGCGGGATGACTTCCGGCGGGAATGGAGGCGGCGGCGGCGGGTGGCGAGGATGGACACTAGGACCGCCGCCGGAGCCCATGCTAGGGCAGGGAGATCGCATCCTTGGCCACCCATGGTGAATCATACCTAGGAGATAGGAGCTCATGCCATCCGACCCGCGCCGGGGTAGGGAAGGTCATGTCCACGGCGGCCATGGAGAAGCAAGCGATTGGGGAGACGGACTTGGCAAGTTGGGAAGGAGAAAAATGAGGATGAGGATGCATCGACTGTTGGAGAAGCTTCTTTTCCGGTCACACACCTTCTTTTACTGTGCCGTATCCAAACCAGCCAATGCCTCTTTGGTTTGTCTTCCCACCGTTGGAGACAGTCTAACACTAGATATCAAATTGTAGTGGGTTTTATTTGTTACTCGATGGTTGCCGCCAAAGAGACGGTTTGAGCAGCGTTACTCTGCCAAAGAACTAAAAACTAAAGACTGTGAGATGCGCCAGGGAATGTGAAGAACCACTTTAGTGGAATTAAGGCTTTGATAACACCTTGTGATTCTATGGGTTCATGATCAATTGCTCCACATCACATCCAACCTTACGGGGTTGTACACTTAGATGTTGTCCTACATGTGAGTTGCAAGTTATTGAAACACGGTCATATATCTTTTTGTCACGTCTTGCCATGAGATTGTTAGATTATACTATTTTTGTAGAAATTAGATTATACTATCCTTCTTTGAAGGAACTCAATCTCATAAAAAAACATAGTCCTTCCTTGGTTCATAAGGAAAATGGAGGAAAAACCATGATTGGAGCATAGGAATAGGTTAGGAAATTTTACTTTGACTGATGTTTTAGAGGAAAATTATAGGAAATTTAGTATGCATCACCCAAACCACTTGTAAAAATCTTATGTTTTTCCTACGGCCTATCCAAATGATCATTCTTTTCAAATTATTGTGTTTTTCAATTATTTGTTTCGCAACTATATTCCTGTACGAATTTTTAAATATTTTTTTATGCGTGTGTTTTTGCTTTCCTCTATTTCGGTCTTAAACTGAGAACCAAAAACGAGTTTAAGAGTAATCTTGCCAATGGCCTCGCCCCTAAGCAAGCAAGCAGGCAGCTCCCGAGTCACCTCTGCTTCCACGCTGTCTCTAGTAGAGCAACCAAATGCCAGCAGCAGAGCAGAGCAGACGCGTCACCGGCCACCAGATCTCTCCCGGACTCCCACCCCGCCTCCGATGAATCCACCCGCCACCGCCTAGTCGCGCCGCTCCCAGTCCCCCCCCACCGCCCAATGTCGTCGTCGGAGCCCGATGCCGAGGGCGCCCTCGGCGGCGCGTCCCCATCCACCCGCGTGCTCGCCCGCGCCCTCGACAAGATCATCAAGCACACCTCCTGGCGCCGGCACGCCGCGCTCGTCGCCGCATCCAAGTCCGCGCTTGACCTCCTCTCCTCCTCCCCGGCTCCTGACGACGAGCCCGACACCTCCTCCCCGTCCCCGGCCTCCCAGCGCCCGCCGCCGACGCCGCGCTCGCCGCACTTCTCCTCGCGCTCGACCCGGCGTCCCCGAAGGTGGCCGAGCCGGCGCTCGAGTGCGTCGCGGGCCTCCTCTCCCTCCGCCTCCTCCGCGGCGACGTCGACGCCGCCGACACCTCGTCCCCGGTCTCGAAGCTCTTCGCCGCGGTGCTCTCCTGCGTCTCGCTCGGCGGCGGCGGGGACGAGGCGCTCGAGCTCGCCGTGCTGCGCGTGCTCGTCGCGTTCGCGCGGGTGCCCGGGCGTCTCCGTCAGCGGGGACTGCCTGGGACAGGTGGTCAAGGCGTGCTACAACGTTTACCTCGGGAGCGCCAGCGGCGGCAACCAGCTCTGTGCCAAACTGGCCCTCGCGCAGGTGCTGGTCATCGTGTTCGCGCGCGTCGAGGCCGACGCCATGGACGTCCGCGTGCGCACCGTCTCCGCTGCAGACATGATGGACCTCTCTGACCGCAGCCTCAACGACTCCAACGTCGTACAGGCGGCTCAGTTGTTCATAAACGAGGCCATGGAGGGGAGCGACGTGCCGGAGGAGGCGCCCCCTGTAGATGCGGCGTCAGTTGAGGCGGATGGCACTGGGGAGGATGGTGGAATAAGCAAGATAAGGGAGGATGGCCTGGCTTTGTTCAAGAACCTATGCAAGCTGTCAATGAAGTTTGGTACGCCTGATAGCCCCGATGATCCAATGCTATTAAGGGGGAAGGTGTTGTCGCTGGAGCTGGTTAGGATGGTAATTGACAATGCAGGGGCCATTCTGGAGGACGAATGAAAAGTATGTGCCATACCATGATGGTTCTGATTATCAATTTTATTGCAATGTTTCATTACGTGTCTCCTAGTTATGTTGCATTGAATCTTAATGGTGTGGGTGATAAGATGATGCACTAAGTCATAACACTTATGGATGATAAGAGTAGAACCATGGAAGCCAGGAATGGTGAAGTAGGATTTGTGAAGGTGAAACATATGGGTCTGTTTGGACATAGCTGTGATGCTCCTACTTTTGGGGCTTGGTTGAAATTTTAACTGAACCAATCTGAGAGCTTTGCAAATTCTACTAAGTTTTCCACTTTCGCTGGTTGGGTGCTGATGGGTTTTTTTTTTTTCCATGTTTATGTCTGTTGCTGCGACACAGATCTAATTGGTGAAGGAAACAATGACGATTTTATCATATAACTAAAATGAGAGCTGCAAGAGAGTACTGATGGATATTCAACAAGCTAGATTTTTTCCAACTGTGTATACCCCATGTCCCCATGCATGCTGACATTACATGCATGGATGGTACACAGACCCTCAAACCTGCAGATCCGAACCGATAGTGGTGCTGGTAGTAAGAGAAAATGCTAATGAAAACCATTATGGTGTGACTGGTACTCTAAATTGTAATCTGTGTTTGCTTTGAAAAAAGTATGATAAAGCTTAGTCATGTGGATCCAACAAGCAGAAACACCACAAATAATTTGTACTGCAAGTTGTTTTGCTTATTCGATGTAGGACTGCTGAATTGATTATAGGCCCAACAGACAATGCAAATGACTGATCCTGTATTTTTATGTCCTATTAATGCAGGTATCTTGAAGCGGTTAAGCAGTACCTTTGTTTATCCTTGTTGAAGAATAGTGCCTTGTCCGCAATGAGTGTCTTCCAGTTATTGTGTTCCATCTTTATGAGTCTAATATCAAGATTTAGATCTGGTTTGAAAGAGGAAATTGGAATGTTTTTTCCTATGCTTATCTTACGAGTTCTTGAAAATGTTCTCCAACCTAGCTTTTTGCAGAAGATGACTGTTCTAAACATTTTGGAGAAGATAGCTAAAGAACCTCAGGTTATTATTGATATCTTTGTGAACTTTGATTGTGATGTTGACGCACCAAATATTTTTGAAAGGTACGCTATTATTATTTTTGGATGGGCACTCTCCTTCAGTTTCATTTTTTTAATCAGTGTTACTTGAGCACAATTATTCTCTTTATAAGTCTACAGTGAAGCAGTTATAATTCTATCTGGACTTCACAGGATTATCAATGGGCTTCTAAAGACTGCTTTAGGTGTCCCTACTGGATCTACAACAACATTAACAGTTGCACAAGACCAAACATTTAGGATTGAGTCTGTCAAGTGCCTTGCTACTATTGTTCAGTCAATAAGTGCATGGATGGACCAACAACTTAGAATTGGTGAATTTTCACCAGGCAGTTCTGAAATTCTAAGTTCAGCTGACAACCATAATATTCACAATGGAGAAGAAGGGAGCGGTATAGATCATGAACTGCAGTTTGACACTAGTAGTTCTGACATAACCGACTCTTCCTCACTTGAGCAACGGCGTGCTTACAAGATGGAGCTTCAGGTGTGGTTGCTTGAACTATGGTTTCTCCAATATTAAACTTCTTCTATTGTTGGGATAACTATAAGATCCTTTTGTTTTGCAGAAAGGAATTACCTTGTTCAACAAAAACCTTCCAAAGGTATTGATTTTCTCATTCGAGAAAAGAAAATAGGCAATTCTCCAGAAGATGTGGCTTCTTTCTTGAGAAATACTTCTGGATTAAATGCAACAATGATAGGCGACTATTTGGGTGAGAGGGATGACTTTCCGCTCAAAGTAATGCATGCTTATGTGGACGCTTTAAACTTGAAGGCATGGACTTTGGTCAAGCAATTAGGTTCTTCTTGCAAGGTTTCAGGTTACCAGGAGAAGCTCAAAAATTGACCGGATCATGGAAAAAGTTTGCTCAATGCTACTGTAAATGCAATCCAAATGCTTTTACTAGTGCAGATACTGCATATGTTCTTGCTTATTCTGTGATCTTGCTAAACACTGATGCTCATAATCCAATGGTGAAGAACAAGGTATGATAATTATGATTTTATTATCATATGGTAATGTCAATAAATCAATGCAGATTTTTTTTTACTCCATCATAGGTAATGTAATTTTTCTTGTGCAGATGTCTAAGGCAGATTTTATGCGCAACAATCGAGGAATAGATGATGGGAAGGATTTGCCAGAAGATTATCTGAGTACACTGTATGACCAGATTGTCAACAATGAAATCAAAATGAGTGCTGATTCTTCAGTTACACAAACCAAGCAATCCAATAGTGTAGGCAGGCTTCTAGGCTTGGACAACATTATCAACTTTGTCAATTGGAGACCAGCAGAAGACAAGGCAGTAGGAGCAAATGACTTGCTCATTAAGCACATACAGGAAAAGTTCAAAGCAAAACGTGGGAAGTCAGAGTAAGACCTCCATCATTCTATCAAAAAAGTACTTATGGTCTCGTGACATTTTATTAATTTGAGCTTGTGTGTAATACAGGTCCACGTTTTTATGTTGTTGCTGATGCAACCATTTTAAGATTCATGATGGAGTCCTGTTGGGCACCTATGATGGCTGCATTCAGTGTGCTTCTTGATCAGTGTGATGATAAGGCTGCTACATCACAGTGTTTGAAGGGATTAAGATTTTCCGTGCACATCACTTCTGTTATGTGCATGCAGACACAGAGGGATGCTTTCTTAACATCCATAGCCAAATTCACATCTCTCCATTCTGCTGCAGACATGAAGCAAAAAAATATTGATTCTATGAAGGTAAGAGGCCACACAAAACATATTTGGTTTATCAAGTTTTGAATCTTTTGATAGTTTGTTGCTGAGTGATCTATTTTTTAAGCAATGTACCTAAAGGCAATGGCACTTACCTTCTGACATGGTGGGACTCACAGCGGTCTGGAAAATGATATTCTTGATTTTCTGATGCTTTCTCCAGCATGTATTAAATGTTCATTTTTTCGCTGAGGATCTATCCAACATTTATGATACAGCATGGTTGAGCCACTTAAATATTTCTTTGTGCTTTTACTTTATTAGCACATTTATTCACACATATGAATGTTTCAAAGCTGTGGGATATTGGGGGTGATAAGTTTACTTTATGTCCTTGAACAGGCTATAATATCTATCGTTAAATCGAAGATGGCAATTACTTGCAGGAAGCCTGGGAGCATGTATTAACTTGTTTATCACGGTTTGAGCATTTACATCTGCTTGGAGAAGGGGTTCCCACTGATGCATCATTTCTGACAGTACCTCTGATTGAGTCAGAAGAAAAAAATAAGAAGTCTACTTCTGTCCTATCTTCTAAGAAGACTAATGTTCTTCAGAATCCCGCTGTGATGGCTGCCGTTAGAGGGGGTACTTACGATAGCACAGTGGCAAAAGGCAGTGCATCAGCACTGGTCACTCCTGAACAGATCAATAATTTCCTATCAAGCATTAATTTGTTGGATCAGATTGGCATTGTTGAGTTAAATCATATCTTTACCCATAGCCAAAGATTAAACAGTGATGCTATTGTTGCTTTTGTGAAAGCTCTTTGCAAGGTCTCAATGACTGAGCTGCAGTCTCCAACAGATCCTCGTATCTTCTGCCTTACTAAAATAGTTGAGATTGCGTAAGAAAATTCCTAAAGTTTAATTAAAAAATCTGGTATTTACTAATGGCAACAGAAGCCACAATTTAATGTTTTTTTTCGAACTTTGTTTGTGCAGGCATTACAACATGAATCGCATACGCCTGGTGTGGTCACGTATTTGGAAAGTATTGTCAGACTTTTTTGTGTCTGTTGGGTTGTTGGAAAATCTTTCTGTCTCTATATTTGTGATGGACTCTCTGAGGCAGCTGGCTATGAAGTTTCTAGAAAGGGAGGAACTGGCAAACTATAACTTTCAAAATGAGTTCCTTAGACCTTTTTGTGATTGTTATGCAGAGGAGCAACACTCCAGAAGTACGAGAGCTGATTGTTAGGTGCGTCTCACAGATGGTTCTGAGTCGGGTTAATAACATAAAGTCTGGGTGGAAGGGTGTTTTTATGGTATGTATGGTTTCTATATTTAGTTTGTTGAGGTTTTTGTTCAGTCTTACCTGTGAGGTAGTGACTATTAAGCGTCCTGCCCTGTAACTTTTCATCAACTTGCAGGTTTTTACTTCTGCCGCAGCTGATGATACAAGAAGTACTGTCCTCTTGGCATTTGAGACGGTGGGAAAAAATTGTTCGAGATTATTTTCATCACATAACTGAAACAGAGACAACAACATTTACTGATTGCGTTACTTGTCTTATTGCATTTACAAGTAGTCAGTTTAACAGCGATGCCAATCTCAATGCTATTGCATTTCTGCGATTCTGTGCTGTTAAACTTGCTGAGGAAGGATTTGCTTGTCAAGATAAGGCTTTTGAACAACCCAGGAATTCAGCCATGGCGTGTGGAAATGCCACTGTGCAAAAAGATGGTCATATTTCCCTCTGGGTGCCTCTCCTTGCAGGTATGACATTTTCCTCTCAAAATATTATATTTAGTTTACTTCATGCAAATTGTTGGATGATAATCTGAAGCACTGACCATTTTTTTTTATCAATGTTTTTTGTGCATTTCAGGTTTAGCTAAATTGACAACTGATCCAAGACTGACCATCAAGAAAGGCGCTGTAGGAGTACTTTTTGACATTTTAAAGGATCATGGACACCTGTTTTCACTGAGTTTTTGGACCGATATCTTTGAACGTGTTGTTTATCCTCTATTTAGCAATGAAAGATCCACAGCCAGTGACCAGATTTCAACATCAAATTCCGTAGAGTATAATTTACCTGATCTTGAAACACAAACGTTGGCAGTGAAATGCTTGGTGGGTTTGTTTGTTAATTTCTTTGATGTGATACGGCCAGAACTTGGTAGAATAGCATCCATTGTTACATTTTTTCATCAGAAGCCCCTACAAACATTGTGCTACTATTGGTGTATCTGCAATTATGCGTTTAGCAGAGGGGGTTGGTAACAAACTTTCCAAGGAGGAATGGAAAGAGATATTGATCTTCTTTAGAGAATCAGTGACACACACCTTCAACATGTTCTCTAAAATTGTAAGGATGATGCAAGATATTGATATCCCAGATAGAATTGATTCTTATTCAGAAACAGAGCAATATTTGGATCACGAGATGTATGGTAATGATGAAGAGGAAGCGAATATGGAGACAGCTTCTTATGCTATTGTCAAACTGAAGAATCACATGGCCCTACTGCTCATGGTGATTCAGGTATCTAAAGTTTTTTATTTTGACCAAATTTATTGAATTGCTCTTATTATTAAGCCGGATGGAAGGTTCAGGTAGGGTAAGCTATTTGGATTTTGGTTGTACAATAGCTAGGGTTTGGTTCACTAGAATAAACTTTTGGGAGAGCAGAGTGGAATAATATGACATCGGGAGAGGGATGGATTTAAAGTTTCCTAACTGTGGTACCATTATGTCCCTGGACTGCTAACTATTAGGCTTCCTTGGGTGCTGCAGCTTTGTCTTCCATCTACCTGTGTACACTGGCAAAGTAATGAGCAAGGATGTGGAGTAAGAGAGGCTTCTTATTTCTTGCTTACCCTAATAAAGATGTCATGTGTCCTATTAAGTAGTGGCTGGCCCTAACAAAATCAATCTAGGAATAAGAACAAAAATATAGGCATAAACTAGTATGAGATAGAATGACTTAATTCAAACTAACATATAAGGGATGTAAAATGAAGTTTTTTGTTTGAAGCCACTTAGTCATAGTCATCCTCGGTGGCAGGCTGTCAGCTGTGACTGATTGGACCTTTTTGTGATATGGTAATGCAGCCAAACAGTAACATTGGCATATCCTTAGTACTTTCCTGTTTTAACTGTGGCTTTATAGGATTATAAGGGCCTTTCTACACCCAAAAAGCTTGCCAATGAGATTAGGGGCTTCCAACTTTCAAGTTGGGTGCACTGCCCTCCACAGTCAATGTGGGACTGTGCTACGTCCCAACAACCTTCCTCAGTTGCCCCTATGTGACAGTTTACCTCTATTATTAAGATGGCACTATATATGCCTTAGGTACAGTCTTTCATTAGTACCTAACACTGAAAAAACTCTTAACTGATGATAAGTAATCTAGAAAATGATCAGTATTTCCTTTTGAATTTTCTGACAATCACATTAACATGGCTGTCTTTTGTATATTCTTGTATGCAGAACATTATTAAATTATACGAGGAGCATAGCAAATATCTTCATGCTGAGCATATTAGCATTCTTTTGAAGATGATGTCAGCTATTGCGACACATTCAAGTGAAGTGATCTCTGAATCATCCTTGCAGTTGAAATTTCATAAAGCATGTTCCCTTTTGGAGGTATCTGAGCCAGCAATTGTTCACTTTGAGAACGAATCGTACCAGAGTTACCTCAAACTTCTTCAAGCTCTGCAACATGACTATCCATCCTTGTCAGAAGAAATGAACATAGAATCTCAAGTGCTTGATACCTGCGAACAAATATTGCAAACATATCTGAAGTGCGCAGGACAGAAACCATGTGACGAAGCGTCTCAAAGAAATCCATCTTTACATTGTGCAGTGCCGCTGAGCGCTGCTAAGAAAGAGGAATTGGCTGCTAGGACTCCTCTGGTCCTTCAAGTAATGAAATTGCTTGGTGATCTGGAGAGGGATTCTTTTAGCAGAATATTACCCTGCTTTTTCCCATTGTTAGTTGATCTGATCCGCTGTGAACATAGCTCTGGAGAAGTTCAACACTCACTGTACAATATCTTCCAAACAGCCATTCTCCCCATGATACGAGTGGAATAGCAGATTGTGACACACCAATTGTACAGTTTTGTGCCCCCCTTGTGATGTAATTCAGTTCATTATGGCATCACCCCACTACGAGGGGTTATTATATTATAAGGTTGGCATCCCGGCCCTAACTGATTATACCTTTGCGTGCTGCAACATCTGAATGAATGCCAACTGAGCCGGTTGTATTATCTCGCAGGTTTTGACGTAAAAATACTGCAGGGTCTGCCATTCAGCGGAAGTTCTATGGTAGATGTTTGTTAATATTCATTTATCTTTAATCAATTATGTTCATCATATATTCCGGGGATAGACAGAAAGACAGGTATATGGAATCATACAAGCCTATGCACCCAAGCAACTTTCCATGACCCGAAAGTCAGGTGACCTCGGCTTCCCAGAGCTCGATGTTACCATTGCCCATTGCCATCCCACGATGGAGTTTATATAATTATATATAATATATAGCACCAGAGCTAATAACCGTTTTGAAGTTAGTACTGGCTTTGCTATGTCGATTCTTGTTTTCTTTTATCAGATATCTCCGATGAAACTTGTTTTCTTTTATAATAAAACCATAAACTAGATGCCGCCCAAATACGATTTTCAATTTTGCTCAGATGTACTACGTAGTATTCTTTATCCATAGAAACAGATGAATAGTATGGCAAATATGGCCAAGTGTTTTCCCCCATACGTTGCAACTTGCAACAATTCACATTCTTTGCCAAGATAGGGATGTCATTATTTGGTTACATTTGACATATGTGATGTATAGTTTACAGTTTCAGGATAATAATGTACATGACTCTGACGATGCAATGACACTGAAAACCTATGCCCTAATGAGACATGGAAACATGCAATGAAGGTACTGAAAAGGTGCGGAGAGAATTAATATACACAACCAGATGTTTTGAAAGAATGGACCTGTTCTACGATTTGGACCTACTGCATGACCTAATATTATACACAGGTTGGAGGCCGGACTCCATTTCCGGCATCCACTTTGGTCCATGCACAGACCACCAGCTATCAGAATTTCTGGCAGAAGATGGGGAATGTACAGACACTGACAGAAGCTGAGCAAGAGGGGCTTCATCTTCAGACACTCGAGCTTTCCTGCCCCATCCGACGGAGCAGATCAGACACTCACATTATAAGTTCAGGTAACCAAGGATAAGGACAACCTGCAATATGATAAGAAACAGGACATCGATCAGCCTAGGTGCAGCATATAGACTGGTGGCCTTTAATAAATGGCCCCCCCTGCAAATATTAGATAAATGTGATAACTAAGTAAACTAACCTTTAGAGTGCAAAAGAAAACAATTTGCAAGAAAAAAAAGCATGCCGCCCAATTTAGCGGTATGGCTTTTCTTAGTCCTGCTGCAGACTATAGGATGCCTACAGAGAGGAAAACAAGATGTTACAACATGTTAACGGCAGAAGCATTTTAGAGTTAAACAGTAAACACACCTAAAATTCATCACTTTCTGGCATCCTTGTCAACCTGTTGTTTGTTCAGAAATGTTGTTCTGCGGGAATGGCGGTGCACGAGCAGGGACCAAAAGCTGTTGCTGAGGTCGTGGAGCTCCTGTTTTCACAAAAGCACTCTATGAATTATATGAAGAGCACAAGTTGTGGCACCCTAAGCAATTGAAAAATATTCTTTCACAAGTTCATTTGATTCGACCCGACAGTGAATTTCTTACCTGGAGGAAATTGTTGCTGAACTGGTGGCATGCGCACAACATTTCCAGCATTAACATTCTGATTCGATAGTGGGAGAACATGACTTGGGGCATAACCAGGAGAATAAGCATGATCACTTGGTACAGGTTGGCCAAACTGCCCATATGGGTAGACTGCTGGGCCTACTGTCCTTGGGCCACCATAAACTGGAACATACTGTTGTCCAACATATGGACCGTATGCATTCTACAAAGCTAAAAATAAAACAAATGAGAAACAATTTAAATTTATTTCATCTTTAGTGAAGAAAAGGATGTGGTTTGATGTTTCTGGAGTTCTCAACCTGCTGATATAGGTATTCAGGTCCATATGCTGATGGCCTGCATTGAGAAAAAAAATGGTCATTACTAAAGCTATTCCTGCAAGAGAATACTATATGCACACTGTATCCTGCTAATCATAGAGTTCCAGACTAGCTACAACTACAACTTTAATAATCATATTGCCAGACATTCACAACCAAACAGGAGATCAAATTCATAGCTGTGCATGATCTTTGCCAACAAGCAATGAATGAGCTGTTAACCTACCCATAAGAAGGATATACAAAGGCCTGTGAGTAGTTGTAAGGGGATTGCTGATATGTTGGGCTTTGCACATACATGCCCCCTGGAACCGCCACACCTCCACTGTATGGGATGACCGGCCTTATAGGTGCTACTATACCACATTGAAAAGAAGGGGAAATTTTGTCACAATAATTGAATACACACACAGGCTAAAAAGGTGAACATGCGTGCATTACATTAAGTCATAAGAAAGTTGCTTTGTAATAGTTTTTTGAAACTGTACAGTATTAGTGAAACTCGTTAGCTAATTCACTTTGGGCTTTTACTGGTGGGTCCTAATTAGTAATTCCTTTTCTGATAGACAAGGCACAAGCGTTTTTTATAGCAAACTTAAGAAAACTTTGCTATTTTACTCTATATAACAGCATGTATACAAAAATGTTCAAGAAGGCTCATGAATAAACAGTAAACATCTTGAAAAGCTTTGCATTCTATCACGAGCAAAGATACGGATCAATGCTTCATCTTGTGATGCTTAATGCTTAATATCTCCAATTCCAAGTTGCCAACCATGAAACAAATGCCAGACATGGAAGTGGACATTTTTTTTATTGAAAAACAGTGATGATTGCCCACCCTTTCTACCACCCACCAGCTCATAATCTTTCTGTTATCTATTATTCTCTTCAATCAAGTCCAACACTACTATCTCTCCCCAAACATAGTTGGCAGAGAGGACTAGTAGCTGTGTTGGTTTGTATATTTTTGACAGCTAATGCTTTATTTTCATAAATGAGCTCGTAGAAGATCCTACAGTCACCAGAATGTTCAGGCAACAAATAAAATACCTACTAGTCCTCTACTGACAGTTCCCTATTAGTTGGTTGTGGTGCCTCCAAATCTCCAATACATTGGGAATAGATTATTGATTAATAAATTAGTTTACACCAAGAGCATAAGGGGATGGAAAGAATCATAGTATATTTAATAGCTGTGCAATTAGGAAATCAGGGAAACCAAGTTAGCAGACCTACCGAAAGGCACAGCTGGACCAGGCCGCCCTAAGATGGCAAGGTTGCAATTAGCGCGCCGGCCATCGATCACTGGGTATGGGTCCATGCAGGCCAACCTCGCTGACTCTGGCTCCCGGAAGGTTACCTATACAAACCTCCACACATGAGTGAAGTGAATCAAATCAAAAGTAGGAAAAATACGAAATATTTGAGCTAAATTTGGAGGCCCCCAAAGGTGCCCTGTTTTCATCATACCCCCATGGAAATTCAAATAGTTCCCTGATTCATAGAAGAATTAATGCTAAATTTCTTTTTCCATTCCATGGCGCAAAAATCAAACTATCTTGGCGAAAAGCCTGAACACAGAAACCCTATAAATGCTTAACACGGCAACTTTCACTAGCTCCAGGTACCAAAATTTAACAATTTCCCTCAATCCTGCTGGCAAATAAGTCAACAGTCCACCAAAATCCTGCGTATGGAATGCAAAGCTCCCAAATTCTAAGACCTTCACTGCCAATTGGCACGGCCGCAACCGCATCCACAGATGATCACAAAACCTCCCAATTCAAATTCAACCCGCAAAGTTCACCTTTGCACACAGAATCACAACATTCAGCTCCAGAATCGAAGCTGGCCCCTGATCCCCAACCATGGAAAAGAAAGAAGTACAGAGCAAACAGCCCCAACCAGCATAATCACATACGAACGAACAAGGAAAAAAAAAAAAAAACAGGAGGAAGGCAGCGTGCTCACGAATCCGTAGCCCTTGGAGCGTCCGGTGGCGCGGTCGGTGATGACAACGGCCTCGAGGATATCCCCATAGACCTCAAAGTGGGCGCGAAGGCCCTCGCTCCGCGTCTCCCACGCGAGGCCACCGACGAAGACCTTGGTGAAGGTGGTGTCTCCATATGGGCCGCTCAGGTAGTGCAGCGCCGGCGTGCCCCCCTCCTCCTCCTCCTCCTCCTCCTACCCCGGTCCCCGCCGGCGACCGCTGCGGCGTCATCCTGCTGCCGCGGCCAGCCCACGCGCATGCACGCACGCAGGCACAGCCGCAAACCCTAACCCTAGCAAAGCAAAGCAAGCAGCAGCTGACTAAACGCGCGAACGACACGACACGCGCGCAAGTGAGGAGGAGGCAGGCGAGAGAGAGCAGCGGAGGGAGGGAAGGGAGGCAGGGGCGGCCGCGGGTTAGCTAAAAGCTTAGGGCTGGCTGGCTGATAGGCCCGCGCGCGCAGGGCGTAATTATAGCGGTGGGGATGGCGCTAATCGGAGCGGCGGTTATTATCAGCGGTTGGATTTCGCGGGAAGGACTTGCTTGCCAACTGCCCTGCCAACGAGCGCGCCAAGAGGCAGCGCCACTGGTACAAGAGGCAGGGGGAGGGGCAAGACTGGAAGTGGGGCCGTCTCATTGCAACGGTCTCACGGGTACATGGGCAAGATGCGGATGGAAGCCCGCTAACCATTTCAGTCGGGGTATCTTATCCGATCTCTCTATATATCAAAAAAAAAAGTAGCATTTTGAAAGATCACTATCACAAATGGCAAAACGGAATAGCTTTGAGGACCAAAAATTCTCAACAAAATCATAAAAGCTGTCAAAAAAAAAAAAATGTTCCTAATGACCAGTTCTCAAGCGGTAAATGATACTAGTATTACGTCCGATCCCGACAAAACTCCTCGGACAATCCGCCGCCCACCGCCCCAAATGTCTGTTGACGCATCACACTGTTTCACCCGCTTACGCATTCGCTCCTCACTCCACTCGTTCTCCACCTTGTCTCTCCCGTACTAGCTTGCGTGGCTCCTTGTGTCGTCGTCGCACAAGTTTCTCCCCTTGCGTGGCTCCTTGTGTTGTCGTCGCACAAGTTTCTCCCTCCCTCTGTCCCTCAACCCTTTATGATCTCTCTCTCTTCCCTCCGCATGCGAGCTCGCCGCGTACGCCTCCCACTTGTGTCCCCTTCCCCCTCCTTCCCTCATGCCATCCGCCCCTGCGACTTGGCTCACGCACCCCACCGGAGACGAGGATGACGACCACTGCTCCGACAAGATAGGTGGTTGATGGGTCTAGATCTGAGGCCTACTCCTCCTATGGATCTGGATCTAGATCTGAGCCTCCTCCCTCCTCCTCCTCCTCCTTCTCCTAGGAATGTACGTAGAGGTGGGGTTCTCGCCCGCTCTCACAAATCAGATCATGCCATGTTGAAACGAGTTTATTTGGATGTTGCGCTTTGTTTAATGTTGTAATATGTTATTTTAGTTGTTTCAATCTATGTTGCAGTAGTTGTCCCATGTGGCCATGTTATTGGTGTTTTGTGTTGTTGCAATAATATCTTATTGGTGTATATTCAACTGTTTGAGTCTAATTTTTCAGCTATTGTTCTTTGTTGTTGCAATAATATGTTGAAGGTGTTCCAACTTTTCCATCCCAACGTTTGCTGTTGTTGTCTCTTTTGTTGTTCCAATAAATATGTCTATGGTATTTCAACTACATCAACCTATTGTTACATCCGTTTTTCCCTTTGTTGTTGCAACATATATGCTCATGATGTTTTAGCTGTGAGCGATCTAGGCCTCATGGACTTGCACGACACAGAGCGCTTGGGAGGGGGTGATGCGTGCTGGTTTGCGTGTTGTGTGGAATGGGAAGATGAAGCGCGGGAGGCTCATGCATGGCCGCGATCGAACGACGCGGGTCATGCACGGGGGCGTGGTTGTCATTTACATAGAATACTAATTATATTATTATTATTATTGTCTTCCATTTGCTTTTTGTGTGATAAGCAATGACGAACGTGCATTTCTTATGATATTGCGTAGTCCGGAATATATTAATATATAAATTTGTGCCCTGTTTTGGGTCATTCGAATGTTCAATAATGTTGTATTGTACCAATTTCCTAGCTTGCCAGTTAGAATGAGCACCATTAAGTATTACTACTCCGTAGATGAGATATGCTACAAGCGAACACCGTGGTGGACGTAAATTTAACACACACAAAACTCTCTGTTTTCAGCACAAAGAGCAAAAGCGAAACGCTGATAGCGAAAATCATACGGGAGGCGGCGGGATCGGGGCCTCATGGTCACACTACCGCCCTACTCCCTACTTGCCATAAAAGGATGCTAGCTATAAAAGGATGCTAGCTCTTGCGAGAAAAGCACGGGAGGGCAGGGGCCCAGCTGATTCGATGGCTGCGTTGCATGCTTATCCACAGCTACAGTGTTATGCCCAAAAAGCATGAAGCTTCTTTGATCAAACCCACCCTGCTTATGCTTCAATCACGCGCTGCATTTAGCCTAGTAGGCTAGTACCATTCTCCCATCCGCTTGGCCAAGCCAAATGTCCTATAGGTGCTACCCTGTCCGTTCCGAAGAAATACTCCCTCCGTCCGTCCCCATTTAACTGTTGTTGGCAAGGTGGACTTAGATTTTGAGGCAGGTGGTCAAAGACTTGAACACCCTTACTATGACATCTTGGATCAATGTAAGGTTTCACCTTCTAGTTTTTAAGACGTGAAACTATGACATAAAATAGGTCTTTGTTGGGGGTTAACTTTGTTTTGCATAAACTTCTAACCCAGACTTTGAAGCGTAGCTGTGTAAATAAGAGTTTTTACGAAGGTGTTCACGAAGGGGTGAATGAACGGCAGGTCATCATGAAGACAAGTACGAAGACGTTACGAAGACCTTCGTAAGTTAAGAGCTTCGCCGAAAAGATTCAGGAAGGGAGCTTCGTCGGAAGACCTTCGCGACCAAAGTTTGCAGAAAACTCAGGAAAAAGATCAATACGGTTCATACGAAGACATCAAGAATGGCTTCGCTGAAAATATAGATAGAGACTCTTGTAATTGTAGAAATTGTCATCATTCTAGAACTACGAAGATAGGGGGGGCCTATAAATACCCCCTAACCTCTCTTGTAATGTTATGTGGTACCCGATCACTTTGTGACTAAATATTCATCAATATACGTGTTCGGAGTATTTTACCCAACATCTTGGCGCCTACCGTTTGTGTGTGCTCGAGCATTCCCACGACCAACTAAAGACATGGGGAGACCAAAGAAACAAACCTCTGCAGAAGAAACAAGATCACAAGAAGAAGGGCAAGATGAAGAAATTGAAGAACCAAGGGAAAAATCAAGATCACAAGAAAACGAAAACGAAGAGCAAAGGCTCAAAGCACTCGAAGAAAACTTAGCAAGGAAAGAAAAAGAACTTGAAGAATGCAGGCAACGCACAAGAGAAAAGACAATAAAGCAAAGAATTGAAGAAGCCGAAGCCGATTGCGCAAACTAAATGAAGAACTTGAAAAACAAGAGAAAAAGAAGTCATCAACCTTGAGGAACCAAGCTCAAAGAAACAATCCAAGAAAAGAAAAAGAACAAGACAAGATCACAACAAAGAATTGACACGAGTCTCCTTTATCAATAGATCTCGCAAATAGCAAAATGGACAAAAGGGTTCAAGTTCAACATAATACCAACATATGAAGGACTCACAGATCCAAGGTAATTCCTCATGAGTTTGAAGCGCGCAGCTTGCCTCGGGAGGAGGAGATGAATCAACATTAGCCAAATCACTTATCATGGCAATGAAAGGTTCAAAGACAAAAATGGTACTCTTCGCTCAAACCAAGGTCAATCAAAAGTTGGGAACAATTAAGGACAAGTTTGCTAGTTGATTTTCAAGGATTTTTTAACACACCGAGTTAACAAGTGATGACCTATTTGACATCAAGCAATATCCAAAAGAGCCATTGATCAAGTATTACAAGAGATTCATTCAAATGAAAACTCAAATACCAGATATACCAGATGAAGTGGTCATCATAGCAGCCATCAGAGGATTAAGGGCAAGTCAACTATCATCACATCTAAAAAGAGAAAGACCGAAAACAGTTGCTCAACTCTACGAAGAGTTTCAGAAATATGCAAAATCTGACGATGACTACAGAAAGAGAATCGAAGAAGAAAACCTTGAAAGAAACCAAGCGAAGGCCAACAATCAATTCAATCAATACAAAGTTCCAAACTTTGAACGAAGGCAATATCGGTTATCAACCATCACAACGTGTGAACCAAATTAACAACGAGCAAAGTGGAGAAAATGCATTCAACAATGACCAGCGAAGCCAAGACCAGCGAAGCCAATATCAAAGCAGAGGCGTTAATAACAATTACAGAGGAGGTTTCAATCAAACAAAATTCGGTGAGCGAAGACCATTAAAGCCCGAAGAAATGTTTTGCCTCGTGCATGGCAAAGGGGCTGGCCATACTTCAAAAATGTGCCCAATAATAAAGAAAAGCATTGACGAAGTCCAACAAGAAAGCGAAGCATGCAAAGTCGAAGACAATTAACTTTTTAAGTCAATCAAACTCTTTACTGAGCCAAGGATGTTACAACCAAGGGTATAATCCCCATACAAATTCAGGACCTTCGCATCAAGCATTACCAGGACCTCCACCAATTTACAATTGTCAACCTTTGGCTGCAATACCATGGGGACAAATGCCAATTCAGCTACCAGAAGCATCAGTAACAAACAATCCTACAATCAATCAAGGCAACAACTCTCCGGCCACCTCGGTTAATACAATAATGCCAAGCGAGGCGTAATATTGACGATTTCGGGAGGAGGAAACAAAGATAGAACATGCAACAAACAATGAAAGAAGAAACTACTTCCGAAGAGTCAATTCAATAACAATGGAGGGACCATACAAAAAGACAAAATGGTCACACCAACCAATCATTTTTACAGAGCAAGACATGGAGCTCAAAGATTATCCACACATGGATGCTACGGTCATAGAAGCAAATATTGATGGATGAGATGTCACAAAAATCCTAGTAGATGGAGGAAGCTCCGGCCGACATACTCTTCGCATCAACATTAGATGCAATGGGAATCAAAAGACAAAACTTGGGAAGGGCGAATATCCATTAGTTGGCTTCGGTGGCAAAAAGGATAAATTCAATTGGAAGAATTGTACTCCCGGTATCCTTCGAGACAAAAAATAATGCAAGAACGTAACAAGTGGCATTCGATGTTGTTGAAATGCATAGCCAATACAATGCAATCTTTGGAAGAGGAAGCCCCGAACATCTTGAAGCGGTGATCAACTATTCATATTTATGCATGAAAATTCCAGCAATCAATGGACCAATATCAATCCACGGAAACCAAAAGCGTAAGCAAGAAATATTGAGAAAGATGCAACTCCGGCTCAAAGAAATATCCTCAACATTGAAGACGAAGAAGAGCAAGAAGAAAAAGAAAATCGCGAAGCTTCGAGGAAGAAAGCGAAGACTTGCAACAAAAAAAGAAACAAAAGAAGTACCGCTAGATCCAATGCTACCGACAGAAAAGTGATAATCGCAAATGATCTCGGCGATAAAGAAGAAAAGAACCTTATAAACTTCTTGAGAATCAATCAAGACGTCTTCGCCGGGTCAGCAAAAAGATTTAGAAGGAGTCGCGAGAGACATCATTGAACACAAACTAAACATTGACCCAAGTTACAAACCAAAGAAGCGAGAAGTTAAGAAAACTCTCGGAAAGACGTAACAATTCTTTGCCGCAAAAAGCCGAAGTACAAAGGCTATTAGACGCGAAGGTCATAAGAGAAGTAAGATTCACAACATGGCTTGCAAATATAGTCATGGTCGGGAAAAAGAACATGAAGTGGAGAATGTGCATCGACTTCACAGATTTAAATAAAGCTGTCAAAAAAGACAACTTCCCACTACCAAGAATCGACACATTAGTTGATCAAGCGGCGAGGAGGCGAAATGTTAAGTTTCTGGATTGTTTCTCAAAGTTATCATCAAATTTGGATGAATAAAGAAGACGAAGAAAAACAAGTTTTATCACTCCATTTGGAACTTATTGTTTCTAAAGAATGGTGAGGGGCTTCGTAATGCCGGATCAAGTTTCATCGGAATGACTTCAACAATCTTGAAAGATCAAATGGGGAAAAACTTACTCGCATATGTTGATGATGTAATTGTGAAAAGCAAGAAAAGAGAAGAGCACATCGAAGATCTCAAAGAAACCTTCTCTAACCTTCTCGAAAAGCAAACTTGAAGCTCAATCCGGAAAAATGCACCTTCGGGGTCAAGAAAGGCAAAATTCTTGGATGTGTAGTTTCATCAAAAGGAATCGACCC
Organism: Hyparrhenia diplandra; assembly: GCA_015847255.1. Lineage (NCBI taxonomy): Eukaryota > Viridiplantae > Streptophyta > Magnoliopsida > Poales > Poaceae > Hyparrhenia > Hyparrhenia diplandra. Next base: position 166,664 of record JADLZK010008205.1, on the reverse strand, counting down.
AAATCCGAGGAGAAGGTCAAAGCAAAGAATGGAAACGCAAGTTCCAAAAAGCATCAAAGACATTCAAAAACTAACCGGAAGATTGGCTTCGCTAAACAGATTTATATCAAAATCAGCTGAAAAAAAGTTTTCCAATATTCCAAGCATTGAAAAACTCAAACAAGACCTTCGCATGGGGAGAAAGAGCAAAGAAAAGCCTTCAAGAGATAAAGAAATATTTGTCAAATCCAACAACTTTGGCAAGCCCAAGTCCACAAAAAAGAATTTGTTGTTATACATCTCAAAGATCAAAGAATGCAAAGTAAGTGCAATATTAGTGCAAGAAAATCTAGAAGAGCACATCAAGAAACAACAGCCAATATACTTTGTATCCAAGCTCTCTCGTGCTCGAAGATATATTATTCGAAATCGAGAAGATAGCATACGCGGTCCTAATGGCAACAAGAAAATTGAAACACTATTTTCAAGCACACAAAGTCAAAATACCAACAAATCATCCCCTCAAAGATGTTCTTCAAAGTTACAAATCATCGGGAAGATTGGGAAAATGGGCGTGCAGAAATATCTCAATATTACATAGAATTTGAAAAAGAACGGCTATCAAGTCACAAGTTCTAGCGGACTTTGTCGCAGATTGGACTCAACTTCAAACTTGGAAGAACAAAAAGAAGCTCAAGAATGGACAATGACTTGTCATGAATGGACAATCAATTGCGATGGCGCATGGGGCTCCTCAGTGCGGAGTGGTCTGCAATCATAACTTCACCATCGGGAATAAAAATGAGATATGCGGCAAGATTAGAATTCAAATGCACAAACAACATTGCGGAATATGAAGCGAAGATTTGGGGCTTCGCAAGGCAAGAGCAATGGGAATTCAAAATTACTAATCAAGACAGATTCACAAGTTGTGGCGGGGCATATAGAAAAAAAAGCTACAAGGTAAAAGATCCCGAGTTGGTAAAATATCTACAACATGTCGAGATTAGGAAAGGCATTTCGAAGGTTTTACACTAAGAAGCATCTCAAGAACAAACAATGAAGAAGCGGATTACACAATTGCAAAGGCTGCGAGCTCGAGAAAATCAAGTTACCACGGATGTATTCTATCAAGTATTATCGGAATCATCAATCCAAGCAAAGACGGAAGAACCAAGAAACATTCACATAATAGAAAGCGAAGACTGGAGATCAGCAATAATAGCATTCCTCAAAGGTTTCTATGAACCAGAAAACGAAGTTGATGAAATCAGAATGAAGCACAAAACAAGGAATTACGAGGAATTATCAATGATCAACTTTATAAGCATGGCATATGCAAACCATTACTGAAGTGTGTTTCAAGCGAAGAAGGAAAGGAAATATTACAAGAAATTCACAATGGAACTTGTGGAATTCATGCTTGACCAAGATCAATCATTTGGAAAAGCCTTGAGACAAGGTTTTTATTGGCCAACAAACTCAAAAGATAGCAAGCAAATAATCAAGACTTGTCACAATTGTCAAATTTCAGCCAACAAGACACATGCACCAAAGCAAATCCAATCCAACAAATAGAACCAGGCTTGGCCACTAGCAAGATGGGGAATAGATATCATTGGAAAGTTGCCACAAACTCGGGGAAACTTCAAATATGCGATGCGTGGCGATTGATTATTTCACAAAATAGATTGAGGCGAAGCCATAATAAACATGTCTTCGGGAACAATGAAAAAAGTTCTTATGGCAAAATATCATCTGCAGATTCGAGTCCCACCGACATATTACCTTAGACAATGGAACACACGGTTTGATAGCGAAGATTTCGAGAGAATATTGTACAAATCTTGGAATCCAACTATGCTTCGCATCGATAAAAACATCCGCAATCAAACGGAGCGGTTGAAAGAGCAAATGGAATAATTTGCACTGGAATATCAAGAAATCTCGTGGGATTACCAAAAGGAAAATGGATCGAAGAACTCCCAATAATAGTTTGGAGCCACAACACGACAACTACAAGATCTACAAAATTCTCACCATTCAGGCTGCTATATGGAGACGGCCATGACTCGAGGAAAGAAATTCAGATCCGAAGGTCCAAGACTAAATGTGCAAATGATAAGCGAAGAAGATTTAAAAACAAGCAAAGATTTACTTGAAGAAGAAAAAAAACGAGGCTCTACAAAACTTGACCAAATATCAAGCGAGAAACAAGCGGATGGTACAACAAGAAAGTAATCAAGAGAACTTCACCGAGAGATTTCGTGCTCAAAAAAAAAGAAATGAGGACACAAAAGGGGAAAATTTCAGCAAAAATGGGAAGGACCATTCATCATCTCAAAATCAAACAAACCAGGGGATCATATCATTTGGAAACCTTGAAGGGAGAGGAGTTGAGCCACACATGGAATATCCAAGACCTTCGTGACGTACCATCCTTAGAAGAAAAGAGCTTCTCTTGTAAATATGTAAATAGATAGCAGTATCATTTACTTTCATGCAAAGTTTACATTTCAATTGTAAAGAGTCGCACTCTTTTTCCACTCGGGGAAGCCCTTCGCAGGTGAGTGGTTTTTAACGAGGCAGTCTCTATTGTAAATTCTCATATCAATATAAATGAGAACGTAGTTTCCCCAATCATGGCTTCCTTTACATTTTATGCTCCTTTACATTTTATGTCAATTCATAAAAAACAAACGCCGAAGAACATAACATTCCTACATCGGCAAATAAAACAAAAGTAGGTGCAATTTTCAAAAATTACTACCTACGATTTCCTAAGGGAAAAAAGATACTTCTACTTAAGTAAAAAAGCGAAGTTTGTCGCTCCACCTTCGCAAAAAAGAAAAGGGGACGACGTTTTTTCCTAAGGGAAAAAGATTCTTAAACTTCGTAAGCAAAGTTTATCGCTCCACCTTCGCAAAAAGAAAAGGGGACGACGTTTTTCCTAAGGGAAAAAGATTCTTAAACTTAAGTAAGCAAAGTTTATCGCTTCACCTTCGCAAAAAGAAAAGGGGGGCGACGTTTTTTCCTAAGGGAAAAAAGATTCTTCTACTTAAATAAGCGAAGTTTGTCGCTCCACCTTCGCAAAAAAAAAAAGGGGGACGACGTTTTTTTCCTAAAGAAAAAGATTCTTCTACTTAAAGCGTTTAAGTTTGTCGCTCTACCTTCGCAGAAATAAAAGGGGACGACGTTTTTTTTTAACGCAAAACTTTATCAATCTACCCCTTTAATAAATGAAAGGAATAAACATCTTTTTATAAAAGTAATACTTTATTACATCATAAATTATTCATGTACATTCATTCAAAAACCAAATCATAGTTTTTACAAAAACATATTTTACAAATCATCATTCTCGAAACAACAATCGTGGCGGCCTCAGTCAAAAAGCTCATTTACAACCTCATCAACCATTTTATCCACTTCTTGCCTTAAAGCACCATCAGAATAATAACTCGGAGAAGCGCTTGAACATGATGACTGAACGAAACAAGATTCATCCCTTAAAATCTTCCTCAATTGTTAAAAAGAAGAAAGCCAATTTTCACATAAACAAAGTCTCACCTGTGTAAAGTTGCTAAAATCAATAACTCGAGGAATTCCATAATTAGCTTTAACTTGTGAAACTCCAAGTTTACTTTCAATAAACAAATCAACATCAACATCACCAACGGATTCACGATATTCCAAAAACTTCGGAAGTTTCAAACACATAGTTTCCCTTGGCAACCATCAAAGGCAAAATATTGGCAACATCCTGCGCGTTAACTTCGCCGAAACACCTGCGCGGGGATGCATCTTAGTTAAAGCATCATGATGTATCAACTTAACTTACAAAGTTCCCTCACAAAATCACTCAAAATAAAAACCTAAGGAGAACTACAAATCCCTCTCACGGACATCATCATCTCGAGCCTGCCGCGAGATTCCTCCTCCATACGCTTCTTTCTCTTTTCTTCTTCCCGCATATATTCAATCTCAATCTATCAAATTTTAGAAAAAAGAAAAATAGAATAGTCATAAAAAAAAAGACAACAAGCAAAGACAAAAAGACCACTTCTTGTTTCCATTTTTTTCTTCACCTTCTCAAAGCAATGCTCCCGACCACTCACATGCCAATATTGGTCAAAGTATTTCTTGCATAGCGATTGGGTTCGAAAGCTAATACGTTTTTACAACCTCCGCAGAAATTTGAAGTCATCCTTGGCAAACTCGGCATACTGAGAGGATCCTTGGCCGACATTAGATGAAGAAGTGCTCTTGTGGCATACATTACGCTAGTATCGGCGAAGGTATTCACAATAACACCCAAATCTTCATATTGACGACATAGCCGGTGAAAAATGGATCAAATTCCCCAAGTTCCCGTTAGGATCTTCGGGTTTCGCACCAAACTTCTCATAATGACTACGACAAATATCCCACATTACGTTAAACTTCATCAAGAAAAATTCTTCTTGCTCTTTTACGTTTCTTTTCAAGATATTCCTTCTCCCTCTTCAAAGTAGCTATAGTCTTGTTAAAACCCGGCAATTTCAACATCTTTTTTTTTGATAGTATCACAAGACCGGTGGTAAAGACCATCCATCGATGCCATTCATCAACAGCTTTGCCCCTTTCCTTCTCTTTCTCGACAAGTTGGGACTTCAAATAAGAAATATCATCTAAAAGTTTTTTTCTCACGGAGAGATGATGCAACAAGCTTGTCTTCTATTGACTTTCTCGACTACACGAGCAAGAAGAGCACCCTAAAAAAAAATAAAAAATTATATAAATCAATAAAACAAAAACATATACTAAAACGAAGGTGATTTCATTACCTTATACATCAGAGAAACACTCGCCTCAGCAAGTTCCAGAGGATCCTTCTTAGCAAGTTCAGATTCGGCATCAGGGACACTAAAAGCATCATCTATGCACTTCGCCAAACGAAGCTCAGTCTTCTTTGGCATTAATCGAAGCTTTTCAGCTCCAACACCAATAAACTTAAAGGAATCCAAGTTGACACCTTCGGAACGACAAAAATCAAGAACCTTCTGAAGCTTCTCAGGATCAGCAATATCAGAAATTGTAGAAACATCTTCACAAGGAACCGAAGGAGTGCAAACGTCTTGAGCAACCTCCTTCATCCTCCCAACATCAACAGTTTTTTCTTTAGAAGAAGTAGAGGCATCGGGGAAAATAATTAGCTTGCAAAAACATGAAAATCAAAACACAATAATAAAATAAAAAATATATATAAAAAAAACTTAAACTTAAAAGCACAAATAACTCACCAACAATTTCTCCGTCTTTCAAAGGACAAGAAACTTTCTCCTCGAGTATCAATATTAACAATTGAATCCTCAAGACGAAGGCATTGTGCTTCCTCAATATCCTTGTCAAAAATGTCATCGTCAAAATCTTCAAAGGTCACAAAGCAATATGTGTACCATTCTTCAAAACTTTAAAATTTCTCAACAACTTCGGCGCCTTGAGACCTCCCTTCATCAACCAAATTTTCACTTTGTCGGTTTCCACGAGATTTTACTAACAATTTACGAAGCCCTAGTATCACCACCTTCGCGAACAATGGCATCGAAAACATTTTCTCTTGTGAAGACGCAACAAACTAGCACCTTCGACGAAACATTCTCATTTACGGCCGAATGCAATCTGTCTAAACAAAATCATCACCTTCTTTCAAACCAGCCTTAGATTTTGAAAAGGCAATATTACGAGAGCAACAGATGCTAACTTCTCCAGGGCATCACCTTTATCTTCGGTCCCGGGACCTAGATGAACTTTAGCATCGAGAATCAACATACAAAACATCGGGAGTTTTCAAATAGAACCTAGGTGACGAAGCAATAGCTGTACCGGGAGGCGTGAACATCTTTCACAACATCTTCACTAGATTTTTTGCTACTTTCCCCACGAGTAGCCAAGTTCTGTAAATTCGAAGCAAGAGGTGTCAACATCTCGAGTCAAACCGGTGCATGCAAAAGCTAAACACATTTTTCTCACCTCAAGTTGTTAAACACAAACACCCATCAAATCTTCATCTATGGCAAATCCTTCATCATCACACAGGTCAACTATAGGAGAAAGATCAACTTTCTTTTGCTTCTTAGAAGCCAAAATCTTCTTCCTACCTCTACCAGCTGCTGTAGAAACTTCAGAATGTTTTCTCTTCTTTCCCTTTGCAGTATCACCCTTCGTTTCATTTTCCTCAGTATTTTTCTCAGCACGAGAATAAGCCGGAGGAGGACGTTCTTCATATGGAATTTTTGCAATATCAAAAACCCGATTAAATCGGGAGTAATCTTCACCAAGAATTTCATCCATAAACTTCTTCTCCTTTTGCACATATTTTCCAAGAACGTAGCAGGCTCTCAACTCGGCAATTTGCAACAAAATCCTCGTGCGTCTTGAACTCTGGCGGCTTAACAATATCTCGATCCGGGATACTTGTAAGTTTTTCCACGGACCTCCTTCGCATGAAAGCGAAGGATATTCCATCCCCGAAGCGGCAAACTCTAGCAGCAATAAATTCTTCAACCAAGTCCCTTGTACTTTGAAGAGAAGCGACTAACTTAAAAGCTCTCATACATTCACTTTCGCTGATTGAGACTTTTTCGACGAAGGCCTCACAACAAACTCACGTTTATGCATTTCGGCGGCAAAGAGGATACCTCTTCACAAAGTTTTACGCCAATTTTCTCCTCAACATAAGGAACTTTGTGGTAAAACCACATCTTGAACCACCCATCGGCCCATTTGTTTTTGCGCCGGAGAAATCTGTCTTGCACCTTTAGCGATCCGAAAGTTGCGGCGGCCAAAATAGTAAGTAACACTTTTGCCATCAATAACTTTGCTCCGATATTGAATATGAAGCTCATGAAGATCACAAAAAGTGTTAATGTTTGGCTTCACTTCTTAGCTTCGCACACCCATATGAAAGTGGAGAGCCGAGAAATAGCATTCGGCGTTAAGTGGTGAATCTCAATGTCATAAGCCTTCAAAACATCTTCCAAGAAATCTTGGCATGGAAATCTTAATCCAGTTGTGAAGAAATCCTTATAAACAATACACTCATCCTTTTTTTGGAAGGGGCACGTCTCTTCGGGACCAAAGAAGTGTAGAATACCCGGTTTCAAATACCGGCCTTCTCCAAATCTGCGTAATCTGATTTCTTCATATTACTTTTTCCGAAAAAATAAGAATATCCATCATCCGGAATCAATTCCGAAGGCGAAGCACTGACTCCACTGAGACCTTCGTCATCAGAATCAAGAACTTCTCTCTCAGAACAAGAACGCGAGTGAGAAGCACTTTGTTCCTCTGTCATCTGCAAAAATTAACAAACAATAACAGTCTTTAACACAGAGATAATTTCATTAGAAAAAGAAGGACGTAAAGGATATATATATATATATATATAAATACCTTCGGTTGAGAAGAGAATTCACCAACAAATCAATAAACACCTTCGCTCAAATTTTAACCTTCGCCAACACCTTCCGTAGCTCAAAAGAAAAAAACTGCAGCGAGTCTCCCCTCTTCGAAAAGATAAGAAAAAAGGGGGGGGGTCCTCCGCTATTTATAAGCACAAGCCGGTCAAAATGGTCAAACTAGCCGTTGAAAAATCAAAATAATAAAAATAAAACTTTTTAATACTCTTCTTAGCGAAGGCATCGACAAAATTCAAAAATTCCAACTTCAAAGTCCGGGGCGGCGTTTATTACCACAATGTTTACTAAAATTTTTAGTGGGATTCATGCCTTTGAAGTTGGCATTAAGCCCACGAGGGGCTCTTTGGGGGTTAACTTTGTTTTGCATAAACTTCTAACCCGGACTTTGAAGCGTAGGCGTGTAAATAAGAGTTTTTACGAAGGTGTTCACGAAGGGGTGAATGAACGGCGGTCGTCGTCATGAAGACAAGTACGAAGACGTTACGAAGACCTTCGTAAGTTAAGAGCTTCGCCCGAAAAGATTCAGGGAAGGGAGCTTCGTCGGAAGACCTTCGCGACCAAAGTTTGCGAAAAACTTCGGGAAAAAGATCAATACGGTTCATACGAAGACATCAAGAATGGCTTCGCCGAAAATATAGATAGAGACTCTTGTAATTGTAGAAATTGTCATCATTCTAGAACTACGAAGATAGGGGGCCTATAAATACCCCCCAACCTCTCTTGTAATGTTATGTGGTACCGGTCACTTTGTGACTAAATATTCATCAATATACGTGTTCGGAGTATTTTACCCAACGCCTCTTCCTCTCAATGCAAAGTTTCGTTGCACGGTTTCATAGTTTTTTTTTTAGCCTCACAGGGTCCCACAATCCCTCTCTTTCCTCTCATCTCCCCCATTCTCACGAAGCGGCCTGCCGGGCCAAGGTGGAGCGAGGCGATAGAGCTCCAATCCGCGGCCCGAGGCTCCATAACCAGCTCGCGAACTTCGCCCTAGCCGACAGCGTCGGCCTCGCGTCTGGCCGGCGTCGCCACCACATCGCTCCCCAGCCGGCGGTGCCACCCCGAGCCCGCGACCTTGATCCGCAGTGCTTTCGCGGTGGACCTCGCGCCGCCGGTCGCGGCTGCGCGCGGCGGGAGGCACGATAGGGTGCTGTGACGGCCGGAAGAGTTCGCGCTTGCATCAGCGACGGAGCCCCTCGCGCCCACGGCAGCGGTGGCCGTGCTGCGACCAGCGGAGACCGCGCCCGTGTGGAGGCACCGCGACGGAACCACCCTCCCCGCACGCGAGCTCCCACCGGAGGTGCGGTGGTGCTCACGCGGTGCTCCTCTTGGCCCCTAGTGCGGCAACGAGGTGGAGGTGCACAACAATGAGGCCCTCCCACGCGCGGCAACACGTGTTCTCTCTAGGCTCTATCTCAAATCATAAATCAGTATGTGTTGGTTTAGTTCATCTCTACAAGTCACAAGATCCTTTTATCAAGTAATGGGAAGACCACCACTAGCAACATCTAAGAATTTCTAGTGTTTATCTCTCACCTAAAACTCCTTTGCAGCATGGATCCTTATTGTATCTCTCTTGAAACAAATGTAAACCAGCTTTCTATTCTCACAATCAGAAGCCAAAAGCTAAAAAAAATGATCCAAGATGTTTTCAAAACTGTACTATCCAAAAGTAACTACTTCTGAAAAAAAGGAGTTCCAGGTTCCTACTCTTTGATTGGTTTTTGACCTTTTCAAAAAAAAAAAAAAACAACAACTTGCAAAACCCAACCAAAGACAACCTCAGTAGTACGTTCAAACCTCGCTTTTCGCAGTGGACACGCACGGCGGCATGACATGAGCCAACTTGCAAGTTGCGACCTTGCCACAGAGCTGGTGAATGAAAGGAGAAAAGGACTGATCGACCGGGGAAGGACACTATAAAGCGAGAGAAGCTTGCACGGACAGTGCCATGGCTCCATCCGCTTGCAGGCCTGGACTCTGCTTTCGACAATTCGGACGATGGGAGGGCAAGACGGAACACGCAGTCACGTCTGAATGTCTGATGCTGCCTTCGGAATTCTGATGATCTGATGCGATCGGATCGCCAGAAGGAACCTCAAACTTTGGCATGCTATATGCATACTTATATGCTAGATGTACTCGTCCTAAATACCCCCTAATGCAATTCTCGCTTTTTTAAGAATTTAAATAGTTTAAATTTTAAAATCTATATAAAAAGCACTAGTAATTTAGATATAATATAAAACAAGTATCATTATTAGTCATAGAATATATTGAAGATAAATTTATTTGGATAAATAAATTCATTTGGTACATAAATATTAATACTATAGTACTTTGACAGGAACGAATCCTATAGTTACGTTCTTTCATGGACCGTGGGGTTTCCAACTTATTTGTGTCCTTATTGGCCTAAATAGTCATTTAGCTCATCTAAACACAATATAGACGCTATACGGTAGTATGCCGTTTGTGTTCAATCGTCTTATCATGTTTAATCGGTCATGTAGCACGTTTAATGGACTCTTGTTTCAATTAGCGTTTAGCAAAACACTTTTTTTTTCCCTCAGATGAGCATTGTTGACTTATAAATTATACTAACATGGTATTCCTAATAGAAATCAAAGATGAAAGGGGAAACTCCATCAAAATTTCAGATGCTCAATCAGAAAAACTAACGAACCATCTGAATGTTTTTTTTTTTCTTTTTCTTTTGTTTCTGATGAGATGCAATGCTCGCTCACTGGCACGTGCGCAGCAGAAACCAGTGCAAACATGTTGCATCATATGACAATTGACAATATTTTACCTTTATAAATATGTTATTGGAATGCAATGACACAAATGTCAAGATGGCCGAGTTGGTCTAAGGCGCCAGTTTCAGGTACTGGTCCGAAAGGGCATGGGTTCGAATCCCATTCTTGACATTTTTTTTTCCCTTAATTCTTTCTTTTTTTTACCATTCTTGATATCGTTTTCCGTATTTGTCACTCTTTTTTTTTTTATAGGCATATCTTCTTCCGTTTTCTTAAACCACTCTTGACGTACTCTATCTTTAGAGCATCTCCAACAGTGTTGCATATGGGTTTGGTATTTGCATTTTTTACCAAAAGTCTAGAAAACAATGCTCCAACAGTTTTGCAAATCCCTTTTGCATTTTAGTGAGTTTGGCAAAATCAGGTCCTCCTTTAGCATTTTTGCCAAACTTGGGAGCTTTTGGCATTTCTTGCGCTGCGTCACTTGCATGCCCGACGCATGGCGACTTGAACCAACAACCACTCCCTCCGACCCCACTTTTCCCATATGCCAAACCAAAAATAGCAAACCTGTTGGAGGAGGCCTTTTTTTTTTTGCTTGGCATTTGGAATGGGGAATTGGCAAACAAGTCAAATGCCAAATCAAAAATACCAAAACTGTTGGAGATGCTCTTACACACTATACTATATCTTTCTATTTTTAATATTTTTGACATATACTAGTTAAATACCCGTGCGTTGCTACGGGGTAACTAAAAATTTTAGATAAAAACATGGATCGCACCGATAACCACCACAATATGTCGTGAATCGGACATTGTAAACAATACCAAGTGTAGCGAGGATGTTGATTATTTGACATCAAACGTTCGGGATATACACCATGCACAAGTAGTTTTGCATATACTGGATCGAGAATGTAAAATGTACAAATGATTTATACATATAACACCTCCGTGTAGAGTTTGATAAACAATTTGGGAGTACCTAGGAATATCAACAAATATGGCGTTAGTTAAATAATATTTGTACAATATAAATTGAATTAAAAATACATTGTAAGTATTAGTGTATTACCTCGCCTATTGCGTTAGAACCTCCTTCCATACAATATTCTTCGTGAAAATTCCATCAACTGCTGGGGTCGCCTTATCCTTACCTTTTTTCCTTGTTGCATTTCTTTTATTTTTTTCAACGCCATTCTTTCTAGCATTTTTCTTCTTCATCTTTTTGGCCTCCTCCTCCCGTGCGCCTGCATCCGGCGGGAGGCGAGGATCTTGATATTAAGCTCTTGACGTGGCTCTAGACATCGCAACATACAACACCGGCCGTGAGAGAACACGTGCGACGGTATACACACCCACGTTCGGGATGGTTTGGCCCTCGTGACTTGTTGATAGTCATGGTGAAGCTCAACCCGATAGGAAATCTGCTTCCTCTTAAACTCGAGCAGGGAACATCTCATCGGACGGGCACGAGGGGGTATTCGAGGAAGGAATACCCGCTTCCCAAAGATGCTGCCCAACCACGATTTCGCGTCGATTGTATTTCTTGAGAACCCCCGCACCAAAGAGCCTTGTACCGTTGCACGACCCATTGGCGGGATCAATATTCGAAGCAAGATGACGGGACACCCGAGCTTGAGCTTCAAGACGTGTGGAGGCAAGCGCTGGGGTTGAGATCAAAAGGAACTCTACCGGATAGTAGTTATGTGGATCATCTACGAGTCAAAACGTGATACACCATCTCGCCACCCCGGAACATATCAATCATTTTCATATTGATCATGTCCACCCAATCGTTACGATGTAGATAAAATCGCTCCGTGGTGATGTAGTCTTTATTCGCCATGTTTGCGTTTAGGTCCGGAAAGATGATGTCGATCAATGTGCGAAGATCCTTTTCAAGATCGCCCGAGTGCGGGACACGGATCTCTTCTGGAATCCGTACATCGTCATCACTTGTAAACCTCCTCCGTTCCATTACCAATGCGCAATGGATAATCACGCAAACCATTGGTCACTCTAAGCCCTCATGTTGCGGACGAGCTTTAGGTGGCGCATGGATTCCCAAAGATGAGAGCCGTAGAGAAGCTCCGACTATTTGAGCCACGGATCCTTTCGGCAACAAAGGAGGACCTCGCCTGAAATCCGCCAAAGACAACCGTCTCTTCCCACCAAATGTAAGGTCGACCGGCTCATTGTATCTCGTAGGCTCTTGTCTAGTGCTTCCACGTTTTGCCTCCTTTGTCATAGATGCCTCGTCCCATATTATGAGAGCCGCTTGACGTAGCAACTTGGGCGTACCATCTTGTTTAGTGAATTTGCATCCATCGCCGTCTTTAGCATTGAGAGGTATCATGAAGCGCGAGTGGCTTGTCCTCCCACCGGCAATATGGATGCTGCGACTCGGATGTTGTTTGTAGCCCGCGACAATCTTTTCCCCTCGGCTACGTAGTTTTCCGATAAGTGCCCTATACAAAAATGTCTTTCCCGTCTTTGCCGGGTCCATCCACAAAAGAACATCCCGCCCTTTTTCTTTGGCGGCGGCCATTATCTCATCGTAAGCGGACCTTTTGCTCATTTGTTGAGTGAGTCGCACAAAAACTCATCTTTGGGGTCCAGCTCGACTCTACTCTCCTCAAGTATCTCTCGAGGAATACGGTGGCATTGTCGTATGTGTCATCAATTTTTGGAAGAGGCAATTTATGAAACTCCTTCCCCATAGCAGCGACACCATGTTTCTAATATCTATCAAAAAAACGATCTGCTTTGCACCGATTCCTGACATGGGTTATTACAACTGTAGTCCTCGACATTGCATCGTAGTGCTTTTCCCACAAACCAAACACATCATGTGGCTCACGAATACTATTATTGTTGCAAATAGCCTTCCGTAGAGAGGAAGGCATCTCGAATAAAAAAAGTAGCTTCATTTAGGCACTCATCCAGGTGTATTGTCCTCTTCGATTAGACCCCTCCTTTGCGCAGCTTCACGGAATGAAGGTAGCGACTCTCCATCGACGGTCCTAAGGTGTTCGTATGAGGTAGCACCAAAGAACATTATTTAGGAGGACACGAAGAAAGTAGCGTTCTCCCTCTGCGGATGAGCCGATATGACTCTACCAACTTGGAAAACGAGTTCTTTCTAGGGCGCGGAATTTGCCATTAGGCGCCAAGTGAAATGCTCCGGGAAGTCCCGATACAAGATTCCACGGGATGCCTCATGTTTGTGCTATTATAATCAAAATACGCTTCAACAACATTGAATCTTCTCGCGCCCGCTTATTAACAATCCTGCCAACCTTGTCCTTTTTATGGAATGACACCATGTGCATGCCCGGAAGATGAAGCTGCAACTTCTTTATGTCTTCGGTGGATAGTTCTTGCTCAAGTCAAAGCCATATATCCGCCATAGCGCCTCGAGGCGTCACCCAACGGGCCTCTCTATATTGCCCGATCTCATCAACGTCGCCCCGCTTATCGGCTTTGTTAGCCTCCCTCATCACCACCGATGCCCCCCGCATGTCCCTTGTATATGTACTTGAAGATGTACTTTCCGATTTGATGCTACCACATGCTTCAACATTTATATGGCGCTTGAAGGTACGCAGCAGGACGAGGGTTGTAAGGCACGACCCATCGGTTGTCCAAGAAATGGCCTCGTACTTTTTTTCCGTCGCCCATCATTGCGTCGCCGATAGGCGGGGTATGAATCCTTTCCTTGTGACGTTGACTCACGTAATGCTTTAGGGTAATGGTTCTTGCATTCGCCTTTAACCACGTACACGGACAAAATGGATTAAGCTTCCCACGGGGACCATGCATCATATGCTTTGTTACCATCTTGTAGAGCTCGGGGTATTTCTTCTTGTTTGGTAGCTCTGCGCGATAATCATGTCATATTGCTTTCGGGACATGTGAGCTTGTACTTCCGTTCCATTATTAGTAACCGGTGTGCATGCGGCAAACCCCCTCTTCGGAACTCCACCACATATACGTAGGCCTTCACCTTCCCAAGGATGTCTTTCTCCATCAACATTTTCTTCATTGCATCTAACTTTGCTCTAAAGACTTCGTGTGACGAGATCCGGGCGGTCCCGCGATGTCCGGCCCGGATAAAGTTCATTCTTGATCTTGTCCCGCTTAGGGTTGCACGTCATCGTGAGGAAGATATCGGGTTTACCATACTTTTCGACGAGCCATTGCATCCATGTATCGGCGCCTCATATCCGCGAGGTCCTCCTATGAATGAAGAAGACAACACCGTGCGCCTTCCCGCATTCTCGGCACTCCCTTCACCCGCATGCATGCATCGTCCACCGTGCCTTGATATAGGTCAGCTCTTAAAGAGTCCTGATTGTTTTAGTATGTAGTCCAAACGCGAGCTCTCAATCTTGATGTACGTGTCGACAAAGAAATCAGTTGGAAAAGTCGGCCGCCATAGAGTATTGGATTAAATACATTTGGCGCATTTGGAACTTGTAGCAAATAGTAGTCGCGCCGCGGATACACATACATTTCCAAGAGGTTCTGCAAGGAGACAATGGTCGAGTTAGTATTATGATATAACAGAACTAAGTTTATATTGAATTAATGAAAAGGGTTCAAGGTACCTCCATCGTCATCGCCATCAGCCGTACCCTCTTTCTCAGCACGCCTTTTGCGGATCTCTCGAGCTCTCTCAACTTCTTCCATAGTAACATTTTTTTTTCGAATGCAATTGTGCCACCTCGAGCTCACCCTTTGGGGCGAAAAGCGGTATGAAAGCGGGTCATAGCACGCCATATATGAGCGGATTCCATGTATGGACCGGTCCTTCCCTTGCGAGGACCACGCTATGCAGGAATTGGCCTAGACGCTCACTCCCCAACCCGGGCGGGCGGCCACCTCTTTTGGCGATAGGTGCGTTATATGTTCTCTCGGTCAAGCCGTTAGTCAAGGTTGAACTCGATATGATAATCCTCGACGTTCTCAACGTGTCCCATACGCCCGTAGTTCCGAGAGTAGGGATTCCCATTAAGAATCCCAACCAATTGCTCAATAACTTCCCCTGTCTTTTTTTTACCGCTTACGACACTTTCTCATCCGATGCTCGAGGGACGGATCGTCGTCGTAAAAATAAAGCTCAAGGTGTCTCTTTTCAACACCATCCTCTTTACCAAAAGACCGTATGTTATGGTAAATCGTCCATGAGCACGGAACGTGTAGATACCACAGTTCTCATGTTTGTGGTCACACGATCTAGGTGGCAGATGATGAGAAGTGAAAGAGAAGTGGCCATTAAAATATCTAATGTTTGCACGAAAGTGCCTAGCATCGCATCCGAGCTTGACCACAATCTCTTGAGCTCATCCGGTGTATCGGGAGTTTGAAGACTAATCTGTCCACTCCGACAGCCGAAAACCAGTGGTTCACCCTCGATCCTCTTTTGCGGTCGCGAGTGCTTGCGGTCGGGCACCGACTTTTAGCATGTGCGACTCGATGGGAGATTAGCATAAACCCGGCCGTATGGATCCGGGACATCGCTCACTATTATCCCGGACATCCGCTGTCGTCATTGTGCTCGTCTCCATCCTCGTCGTATTCTACCAAAACATTGATGTTTAAGACGTGTTTTGCAATTGCGAAAAACTGTTTTCTTTATTAAAAGCGTGGTACCTTGTCCGCTTAAAAAGTACGCCTCCTCCTCTTCAATGTCTTCCTCAAATATGACATCCGCGTCATAGTTCGGCAGACACAAAGACAAGCACATATATGCATGACTCACGGAACATGATGGCATATAAGGTAAGCAAAATTGCAAAAATTTAGTAAAGAAAATACCATCCTCGACGACATCGTCGCCCGCATATCAGGTTGTGCACCGTTTTGAGGCATTGAGCGGTACCATCAACTACTGCACGATCGTGGTCGTATTGCCATTGCAATTATTAGGCCGTGGAGGCATCGATAGGTTTCATCAACTACGAGCGGTTGTGTTTTGCGTGCGCACGTGAAATTATTAGGGCGGTGGAACTCCATATTCATGTGTGACACCATCTGCAGGGACACAAATGGTATTAGTTACCGGAATAGAGGCGTGAATTTGTAAATGACGACATATAAATAATATATGTACCGTTATGAACCACACTCGATTGTGTATGGTCGTTCACATCACCGCTATTTCCATTTGCACAACCCCTAGTCATTTTTGCAACATTTGATTCAAAAGCCTTATTGCGACGTGACATAAGGGCATTTCTCTCTCCATTGTTCACCCGATGCCTATGTATGGTATGTGCCGCATCAAATTCGGGGTCTCAACTTCGGATCTTCAACTACAGGTCTTCGCGATGTAAACAAAGTGCCCCCAAATTCAGGTATCACCATATCAAGTGAAGATGCTTTTGGCGATTCAGTGGAAGAATGGAAAACAGGATGAGGATTGCAGTGAGGGCTCTCCATGGCGATGGAGTCTGGATGCAAATTGTTGGCTCGGTGTTCTCTCACCATCCTATTATAGTTTTTCTTCATCTCTTTTAGGTTTCACCTCCTTCTCTTGTGGAGTCATCTGTAATTTTCTTGCACCTTTTTTTCTCAGCATACAAGTCACGTCTTCTCTTGTTTAATAGTGCCTTTTGTTCAGGGAGACATTGCAGCCTTTCGTGCTCTCTCTAGTTCACGCTTATGTTCTTTTGGACATTTGACAGTTTTATCACCTAAAATATAAAACCACAATTAGGTTGCCGACTCCACTTTTTATTATCCTAAATAGATAACATTGTACAAAAAAAAAAAAATAATGTACCTAGATTTAGATCAAGTGATGCATTAGGCAGGTCAATCAAACCACTTTGGTCTACACATCTATCCCCGTATTCATCTACATATATATAATAACAGGATATTAACATTGGCTTTTGCACCACACAAATAACGTTAAAATTCTCGGAATGGTACATGTGTTTTCTTTATCGATCGCCATGGGTTCGTATGAGTCATTTCGATGTAGCCAGTCATTATCGTCATTAACTTTATAATCATTAATGCTTCCCACGGTTGATTCAACTCCAACAGGTTTAACATCTGGAATTAGAACAAATACATTAGTATATGTATATATATTAATATATATATTAAAACAACTAAAGAAAGGCAATACTAAATTCAAAAAACTCCATCAAATTAATACATATATTTTCCTCTCTTTTTTTTCTATCTCTTGTTCTATTTCTAATAAATCTATATTGTGTATACTAGCTAACAGTAGTTATCTTTTATGTTTTTTTTTACTATTACTATCAAAGACCATTCTATATACTCCCTCCGTCCCTTTTTTGTCTCTAGAGAAGCGTGTTTGTGAGGGAAACACGGTTCTCTGAGACAAAACATTTAGGGATAGAGGGAGTATATCTATGCTTGACTTCGATGGCGGAACATTCGAGTTCTTTCTAAGTGGTGCAAGTACATCAGTAAAACGCAAACATTAGAGTTTTGCACCGGAGGCTCCAATGGCTAAACTAAACCCGGTAGTTGCATGACCTTTACTCCGATAACTCTTATCCACTAAGGTACTGTTTGGTTCCCATTAGTCGGTGACTTATTAAATCAGGTGACTAAAAAATTAGTGACTTATAAGTCATATCTGTTTGGTTGTAAGTGACTTGTAAGTCAGGGTGGAAAAGAAAAGAAAATGTGTGACTTATAAGTCAGGGTGAAAAAGAAGAGAAAATAGTTACAAATGATTTAAAAGACCCTACTGTTTAGCAAAATAAGTCACTTATTTTGAATTTTTGACTTATAAATAACTTATGGAGATCAAACATGCCTTGAGCACCGGATAAACCGCTCTAGCTTTCTTCGTTGCAACGACATCCATTCGCGCCTCGATCATCGCCGCTCTCCACGTTGATGTCGGATAGGCTAAATATAATTTTATAGTGATCAAAATCATTTTCTAATCTTTCAAGCACCGAGGAACCAACATGACACGGCTCAACAAAAAAAAAAAAATCAATTTGACATCCAATGCTTCACTCTCTCTCTTCTCTTTTTAGCACCGCAAAAACACATACATTGTGGCCGTACCTAAACGTGTGATACGACTTGCAAGTCAACAAACTAGAATATAACACAACTAATAAACAAATTTAAAGACCGTATGTTAATCCTTTTTAGGTTCAAAATCTTTTTTTTTGGGTGACACAAACAAGTTTTTCCTAGGAGAAAAATGAATCGGAATCCATTACCGCAAGCAATAAAAATCCCGGAGTTTCCGCCGTCAGCCGAAGAGAAACCGGCCGAGGCGTAGTTAGCGCAGGAACCGAAACGAAATCCCCGCAGCAAATCCGTCATACGCCCCCGTCTTTCGAAAGCAACATAAATCCCCGCACCGCCCCACCATCGTCGCCGGGGCGTTCCGGTTCCTCCTCGTCGGCCTCTGCTTCAACTTCAACTGTCCGGCGGAGACCACGCGCCGCTGCCCGGTGCACTTCCCCGCCCCGCTGTCTCTCCCCTGCCTCCAAGACGAGGCACCGGGCGAGGAATTGCAAGCTTCGCGCATTTGCCCACCCTCAGCGTGCCTCGGCGCCCGGATCGCCAACGCAGTGCCAGCCGCGGCCGACGGCCCCGGTGCGCCCGGCGGGAGCCCCGCCCCGGCGGCGCCATCCTTGTCGGGCAAATTCCATGTCCGCCCTCGACGCCCACACTGCAGTTTGGGAGACGCGCGCCATGCCGTGCGATGCAGCCGAGCTCTTCGCGCTGCCCATCGACCGCCTAGGTCGATTGGGCCGGGCGAAGCGGTGGCGGCCGAGTTCGCGTCTGCAGCGGAGGCGCTCGCAACCCCGCCACACCGCCGCACTCCGACTGGTGGGCGAGCTTGTGTCGCCGAGTTTGCCGTCGCGCCGCCATCACTTTCCCGGCCTCTTCCCCCAAGATGAGGTGCTGGAGGTCCTCTTTGGGGCCCCCTTCGTCGGCCATGCCTACCTCGGCGGGTGTCACGCCACCCGCCCCACATCCGCCGCCGAGGGCTCGACGACGGTGGGCGGACCCCGGGTCCTGCCGAGTTCACCACGACACAGTCCGGGGGCTCGACGAGACGAGGGTGCGTCCCCGGATCCCTCATGCGCCCCGATGCCGTTGCCGATGACGTAGCGGCGGCAGGCCTCCCACACCCCACCCCGCCCCCGGTCTCTACTCCGGCTCAGCGCACCACCTCTACTCCTCGACAGAGACAGCGGTGGGCCCGGGAGCCTCCCGGGAGGACGCCGGCGTGGTTAATGATGCCGACCAGGACTTCCCGTCGGCGATCACCTTGCCACTGACGAGCCCCATCCTCACCGGCCGGCCCTCCTCCTCGCGTCGGAATCACCGAGGAAGAGTGGACCCTAGGACGCAAGACCGCCTCGCTCTGCCGGGCCGCAGGAGATCCAAACCCCGAGCGGCAGGGCGTTGAAGGTCATGCTCGGCAAGCTCGAGGGGCCGCCCGGTCCGACACGATGTCGACACTCCGGACGGAGCTGGTCGCCGTGTTCCGGAAGTACTACGGCGATGTGTCGCCCGCAAGCGACAACATTTGCGTGAGCTCTTCCCCATGATGCGGCCCCGGGCGGGGCGGCAATTGCGGGAATCTTTGTGTCTGTCGCCGTAGCCGCTTCTCTCTCCTCGTCGCGCACGAGTAGTTTACTTTTTAAGTACAACTTTGTCGCTCGCCGTGTTAGCCGGCGATTGTTGTCTGACGTGTGCCTACGTGCGTTGCGGCCAATTGTTTTGGCTAATGCGTCGCGTCGTGTAAAACTCTATTTTCCTTAATGAAATACGTGTCAATGGACACGCTTTCGAAAAAAAAAAAAGAAAGCAACATAAATCCATCGCCGTCATCTACCCTCGGCTTTTCTCTTCGGCTTTTCTCGTCTCAACAAAATCCTGGCACGCACGGGCGTACGTGCCCCGGCCGCCGCCACATCTGCAGCCAAGAGCGGGCGAGGCGGCGGCCGCCGGCCGCGTTCTCTTGTCGTCGTCGTCCCCCGGGTCATCCGTGTTCGTCGCCAGCGCCGCCACCCACCGCACGCGCGGTTTTCCATCACGAGTGCGAACTCCTCCCCTCCCCCTTCCTAAACCCTACTACATGCGTTTCGGAAGTTCGGATCATCCATGCCGTGCCGTGCCGCACCGCCTCTTGTTTTGTGTGCAGTGTGCTATAGCTATTTCTGATCCCGGTTTCACCGCCGTGTTCCGTGCCACAACCATATTGCGATTACCTTTTTATTGATATATATAGTCGATATATATAATTCAATTGCACTTGCCTTTCGCTGTGCGGTTCGCTGATTGCAGATTTGGTTGCTCTCCGTTGCGAATAGGAGTATTTTAGTTTAGTCGAACGAACCACTTTGCCCGATTTCTTCTGACTCGGGTTGGACCGCCATTGTGGTCTCTTGTTTTTATATCTGCTCCGTCAGTAGCATAATTTTTGTTTTGTTTTGTTTGTTGTATGTATCCACAATGATCATGTAGCGTCTACTAGGATGATGTAGCACTATTTAGTTTTGCATCATTTTTTCAATTCGCCTATTTTCTGACAAAAAGTTTGTTTTCTAGGTTAACCACTATGTTTATTTATTTTTACATTGTTCATTCTACTGTGAAAAAGTTTAATTTCGACTTTGTGCTAACCTTACTGTTTGTTAGACAAAATATGCGAATGACATGCATTCCTCACCCATTTCACCTGTGTGCGTGTGCAAGGTTCAAGGGAATGAGGCGCGAGGGGCCTGTGGTGTCGTTTAGGCAGGGGTCTGCTGGTGACATGGCAGGAGCTATCTTTATGTGCAACACGTTCACAAGGGAACAGAGCTTTCAAGCAAGAGTTTTCAGCCTACCGTTTGAGTACCAATCCTTTGTTAGCAATGTCAGGAAAGGGATGCCTTTGTTTCTCTTTGATCATACTCTGCGCAATATGTATGGGGTCTTTGAGGCTGCCTCTGATGGAGGGATCAATATTTGCGATGCTGCAATTTCATCTGCTCAGCGCTCATTTCCTGCGCAGGTAGGCCTCAGCACTAAATGCCTTGGGATTTTTCCTTGTTTTAATATAAATTGTAATGGGTTTTCACTTGTGTTGGCAGTAGGCATAACGACATAGGAATAGGGAATGCCTGCATTGCTTTTAATTGTTTGTGACTTTTGCACGTTAGATCATCTAACGAGCACTACACCTGAGATGAAGCTGCCCTGATGATAAAGATGATTATATGATAAAACTATCTGTTTGGTTTTGAGCTGATCTTTTTTCTCCTCTATATATAGGTTCGCATCCATATTGTTTGGAAGTGCAGACCACTAAGTGAAGATGAGTTTTCCCCTGCCATTGAAGACAACTATTATCACCCAAGGAAGTTCTACTTTGACCTTTCCTATGAGCAGGTTTGCTTTTCTCTGGCTTTGTTACATAATGTGACAAATGTACATTCTGATTGCATCGCTGTTGACAATAAAAACTACTACTGACTTGCAGGTTGTTCGCCTATATGAGTTGTTCGATGACAGGAGGGTAGAGCGCCCTATTCATGACTATCCAAAAAATGAGAGTTTGGAAATAAAACACTCCAGCAAAGCGATACTGGACAGAGAAAGCTTGACTCCAGATGTTCCTGATTGCAGTGATCAATCGCGCCTTTCAGTTCCCAACATTTCAGAAGTTGCAAGAAGATACTATACTCCTACAAGCACGCAAACAGATTTACCACTTAGTGTTGAGGCACACCCAAACATGTTGATGCCCTTGAGAACTGGAACTTTTGTACCCCAAATTGCTCCCAACCTGAGCCGTCATGATCAAGTAAACTTCCATTCTCAGCGTGAGCTTTTCCCAACCGCTCCAATGACAGATGCTGTTTCAACTCATGTATCTGTCCCTTGCTCTCAAACTTCTGAGCGCTATCAGCTGGTTGCAAAGCAGTCATACCTGTTGCCACAAGACTATCCACATGATACCTTGCCTTCTGGATGTACAGCTCAGGAGCAAAGAGGAGCTAAACTTGTTGCAAATCAGTCGTATCTATCTCGTGGCTATTTGCATGATGGCTCGTTAACTTCTGGATATGCAAGTCAGAATCCAACTTACAAGGGCAGTAATCATTTGAATTCAACTTTTACCCCATATGATCGTTTATATCCTCAATCGTCGCTGTCAAATCCACAAAGTGACTCTGACTATCAAGCTCCTTGTGACATCTGCTTCAACCAAGACCGCTCTGGTGCGCATAACAACATATATGCGTGTGAGACTCAGCGTTTCAGTGGAGAACCTTTTCCACAGGCAAAATTAAGCAAAATAGGTATTCCCACATATCCTGGATCTGAATTTGATGGGAAAGCAGTACCAGCAATTTATCAACAGAAAATGAGCTCTACTGATTACAGTCAGATCCTTGATTGTGATCAAGACTTCAAAAATGATCGGATGAAGAAACATGGTACCTGTAGCAATTCTTCAGATTCATCAGATCTTGAAAATGGTG
Source organism: Hyparrhenia diplandra (assembly GCA_015847255.1). Lineage (NCBI taxonomy): Eukaryota > Viridiplantae > Streptophyta > Magnoliopsida > Poales > Poaceae > Hyparrhenia > Hyparrhenia diplandra. The sequence goes on along the minus strand of JADLZK010008205.1, from coordinate 143,961 downwards.
TTCTCAATCCACGACATACACAACATGCTATAGGAGCTGAAAGCAACAGAAAGAATTGGTGTAACCCTCCACAAACAAGTGCATTTTTTCTCGCTTATCGTTGAGCAAGCAACTGACTTCTCAAGAGGCCACAGGTCCTACGCTGAACCAATTGGTTTCTTCTCTTTCCCAGAAGACAGAACAGTGGAATGACAAAAATAGACCAACTGCAGATGGTTTTCTTCCGTTGATCAGGGAACACGCTATGGACTGTTTTCATGCAGAGCTGAGCCTACCAAGTCAACTAGAGCTGGAAGAAGAAGAAAAGCATAGAGCCACAACTTCCCTACTTGAACTTCAAGAGACGCAGTAAAGCAGGGGAGGTGGATGCAACTTTGGGAAAAGAAAGTGGGAAAGCCAAGAGGAGAAAGATTGTGCGCCCTTCCTTTGGAGACAACAAGGTTTCGACAAATGTGGATGAAGAGTTAAAAAGAAATTGCACGCAGAACATGAATCAAAACTATCAGGAAGTTAGTAAAGATCATTTTGACATTGACCTAAATGCACCTGCTGCATCAGTAGATAGCGATCTACTGGAGGACAACAGAAATGCAGCGTGTCCAGGTGTTATCAAGATACAAACAGAGAAACAGCATGATACAGACGTGAACAAGCCAAACAACTCTGAAGTGATGGAGATGACCAAACAAGATCCATCAGTTTCACCTGCACAAAAGGTTTCCATTGAATTTAACCTTGCAGACTTGAACACAATGGATGAATCGAAACTGCAAACAATCCTCAATCAGACATCCTCTTTGTTGTTATCACTTGGTAAACTCAAAAGTGGGAAGTCCAACAACTCTGAAGAGGCTAGGTCAAGTGTTTTTGCTATGAAGACAGGAAAGTAAACATGGCGAGCGCCAAACCTGGGTGCAACTGACAATAGCAACAAAAAGGGGTGTTCACTTCATCTCGATTAGATATGACAGCACAAGATTGGAGTTTATATGAGCAACTAGTTCCCTTCAGTATATGTGGAAACGGTTCTATCTTTCTCATGATAGAATTTTGTAATTTGGGTGGATATTTCTGGAAGGCAAATCGACTGTTATCGTATAAGAGTACCACTTATATCTAAGAAAACTTGAAACAACACCAGCTTCTCGATTCATTGCTAATCCTGTTCCTGTTTGATGCAAAAATCCTCCTTGCTCTGTATTTATTTACCAAATCCGTTTCAAATTTTAGTTCGTTTGACTTTTTCAACCCCAACTTTGACCACTCGTGTTATTCAAAATTGTGTAAAATATCACTTCTTTTGTTATGGATTGCTTTATTAACAAATGCTCTTTAAGAATGACTTAACTTTGACTAGTTTTGTGCAAATTTTTTAGGAGTACTTCTTTTCAATGTATGTACTGCCGCTTGCTACTGCAGTTTTGACCACCCCAATTCTTCTTGGCTTTCGGCTTATCACCTTTCACAGAACCATGTATAGCAGTAGCAGACAGACGTGGAAATGAACAACGTTTAAAATTTGTTTCTCACACTGATTCAGACGTGATGAGCAGTGAGCACGGTTCACGGCTTCAACTGATCAAAATTAGCTGATCAAACTCATCCGAAGTTAATACGATCAGAAGCGAGTACTTCGGCGGCGCAGACCTGGTGGGCTGACAACTGCGACCGCATCGTCGAGCTCTACAGCTTTGTCGTCGTCAAGCCTGAGCACCCCTCGCACGACGACGATGATCCGGCGGCTCCCGTAACCCCATGCCAATCCGAGGACTACGAGCACCAAAAGCAGGTACACGGATCCGGTTCGGTCTGATTTGAAGCCATGGATCACTGGAGCATTTCGCTCCACCGTTCTTTGGGCCGTCCAGCAGCAGGTCGGCCAACAAGGTGGACTTCCCAAGTCTCGGCCTTGTCACCCAGGCCGACAGCATCGCAAGAACGGCACGGGCGCATCACAGCAATTACAGCAATGGCACAAGGCGACAGGTCAGTGACATCAATATGGTGTATACATGTTCATCCATCTTACACCACTGTTTCTGAAAGTTTTCAGAATGCTTAACTTATAGGCTGCATGATACGCAACTAAAGGATGTTTGGAATTTTAGTCGAGTAGTTGTTTGCTAAAAAAGTACAGTTTCAGCACATAGCGCATGACGTCCTTTAATCACTCCCTAAAGTTTAGTCACTTTTAGTCGGTCCGATGACACTAAAGGGGACTACACTAGTTTAGTCACTTCTAGTCAGCGTGTTTGGCATTTTAGAGACTAAAAGTGATTACTGTAAACTTTAGACACTAAACTTTACTTTAGTAACCTCAAACCAAATAGTCCCTACTTTCCTCCTTTGGCAAAGGTTTCTTCACATCTCAACTAATTAATCTCTAGAATTAGGTTATTACTAGCTTATCACGTAAACACAATTGAACAAATATTTTTCAGTATGGAAAAGATACATAGTAGTAATAAGGCGTTGCACATGCAACATCTCTTACGGTCTCTATCGTTTTTACAAAAGTCCGAACCGTATAAAATTGCTAGTTCCTGTGCATATTTAAAAAGTCTTATCGCTTATTTTGCAACTTTTCTTGGATCGTTTTGCACAATTTATAAACCTGAATTAGATTTGCACATAATTTGCATACAAAAATAACTAATGTTGTCGCTGCCGTTTGCCGCCAGCCCTACTTTCATACAACCACAGCCGGCCCCCTTTCTCCTCAGTTGTCAACCCTCCAGCCTATGGTCCCTCTCCTTCCTATCTGATGTGTCTGTCGGTGGTGGTAGGAAGGAGAGAGTTTCATTTCTCTTCTCCGTAGATCTAGTTTGCTTAGGGTTTACCCTAAATAATTCGATCTATCAACGACATGATTTCGGTCGGGATCTTGTTATGGTGATGACTTTAGTGGTCAACGTTGTAGGTGTCGATTTCATCGGCAGACGATCAATTTGTGGACATTATCTACCTAGAGCTCTGCTTCTAGGTACTCCCAACAACGATAGTTACTTTGGGTCATCGATCTCACCATCGGTGGTCGCGGAGAGAAAATCAAGGATGAATTTGCGTCCTATATTGTTCCATACGATGCAACTGCCAATATTGTTTCATCGATTTAGATGTGTTTTGAATTGGTTCAAGAATGTTGAATCACTACAGTAGCTTAGGGCCTGTTTGTATCAATCACTAGCTTAACCTTGCTATGGAAGGATATGGAGAAGAGCTCCTTGTCTGGATTTCTTGCCATGATGTTTGAGACTTGTTCAAGCAATGATTTTCTTTCTAGCAGCAAAAGCAAAATGGCTCTCCTGACTTAGGCCCTGATTGTTTCCAAAAGGCCTGGTCCTATGACTTTTGAAAAAGAGCAAAATATACAACAGGTCCATTACCTTTTGCTTCAGTGTCATATAGGTCCACCTCCTTCAAAAGTGCAGTTTTGGGTCCATTACTTTTGTTTGGAGGGGGTCCAAATCTACCTAGAAGGTGTTGTCTGCCCCTTTTCTTTCTTTATTTTTCAAAATTACTCACAATTTTATATGGAAACTTTAAAAACTTGAAACATGAAAGTAGCTCAAAATTAAAAGCTCTACAAATTTCACTTTCGAACAAAGTCAAATTCCAAATATTTTTAAAAAGCTAGTTTTTTATTTTTAATTTGAATTCCCAAATTTGCAAGTTTTTGAAGTTTCCATATAAAATTGTGAGTAATTTTGAAAAAAAAAAAAAAAAAATAGAAAAAGGGCAGCAGGCGGTCGGCAGGTTCGATCTCAACCTGCTTGTAGATAGATTTGGACCTCCGATGAACTCCAACAAAGGTAATCGACCCAAAACTGCACTTCTAAGAGTGATGGACCTGGTGCTCGCACCTTTTCCTGGAATTTTCTAGGATTTACCGGCTTTATGCATTAAGTGGTAAGCGACGTTCCCGTCGACGACGAGGTGCCTATGGTGACTTCGAGAATCTCCAGATCCGTCGGCTGCCCAGTCCCTTCGGAGGTGCTCATAGGGGTAGGGTTTGCGACGTGTGTTCATTGGGATGAGTGTGCGTGCGTGTTGTAAGCGTCTGCGTTGTACTATGTAATTCTCAAAAAAAGAAGATGACATAGAGCAAAAAGGTAATGGACATGTGGTGCGTTTTGCTCTTTAAAAAAGTCCTAATATGGGGTACTTCTTAGGGTGTGTGTGTGGGGGTTCTTAAAAGTCCCCTATTTAATTTTCCAAAGACTTCTTTGGATTTTTTAGTGGTAACAGAAAAAGTCCCTAGAATCAAACACCACCTTAGCAAGTTAGCAAGGTTGCGCGTGGCAAGGCTAGTGAGAGGCGAGGCGAGAAAAAGCAATCTGGATTCTCTCAGTAGTCCTTCACAAAAAGTCACCGGTGACTTTCTCGATGCCGCCCATCCGTGATCCAACGGTAGCTAAACATCTCGCCTTTCCCACTCCCGCATCTGCGCAGCCCAAGTAAGGCCCATCTCGTGGATGAGGGCTGATCGACTGGAGGACTGCTTTAGGCGCGAAAAAAATCACCCAGCGTTTTTTTTGCCGCGTCCGCGTTGCCGCCGCCGCCGCCAGGTCGCTGCCGCCTCTAGCCCTCGCGCCCGCCGGAGTTGCCGCGCGAGTCGCCGCATCTCGCTGGAGTCGCCCGTGCTATTGAGCCACATCCTCATCCGAAGCTGCGATGTGAGGGCGGCGCACCAGCACGCAAGGATGCTGCTGTGACTGAACTGGGTGTTGCGATTGTGTAGTGGTGATTGACGTGCTTCCTGAGATTGTCCGATGGAACTACCCAACAAGTGAGTTATGATTACATTCGGTTTTGTTTCCCTTTGTTTATTTCTAGGTATATAGCAATCAGCATGTTTTAATTTTTTTACAGAGAGAATGCAACTCCAATCTGGGTTCCTCGTATTGGTCAGAAATTTATGAACTTGGATGATGCTATGCTTCGCTACAAGGAGATGTCTAAAAAATTTCTTAATTTGGCATATCCAGCTGCAAACGATCTTGAATGTTGCATTTTGGTAGACAATGCACTTGATTGTCTTGGTAAACAACTACAGGAAAAATTAAGTTTATCTACAAGTGTGTTGTGTGATACATATAATGTCCAACCTAATGCTCAGCAAAATGAAGAATTGCTTAGTGCTGCCCGCTTAAAGAAAAAACAGGTTCAGCCAAGAAGTTCAAAGAGACATAGAAGTTGGCTTGACAAGACAAGAAAGTGGGCCTGCACTGGGCTGTAGTTTTCGTCTGGGGTGGGAAAGTTGAGATGTGTAGCCACCGTTGGATTGAAAATGGACGGCATCAGGCATACAGTAAGTCACCCGTGACTTTTGTGAAGGACCGCAGAGAATCCAGATTGGAGAAAAAGGAAACAATCATGAGGCTAGAAAAAGGAAACAACCATGCCTTAATTATTATTGCCATGCATCGTCACCACTCTATTTACCCGTCAGTTTAATTTATTACAGTTGAGTCCTCCAATCTATTACAGTCAAGCCTTAATTATATTATATTGCCTTGCATATATCGTCACCACTTTATTTACCAATCATCAGTTTATGATTTGTTACAGTTGAGTCCTCCGATCTCCACGACGCCATCCTCGTCATCAGTTCAGGATTCCAGCAGCCTTGTACGAGTCGATGGTGTCCCTCAGGGTTTTCTCCACCGCCCTGAACTTCCAGCCCAGCGCCTGCAGCCTCTTGGAGCTGACTCCCTTCTCGTCTTCCACCTGAACAAACCTGCAATGCACATGGTGGTCATCGGCAGATCGTGACTTGCAGAGGGATTTGTTGATGTGAGACATCAGCAGGTTCTCACTTCCTGGGGTAGTGCAGCTTCAGGTCTGGGTACAAGCTGCTGACGAGGCCGACCGTTTCAGACACCTTCATGGCGTGCGCGCTACAGATGTATCGCCGGCCACACGCCTCCGGCGTCTCGTACGTCAGGACGAGAGCCTCTGCGACGTCGCGCACGTCCACCATGTTCTTCGTCTTCTCGTCGGTGTTCTCTCCTGCGCAGTAGTGGCAGTGACCATCTGTGTTTGTGTTCTACCGGCCTGGCCGGAATATATGTAGATCGATGTTGAGGGATGCAAACAAAGGTACGTAGATATATATATCGAGGAACTGACCTTTCAGGTATGAGATGAAACGCATGCTGGTGGTGTTCACCGTCGGCTGCAGCAGCGGCCCTAGAACCCACGGCGGACAGACGGTGACCACGTCCATCCCGGTCCTCTCGCCGTATGCCAGTGCCTCGCGTTCCGCCAACGTCTTGGAAACGCAGTACCAGTTCTGAATTGGACATGGTGACGAACTCTTAAAGGCCGTCAGAGAGGCGACGATTTGTCGTTGTCATATATATATGGCTCCAAAAAAGATGATGATGCATCACGTGGTGCAGGCACCTTGGTGGTTCTGCAGTAGTCCTCGTCCGACCAGCAGTCTTCGTCGGCGACGGCGCCATCGGGGATGTTGGGGTTCACGATCACCGCGCCGACCGACGACACCACCACGACGCGGCGGACGTTGGCCGCGTGGCTAGCCTCGAGCACGTTCTGCGTGCCGGTCACCGCCGGAGCCAGGACCTCCACCTGCACGCACGCCACGCCACGCCACGCCACGCCACGCTTATAATATTTATTAGGGCTGTTTGTTATATATATGCATGGATGATCAGGCAGCCTGAGCAGATGAAAGAATCTGCGAGGACTATTTAGCTTCTTTGGACACGAAGATTTGGAGTGCTGTTACATCGGGGTTCGCGGGCTCGACGGCCGGGACAGGGCTGGCGACGTGGAAGACGCCGTCGCAGCCAGCAACGGCGGCGGCGACGCTGGCACGGTCCAGCAGATCGGCCTTGAACAGCCGCAGCCGCTCCCCGGCGCCGTCCAGCTCCATCAGGTGCGCGTTCTTGGGATCACCTGCATGCGTCACAACACAAATTGCTTGCTCTGATCCGTCCGATCAATCGATCACTGCAGAAAATCAAGATCGATCAAGTAGCAGGAGCTTACTCGGGTCGCGAACGGTGCCGTGCACGAGGAAGTCGCCTCTGGAGAGGAGGAGCTGCACGAGCCACGAGGCGACGAAGCCACCGGCGCCCGTCACGCACACCGTCTTCATCGTCCTCGTCTCGCCGGCGTCGCCGGCGTCCATGTCCATGGCTGGCTTCGATCTCTGGCTCTCTCGTCCCCAGCCGGAGCCACCGCTATATACCAGCAAGTCCAGCACACGGTGGCGTCACGTGTTGCGGCACGTGGCTTATGAGCACTGACAAGTGTACCGTGGTTCCAGTTGAGAACCTGACACTCGTGCGACATGGGGGCCGTCCAGGTTGGAACTGGACTCGTACGTGGACCGGCAGTTGGGTTACGTTATCCACTCGGGGCCCGGGCCTGAGCGTCAAAACAAAATTCTCTGGCACGTAACCATGCCTCCCATGCTCAGTCCACGGTCGGCCCATGCTACGGCCCACATCAATCTTTGTTCCACAGATTTCTCTAGTAGTCATCCAAGCTGTCAGATGCCTACATGTATCATAGCCTATAATTTTAAAACCCAAAACAAATTAGGCCCTAGGCTACACCTTTTTTTTAAAAAAATGGTATATATAATTGTTTTTTGCTTGCATCACAACACTCAATGTTTCGAATTTGTTATATCACATGATTATAGTTGTGTTATTTTATAAATATAGAATGTTAAAAATTAAATTAGCAATATTAATACTACATAATGTTTCAATCAAATATAAACTTAGTTTTTGAAAAGTAACTTTTGAATTTTGTTATCATAGAGTATTCGTATAGCTTAACCTGAGTTGTTGGTGTGTTTGATATGTGTTTTGTTAAGGGAACATTTCACATGCTTGATAAATTATTAAAAATAATTATTTATCCTAACACTTTGTGTATAAGGTGGAACACACCATTATGCTTACTTTTAAGTTAACAATTGTAGAAGTCTGTAATTTAGAAATATGCACAACATACTTCATATATTAAGTTGATTTTCATAATAAATGATAGTAGTATCCACATGTAGATTTGAGAGATATTTTTGTTTCTACGTTATAGCATCTTAGATGAATAATTTGGATACAAATTAAATATTTTACTTTATATTACCTTTCATAATGGTAGAGATGTACATTTTATAAAACAAATATTAGGGGTTATTTAAATTATATTTCAAAGTGGAAGAGGTGGGTAATTTAGATAAGGAGTTATTTTGAATTATCTTTTATTATATAATAATACATGTGAGTATTTAGATGCAAATATAACAACTTATCTAAACTTGGGCAATAAATGTGAGTTATTTTAAATTATTTTTCATAGTTGCAGAGTTGGTACCTTTATATGTAAATTTAGGGAACATTTTGAATTGTCTTTCATAATGATATGGTAGAGGTTAGTAATTATATAAAATAGTGTTGACCCAATGGTTATTATTGACCATGATGATGATTAGAGTCTACCAATTGAAAGTCTAAAATATTTCTAATTATTGATCAAATGCTAATAACAGGAAGGCTCTATTGAAGCCTCTAGTAAGATAAGGTACCATACATTTTGTGTTTGTGAGTGTCGTGTTTTATAAGGCACCATTTGTTAAATTTTAAAAGTAAGGTATTAAATTCAGAGACTAAAAAAATCGTTAAGGGCTTGTCTCGATGTAGTCGGATTTGCATTAATCCATGTCTGTTTGAGTGAATTGGAGTCAAACTTAAACTAAATTATTCCACTCTAATTCACCTCAACACTTGTGGATTGAGGTGAATCCGACGATATCCAAATAAGACAGTAACTGTGGCGCCAAAACACACTGCAAACTTTGCCCCTTTCGATTTTTCTTACATTATTACCCGTCTCAGTTATCAAGGAAGTAGGGATGTTGCATTTCAAACACACACACACACACACACACACAAACAACTCTGATTTTTTCATTTAAAATGCGAAGGCTAGCTAATACACGATAGGGTACTCCGGTACTGTTTGTTCAATCCAGGACACCTGTCGCCTCGAAGGATTCAACGCTGTCCCTGATGCTCTCCTCTAACGTCCTGAATTTCCAGCCCAGCGCCTCCAGTTTCTTGGAGCTGAATAAAGGCTCATCGCTCACTTGCACCAACCTGCCCATGCATGTGCCTTGGATCAAAACGCAACCTATGTACTAGCAGCTTGCGGTTCTAAGCACTGACAGCTTGATTACTAAGATACAGTTTGTTTCTTCTTACTTGGTAGCATGATTGTAGGCAGGGTACCAGTTCTTCAGAAGCGCAATGACATCAGACACCTGCCTTGCATTGGCATTGCAGATGTACCGTCCTGACGCCTCCGGAGTCTCGTACACCAGGATCAGAGCATCGGCGAGGTCACGAACATCTACGAAGTTCCTCAGCTTCAGTTTCACCTCATGATCTCCTGCAGATCAAGATTCAAGAGCGGTTACAGACTAGTTACTGGACTCGTCTGGATGTACTCAAAGCAGCTAAGCTTTCAGTTCAGAGTTTCAGACTTGGAGAGCACAGCAAAGTGAGTCGAGAATTCTTATTAGCACCTTTTAAACAGTCGACTATGACGGAGCTGCTCGCGTTCACCGTCGACTGCAGCAATGGCCCAATCACCAGGGTTGGGCAGACCGACACCACATCTAGTCCGGTTCTCTTGGCGTAGTCAAATGCCTCCGTCTCTGCCAGTGTCTTGGAAAGACAATACCAGTTCTGGCAGAGGAACGACAGGAGATCGACAAGAATTTTTCTCATGATCAGGTACAAACTTTTATGCAAAGCTAAAGCTAAAGGTAATACGACTTGACAGCATCGCTATCCACTACCACCTACTGTTGAGAGGATAAGAGGAACAACAAGGTGTGAAGCTTTAGGTGCCACTCACCTGACTGGTTCTGCAGAATTCGACATCAGACCAGCAGGTTTCGTCCATGGCCTCGTTCTGGGGCCAGCCAGGGTTCACCATCACGGCGGACACGGAGGACACCACGACGACCCTCTTGACCTTGGCCTCGGAGCACGCCTTGAGGACGTTCATGGTGCCGGTCACGGCCGGAGCGAGCAGCTCTCCCTGCAGAACGAGAACGGACGCATGAGGATCGGAGGCCGAGGGGAAGAAAACAAAGATGGCAGCGGCGGGAAGGACGAGCTGAGGTGAGGTGTGGTGTGGTGCCTCGGGGTCACCGATTAGGTTGGTGCTGGGGACCGGGGACGCGACGTGGAAGACGCCGTCGCAGCCGGCGATAGCCGCCGCCACGCCGCCGTAGTCCATCAAGTCGGCCCTGAACAGACGCAGCCGGTCCGCGGCGCCGTCCATCGCCGCCAGGTGCGCGTTCTTGGCGTCGCCTGCGCGCCAACCACAGGCACAGCACAGAGTACGCAGGCAGCGCACGCAGACGCGCCAGTTCAGTTCACCAAGAGCAAGCAAGAAGACGAGTGGTGCAGTGATTTCGTACCCGGATCACGGACGGTGCCATGGACCACGTATCGGCCGCCGGCGAGGAGGCGCTCGACGAGCCACGAGGCCACGAAGCCTCCGGCGCCGGTCACGCACACCGCCGTCGTCCTCGTCCTCCCTGCTGCTGCGCCTGCTTCCATTGGTGCCGATCACGACTGACTTGGGTGTCGAGAGGAAGAGGATCGATTTATATATTATACGGCCAGCCAATTGAGAGATGCCCACTCCTATTGAGCTCGTGCAAATTGTGGCTGTTGACTATTTGGCGCTAGTTGACGTCTTGGATATTGCACACTGGATGGGCAGAGAACTCGAGCACTCGAGCTGATCCTATGTGCATGTAGTACTTTGTGCGCCACAATGCACTTCATTTGTAAAAAGCAACTTCAAAACTGTTTTATACTCTAGTAAAATAGTTTCTTAAGGAAGAGATTAAAGACAGAGCTGGAAAAAGCAACTTCAAATGCCTCCTAGTACATCAAAAACTTTGATCCCTTTCGACGCTTATTACATTACTCATCCCAACTATCGACAAGGACAATGATGCACTGTATGAGGCGACAACTTTGATTTTCAAATGCGACAGGGGAAGTAGTAGTAGTGTTTCCTCAATCCAAGACACCTGCTGCCTTGAAGGATTCAACGCTGTCCCTGAGGGTCTCCTCAAACGGTCTGAATTTCCAGCCAAGCGCCTGCAACTTCTTGGAACTGAATGAGGGCTCGTGGCTCACTTGGACGAACCTGCCATTGGTTGGGGGAACAAAATATGTATATACAGTACGTCAGATTGCAGTGACCAGGCCATTTCAAATTCACCCACCATGCCTCAAGAAAAATCAAAGCACATCATATAAGACTCCCATATATGCTCTTAACATTACTAATTTCACAAAGCACAGCATATATAGCATAATGGGTTATGTCCTTCCTTTCCAAGCAATAAGAACACTAGTAGTAGTAATATCTATGGCATTCTAAATACACTTGGATACGAAAAATAATCAAAAGTACCCAGATTAACTTAAGGCATGTGCAGCATGAATTAGTTTTTAGGACATTTGGATACTAATAATCAAAAGTAAAGGAAACTGAGTTGGGCATCGGAGTTCAGAAGAAGTAACACGATTGCTGATAATCAAGAACAGGCTTACTTTGTGGCATATTGACAAGTCGGGTACCAGCTCTTGAGTAGCTTTATGACATCAGATACCAGCATTCCATGCGAATTGCAGATATACCTCCCAGATGCCTCCGGGGTCTCATACACTAGAGTAGAGCATCAGCGACATCGCGAACATCCACAAACTGTCTCAGTTTCATTTTCACCAAGCGCTTTCCTGCACAGAGATAACACAAACCACATCATCAGGTCTCAAATCCAACAGGGTGTGCTACAAATTGGTGGGTCTAAGAATTCATCAGAGCAAAGAAAAAGTAGCAAACCTGTGAGGAAATCAACTACGACCGCACTGCTTGCGTTCACTGTCGACTGTAGCAAGGGCCCAATCACCAGGGATGGGCAGACTGACACCACATCTAGTCCAGTTCTCTTGGCGTAATCAAATGCCTCCAGCTCTGACAGTGTCTTGGAAAGGCAATACCAGTTCTGGAAGAACAAAATTGGAGAGAACAGAATTAGAATGTGGGTGAAAAATCACATGTTTTGCAGGTATTAAAAGGAAAAGTTAAGAACCCTTCCAATCAGAATTAGTAAAAGTGATTGACTGTCTCTGATTCTCTTGCTGAAGCCACTGCACTGGCATTACAGTACAATAGCTGAATACCAGTAGCAGCAGCCCTAGGGTTAACTAACAAACTCGATCTAGCTAGATGAAAGCACAAGAAACATCCCTATAATTGTCACTGGACAATCGACGTCAGTGAGTACATCCACTTTTCCCTACAAAGGTTTTAGCCAGAATCGATCTATCTAGCACCAAAGCACAAGCAGCATCCCTATCATTGTCACTTTGACCGAAGTCAGCAAGGGAAACCCTAGCCTATTTTTTTTTATTTTTTTTAATAACGCAAACCTGTTTAAATTCGCTCCTACGAGGAGTCGAACCCAGGTCTGCTGGGTGCTACTCAGGCGCTCTAACCACTAGGCTAGAGACCCTTTCATCCCTATCATTGTCACTCGATAATCGACATCCAATGATTATAATTTATATGTACCTCTCTGCACAAAGGTTTCTTTTCGCGAACACATAGGAAAAATATGTGTCATTATGTCTTTTTCTTAATCAGGCAAAAGCTTTGCACGTATTCATATTAAGAAAGAAGATTATTTACTGATATTCATACTGCTATCACGCCCCTGCACATTGGCGTATTAACTGAGAATTGAAGCCTTGCACCCTAAAACACTCGGAGTGCTTGGCCTAAAACCATAAAACATCCGCGAAAGGGGCCAACACAGTCCCGAGAGGGAGCCTATGCTACAACAACCGTCACACGACTAGGGTAATCACGCTCTTAGCAGCAACATGTCTGCCTCAGAGGGGGCCTAAGCGACATTGGCGGCAAAACTTCCGCCTTCCCTAGCAACCGGCGGTGAACTCCAGCGAAGGTAGTGGGCGACGAACTGCAGCGGTGCTCCAACAATGCCTTCAAAAGGGAATTCACATCTGTAGACGCCAACAAAGTTGGAAGAGCACACAGTAGGACTTTCGTCCCTAACCTACTCGACGGGCGAAGAAGCTTCGACGATGCCTCCAAGGAGGTAGATAACGCACACCGCACCACTGCCACCCGCCCGAGGTAATTGGGCGGGGTTTTCACCCGATTCTTGCCATTGACACAAAGCCACTCGCACTGCCCGAACAACGAAGACGAATAAACAAAGCCCCCGGCGAAGGTAGAAGGCTACAACATCCACCACACCCGCCAGCCGAGAATAGGCACGGTCCCGCCGTTCAGAGCCGCGCCTAGCCCCAAACAGCTTGGTTGCGGCTCATCGGCTAAAATGTCGACATTGTCGAGCGGGGGCCACGGCGCGATCGAGGATCCCGGGCCCCCTCAGCTAGCCGGACGCCCGGGACAGGCAATGCGCGGGACGGAGGTGCGCCCGCCCTAGACCCACCACGCCAGATCGTCGGGGATCCACCGACGAGCCACCGTGCTGGAGTTGGAGAGGTGTGGGGACGAAGTGGGAGGGCGACAGGTGAGAGGGGGCGAACCGGTGGAAACATTCGCCATCGCCGCCAAAATTCACCGCCCGACTGGTGCTCCCATTGACCCCCCCGATCCGATCGTGGGGGCCCGGATCTGGCCGCCGACACCATGGAACCTCCGCGCTTCAGCGACACCCGGCCGGGCGGCAGCAACGCTTTGGATCCACCGCACCTCGGGCGCTACCCGGACGAGCACCGCCCCCCCGTGCTGAGGGCTCATGGTCGTCGGGCGGAAGTCTCGTCGGGCCGATCCACGGTTGGGGAGGCTGGATCCGCCGCACCGAGAGCGAGGCCAACGAGCATATATATCCCACATGGAGAGCTCACGACCCGCTCCAAGGCAAAGAGCCTTGACGCCACTGTCCCTTGGGAGCCGCACAAGCTTCCCGGCTACGGCGAGGGGAGGGGAGGGGAGGAGGTGGAGTTGAGGCGGCGGCTAGGTTTTCTGCCCAAATCGCCCGTGCGGGAGGGCGACGGGGCTTAGCATCTCAAACTTCAATTGGGCTCTATGTGTCATTATGTCAAAGGAGAGAAATAGCTTTGGTTATAACTTACTACAGACGCAACAACAAAAAAAAGTTGATAACAAAACACATGTGTGGCACACGCGCAATGGTGGGCTTCACTTTGCCGCGCCACGGATGCTGCTGCCAGAAAAGTAAGGGTGTTTATTTGATTAACATGTTAGCTATCAATTCTCGCCACAACTGTGGCCTCCATTTTCTTTGGCTTAGTATGCGGTAGCGCTACAACCAATGTGGCATGTGCTGGTGGTAGAGATGACAATGGGCCCCAATTGCCTATTCCTTTCTCCTATTAGGAGTCAGGGAACAGACCAATTTAATCCGTATAGAAATTGAAATAAAAAAAATAGTCCCTCCAGGGTTTGTGGGGATTGGGATGGAAAACGATCCCCTGTTGTCGTGTTCCCTACATATTGAAACGGAAAAAAAAATTAGTCCCTCAAGGTTTGTGAGGATTGGGATGGAAAACGATCCCCTGTTGTCGTGTTCCCTACATATTGAAACGGAAAAATTTAGTCCCTCCGAGGTTCGTGGGGATTGGAATGGAAAAACGTACCCTATTGTCATGTTCCCCACATATCTACCCAACGAACTCAGTCTTAGTGATCCTTGTTGTCGTGTTCCCCGCATATTGAAACGGAAAAAAATTAGTCCGTGTCGGGTTCATGGGGACCAAGATGGAAAATCATCCTCTGTTGTCGTGTTCCCTACATATCTACCCAACGAACTCAGTCTTAGTGATTTATGTTGTCGTGTTCCTCGCATATTGAAACAGAAAAAAATTTAGTCCCTCCCCGGTTCATGGGGATTGGGATAGAAAATGATCTCTGTTGTCGTGTTCCCCGCATATTTGCCCAATGAACTCAGTCTTAGTTGGTGGGCCCCTATTCCTGTTGCCTGCATACCTGGCCCTAAGTCCATCAATCAGGTCATATTTGTAGGTGAAACATAGGTAACACATTTTATTAATACCAAATTTCAAGAGAGTACACATGCAAAAGGTTCAAGTTCGTTTGTGACCTCAGTGGTTCTGCAGAGGTTGACGTCAGACCAGCAACCTTCGTCCATGGCCTTGGACTCATCCCACTCAGGGTTTATCATCACAGCCGACAGAGTCGACACCACGACGACCCTCTTGACTACCTCGGCCTCGGAGCACGCCTTGAGGACGTTCATGGTGCCCGTCACGGCAGGAGCCAGCAGCTCGACCTGCAACAAAAAAACGGAGAGCTAAGGTGACTGTCTGTCTCTGATGGAGATTTCGAGATCGAAAGGGCGAGTGCTGGTGCCTGAGGGTCAGTGAGGTCATAGTCGGGGACGGGGCAGGCCACGTGGAAGACGCCGTCGCAGCCTGCGATGGCCGCCGCCAGGCTGCCGTAGTCGAGCAGGTCGGCCTTGAACAGTCGCAGCCGCTCCGCGGCGCCGTCCAGCCCAGCAGGTGTGCGTTCTTGGCGTCGCCTGCAAGCGCACGAATCGATCGTGCCATGTACGCTCTCGCTCAGTCTCTCTAGCTCCTCACGAGAACACAAGAACTCAGCTGGACACGGTGCCGGCCGTGTCTATCAAAACAAGTTACCTGGATCGCGGACGGTGCCGTGGACCATGTATCGGCCGCCGGCGAGGAGGCGCTCGACGAGCCACGAGGCCACGGACCCGCCCGCGCCGGTCACGCACACCGTCTTCATCGCCGTCGTTTCCCCGCCCTGCTGCCTCCATTGCTACGGTAGGACGATAGCCTTGCTTAAAGATGTCAGGCAGCAAATTTACCTTTCCTCAGTAGTATAGTATTTATAATAATATAAATATAAATCTTAAGGTCCAGATTAAATGCTACTATAGATGGACCATATAATATAGATAATAGATACCATACCAATATTATAAGAGGAAGGTTAATAATACAGTCCGCAAGCCGGCTTTGCAGCCTTCTCTTAGCTCATCTATCTATATAATAATAGTTGGCTCTTCACAGCTACAGCTAATATACGTCCCACTTGTTTCTCTATTTTTTTGGTTTTGTGCTCAAAACAGGTTGTAAGCTTACATGTCATTTCTCCTCTCTCTCTCCCCTTCACCTCAACATGTAAACTCCTTACAACTTTCCTCTAATGATAGCTACTTTAGGTATTCCACCACAAAATATGTTGCTTTTCTTTATATTTTAATACGATGAGATACAGTACAAAACATTGCTTGTATACTTCGTACTTGTGCGACAGGTATGACGCATGCCAGCTGGGTACATTCGTTATGCGTATGAACCGCAAAACGGAACCTGTTCCTGTGGGCGCCCTTTTTTTCACATGTTCCTGAGAGCACGCCAGGTTAGTATTGAGTGGGACTTCAGTGTGCTGTGTGCTATATTGTTAGAGATATTTGCCTTTTTGTACAACTAGCTCATTGGATACACACTACTTCCTAACATAGATTCTTTAATTAGTTGTTGCATCAGCAAACAAAGCAACCTCTTATATTACCCTCGTGTACATGCATATGGTGAGTTTACCTATTGCGGAGTCTCCCTTTGCAGAGAGCTCCAGCCAAGAAATTTTGAAGTGAAGGATTTCCAGTGTTGGATTGTATCAGGCTTGGTCCAATTTTATTCTTTTTTTTTTTTGAGATTACACAGTACAACGCAGACGCTCAACACGCACGCACACTCACACCCCTATGAACACACGTACGCAAATCCTACCCCTATGAGCACCTTCAAGGACCGAGCCGCAATCTTGAAATTCACGAAGTCACCACAGCGCCTCATTTGTCGACGGGGGCGTCGCCTACCACTTAATGCGCAGCCACGGAAATCCTGAAATAAATCCCGGGATAATGTGTCGCACCCAGGATTTGAATCGCGGGTGGGAGCCCCCCAAGCAACCAATAGTCTTTGCCATTGCGCTAATTAAAATCAAATAAATCTTAAGGTCCAAATTAAATGGTGGGTGCAATGGAGAGATTGAGCTGATTAATGAAGGTTAATTGATTGTTGTTGATGGAGAACTTGTAACGGTCATCATGGTTATTATGGCTGAGGTTACTAGTAACTCCTACGTCGGTTATGACTGCGGTTACTGGTAACCGATCGATGATGCCTTCATGACATCCAGGTTCATCCTCTTCGCCTTCCATCTCCCGTGTCTATAAAGTGCTCATCTTTCGCCTCACATGTGAATACACATATGTAGCACCACCGTTCTTCCGTTGAGTTGCTCACATGTGAATACAAACCCCACGCTGGGCCGAATTCTTTAACATTCATGGGCCTACTGCTGCTGTGTTTGGGCTTGGCGTATTCCTGCTGTGATTCAGGATGTAGAGCATTGACACGACACGGTTGAGAGGTACATTTCTTAGCTATATCAATCAATTCTTCTCAAAATATATATATATATATTATATATATATATATATATATCAATCAATGATGGTACGCCAGAAGCCATAAAACAGTCAGCATTGTCCTGCTCATTTCGTACGAAAATCCCCAAGTAACACTGAAAACAAAAATACAGTGCTATTCCAGCATGACGCGATTATTGAATCCGTTATCAACATGTTCTGATTCACTGTTTACATGAATCAGATAGGTGTATTGGACTGTTGGAACTGCTGTTTACTGTCCCAGTTGGATGCTCAATTCAGGAAGCCAAATGACTTGTATGATTCAACGCTATCACGGAGGGTTTCCTCTATAGGCCTGAAGGTCCACCCTAGCTTCTGAAGTTTCTCAGAACTGTATATGGAGTTCTCATCCGTTTCCACAAAGCTACAAAACATTGAAATGTGAAAATATAAGAACTAACCAAGTCAAGAGAGCAAAACTGAAAGGAAGAGCACAATATGAATAAGAATTCAGCAGTTCATCGAAACATTCAAGAGTTAAAATCAAATCTCCCAAATTTCTGTGCATGCATGGAAGTATCAAAACGATATGAATGTCATACTCACATCAAAAGACTTAGTTCAGTAGACACCTCTACTAAACAAATGGTGTGGTTACACAATGAGTTCAAGAGGTATCATAACAAGAACAAACAGTAGAATTTTTGTTGTTATTAACTTAGTGGCATTTTCCGCATCCTTCTCAGAGGCCATTCCATCAGCATATATTGATTGATGCATCGATAAAAAGTCAGTTGTTGAAGTTAAGAGAGGAACGAAACTGAATGCATAGACAAAACAAAACTATTTCAGAGGCGAGACTTACTTTTTGGCATAAGGGTAAGTTGGATATAAGGTCTTCAATATGTTTATCATATCAGAAACTTTTATTGTATGTGAACTGCAGATGTATCGTCCAGACGCTTCTGGTTTTTCGTAAGCCAGAAGAAGAGCATCAGCGACATCACGAACATCCACCATATTTCTGATTCTATTTTCAACAGTCTCACGGTCTCCTGCAGAAGAAATGTATGTACTTAAAAATACTAAACCGCTAAATTAAGTAGGTTAACTAAAGCTTGTTCTTAGGTAGATAAAGTAATTTGTAGCAATTGAATGCATGCTTTACGGATAATCAGAAATAAGCAATAGACAAACATTATTGACTAGATTATCAATTTAATTATATACCTGAATGCAAATAGGAGTAGAAAACCAAGATAACATAGTATTACCCTATACCTTTGAAATAGTTAAGGAGTATTTTACTACTCGCATTTAATATGGACTGCATCAAGGGTCCAATTACCAAGGCCGGGCAAATAGTTACAACATCCAGCCCCGTTTTTGCTGCATAAGCAAAAGCCTCACGTTCGGACAGAGTTTTGGAAAGGAAATACCAATCCTGCACGATAAAACAAATATCGTTTTAGGCAAGACAGATCAGCAAGTTAACTCTGAACAAACATAAGAATAGCAATATTTTCTGTGGTTAGTAGGACATTATATGATACAGAGAATCAATTGTAAACTTCCCCTTGTTTAAGAAACAGAAGGGATTTGCCCGTACTGAATAAATATATATATTAGAAAAGAAGTTAAACAACTGAACAAACAAACAAAAGGAATCTACGTATACACAAAAAAATTCTAGCCAGTCACTTAGGGGGGATAACTCATCTTGGCATGATGCAATAGAAATTCATGAATGCAATTGGATTTGCAAGCCTGCACAGAATGCGAGATTTGACTGAACATGCAGTCATTTCTCAATAGCCAAATACTACAGCTGAGTAAAACGATGACCTCCACGAAGAAAGGAACTGCTAGGTTCTCCTTGAAAGCTTGTAACACAAGATGTGGATCAATCAACTGAGGCGCTTGCAGCGAACTAGACTCCAACAATCCAAAGAAAAGGAGCTGTGAAGAAAGAGATGTTCAACCGTCTCAACTGTGTAGAGCAAAGAACGCAATCATAGGAGGGCAAATCCATGTTACGACGTTGAAGAAAACCTCTCGTGCTTAATCTGTCTTTCATAAGCAACCAGGCTTAATCTGTCTTTCATAAAATCTGTCTTTCATAAGACACCAGAAGAAAACTTTATATTTAAGCTGACAAGAAGACTTCCAAAGCCATCTGTAAGACATTGGTAAAGTTGTGTGCCCCACTAAGACTTTATAGGGGTCAGAAGATAAATTATGGTTGCCCTAGATATAATGCCACTAAACTCACTTTTCAATAGTGCCATATTGTTGTGCTTCAACTCGAGACCTTGGTATTGATCAAAAGCTTGCACCAAGACAAGCAGGTGGAAGAGTTCGTGTAAACTTTCTAGTTGGATTGCTTGTTGAAAAGTGGTATTTTTGTTCTTAACAAAGGAGAAGAGTTCAGAAATCGCAGCTGTGGTGCTAACCCATCCCACAGATCTTGCCAGAGAAAAATAGTTCGACCATCTCCAATGATTGGGAGACCAAATGTTTGCAAATATCAAGGAACTTAACAAATATCCCACCACCAAAATGATCCTTTATTTGCCTACATTGGAAAGGTCCCATTCCCATAAGAATTCTCCCACACCAAACTGACCAAGGGAGATCTACTCTATTGAAGAACTTATGAAGAGTTTTTAGGAGAAGGGCATCATTGTGCTTTGATAGATTGATGACTCCTAGGACCTCTTTTTTATACCTGCAGACAATTGGCCTGCCTTAGATGGTTTCTTTGAGTTAAGCGACCCTTTTGGAAGTGCAACAAGAAAAATAAGGACATAATGCATGAATAGCAAATAAGGGGTTCCAAACCATATGGACTGTAAGGCTTAACTGTAAATTAGGACCGCAATCTTGACACAAAAGACGTCCTAATCAGTTCAGCTCCAATTTGGCCAAAAGGAACTCAGAGAAGTCAAACTTTCTTGCAAGAATGCCAAAAGATAATTCTTGTGATAGTACAAGATAATACTTTTTTTCTGTATGTTGTCATTATTTGCACAAGTAACACCATTGCTTTACTAAGGGACAACTGTATCACCTCATTCTTCCTGCAGTAATCCTCATCTGACCAACAGTCTTCATCAAAGGCCTTGCCCTTAGGCCAGTTAGGGTTACTGGATACAGCTGCAACAGAAGACACCACCACAACTCGCTTAACTTTTTTTGCCTCATAGCAAGCCTTTAACACATTGGTTGTACCTACTACAGCAGGACCTATGACCTCCACCTGTACATCAGAAATATTTAGTGAAAGGAAAAAAAAGGATAAACTATCATATCACGTGCTCATTAATAACTAACCAATTTTTTACATATGTCTACAGGAAGGACCAGATAGCTAAGCCACAAACGATGCTGCGCAGGAAAGAATTGATAAAACATTGTCTGTTACTCTGTTGCCACTAATTGAGTTGCAGTTAAAAACAGATACCCTTAAGAATGGTTAAATGTTGCATCTCTCACATTTGCTTCATGATAGTAAATGAATTCAGCATGACTCATGAATAGTTTGAGAGGACATTCTGATTTTTTTTTTCCTGGTTTATCAAAATAGATGCTAAAGAAAATTCCATGTCAGGTTAGAATCAAAATTAACAGATAGTTTGAAGCCTGGAAGCGAAGCCTTGCCAGGACCCAGGAGTAGCATTGGTTGCAGTCTTTGAAATAACTGTATTTTACGCCTCCTTATTTAACCTCAAAATTTCAGGAAACAAAATATGATAGATGTTTTTGACAAATTCACCTCAGGGTTGGAGGACCGACCAGAAGGAACAGGGCTAGCTACATGGAAGACACCCTCACAGCCAGCAATTGCTGATGCAACACTGCTGTAGTCCAACAAATCAACCTTATGAAGCTGCAACTTTTCCCCAGCTACTTCCAGCGCCTTGAGATGAGCATTCTTGCTAGCACCTAGAGCACAAGCAAGATATATCTTTTTTGAACAAGAGAAATAACATACATCTTTGTCATATGCATAACAAATTTTTTGGTTCATGATAACAAAACAAAAATCTTGATCCGTCATAACAAAAAAAAGGATATCTGTTCAACTTTTTTTATCGGCTCTGTTTTTGCGTTCATTTCCTTTATTTTTTTCAATTTGATTCAGCTTTAATGGAACTTTTCTTTTCAGTGGAAAGATGTGTAGTTATCCCCTCTGTGCATCCTCAAATAAAATTAATGTGATTCCACATTCCTAATGTCTCCCTCGCCTGCTCACTGAAAAAAAAATTGAATTCTATCCATAGACATGCCCCTGTACTCCGTCTCAAAAAAGAGTGTGCATCTCAATTTTCGATATGTCAATCAATTTTAAGTTGGACTGGTTTTCTAGAGAATAATTAAATATTTATATCTCCAAACAGGTTTAGTATATTAATCTAACGATACTTATTAGGTATCATAAATATAAATTTTTAAACGAGATTTCCTCTGCAAATATTGAAAGCAAGTAAAGCTTTAACAAGATTCTGGGGATACCAGATTACAAGATATGCAAAGAAGACAAGCTTCACACTAAAAATCCTATTACGAAAGGATCCTTAAATCTTCTCTACATCTGTTCGAGTTGTAGGATTAAAATCATGTAGCCACTTCAGTTACTCTCTGCATGAACCCCTCCAACTTGTCTCGGTCATTTGCGACAAGCAATAATCGTGATTTCTGCAATAGATTCACACCCGCATATATTACATCAGTTGGTTCATTGGGGAACCAGTGCTCTAATGCCATCTTGTTACAGTTGTTCCATAAGGCCCAAGCGAAACATGCAAACAAGAAAAGGCCTAGCTTCCTAGAGACCCCAAACTTGTTGCCAATCCAAAAAACCGCATAAATCAGCTGTGGACACTGGAAACCCCTTCCAGTGCAAAGCATCCTACAAACAGGACCAAAACATCCTAGTAATGGAGAAGCTGAAGAAGATATGGTCAGTATACTCAATCTCCGGAAGGCTACTGTTAATCCCAATCTGCATGCCTCCTGATTTGCCTCTAGCAGGTGTCCAAAGGCACCAAAGCCACACCATGGTTTTGCCCTCTCTAGGGCTTGTAAATCATATTGAGAGATGTTATCTTTAATGGTCCGCCCCTGACAGTCCTCATTATTATTTATTCTTTTTGGGTGGCCTGCCCTTGTGGGCTTGCTGAGAAGATTTTCTTGCTGCTGACTTCCATTGGCCCCTGGACCTCGACCAATGACAACCATATTGAAGTCATTTATCAACAATATCCATATTCAAGTCACTTATCAATCAATGATATCCATATTCAAGTCACTTATCAATGATATCCATATTGAAGTCACTTACTCACTTTCACTTATCAGCAGGACCTTGAGGTCTTCGGTCTAAAAAGAAGTCGCTTATCAAATCTAAAAATTAAATTTTTAACCAGTAGGGGGCTACTCATGTTTCTTCGGAAAAGAAAAAATCTAAAAAAAGTATTAGTAGCATTTATATTTGATAAAATTTAAAACCAGTTGATTCGTAGGGGAAAAAAAAGACGCGCAATCCCTGGGAACAAAAGAATCGCCCTCCGAGTGGCCGAGAAGCCACGGCCGAGCGCGACGGATCGATGAGAGGGGTGGTCTGGTCTGAGAGCCTTACCAGGGTCGCGCACGGTGCCGCGGACCGTGTATTGGCCACGGGAGAGGAGGAGCTTCACTAGCCACGACGCCATGAAGCCGCCCGCGCCGGTGACGCATACGCTCTTCGCCGCCGCCGCCATGGCCTTTTGGGGTTTACCGCTGCCGCAGAAGAAGAAAACGGTCGGCTCCAGTCCAGTCCAGAGCGTTCTGATGTTGTAACTGTTTTTTTTTTTTTTTTTTTTTTTTTTAATTTCACGAGCTTCGCACGAAACAGTTTTATTTCTGTTAGTTTAATTAGAAAAATTAAAGCTCAATCTGAATGGAACCCTTGGAAAAGTAGACTGTTTTTTTCTAATTAGAAAAGAAAAATTCTAATACTAGCTTGTGCGTGAGCATAAACGAACATGTGCTCGTTTATAGGAGTGAGTCGATATGCACGTCTTGCATTTACTACTTAACTAGTATAATACCCATGCTAACGCTACGAGTTTATTTCAGAGAAGCACATAAAAAGAGATAATTATCTCCAAATATTATTGCACTCAATTTTTATTACTGCCCCGAAGTGAAAAGTTGTCTTCTCCAGTAGCGCGCCATTGCACAGCCAATAGACAGGTCATCAATCGACGGTAAACATGGTGGAAGAAAGACAGGTCATGAACTAAATGTTAACCATGACAAAGCATTGACTAAAATTGAATAACACTCGATCATGCATAAGCTACGGCGACATTTCTTTATAGTTTCACTTTGACGCCAAATTGGAATAAGAAATCACCTTACTCTAACACAAGATGGAACTGTAATGAAGCACTTCCATCTTGTTACCATGGCAGATGTTCTGGCGGTCCATCTCACATCTTACAACCTCATGCCAAACATATATATAGCAAAAGACTGGTTAATTCCACCTTACAAGATTGACCAGCCTGTATGACAAGTATAGCCACACAATGCTCGCAACTGGCAGTGTCATGCCAAGGCTGTTCTCACACAATCTTCAGCGTCAAAATATAATACCATGCAAAAAAGAAAGAAGAATAAACATCAAGAAAGTTTTCTATCTCAATTCCAAGCTGCAAGTCTTGTGATGTATTACTTGCCTTGGTATCTTTTTTTTTGAGACCATGCCGCTTCGCTGCTTTTTCATTAAGCGAGAATAAAGTGCAAACAAAGTTTGGCCTCGGTAACCATAAGTTACCAAGGTGTCACCTATTTCTACCGGATCCTGGACATGGTTCTACATGGTGTAACAATTTGCGACTAAGAAGCTCAGCAACCTAGATACCGGCCCATACAAGCAGCTCTTTGAGGCGTCTGTTGCCTGCCTCGCACCACGCCATGCCTTCTTCCTGAATGGCCAAGGCCAGCTGCGGTGGCGAGAGGTAGACATGTCGCTTAACGTGCGGGAGTTCCGTTCCTTCCATAAAAGCCAGCCCACCAGGAAAAAGGCGGAGTCGAAGCCTCTTCGCAGGCTCTTGGGTAGCTTCTTCCTCATGCGCAGCCACCAAGACATCAATCCTTCTTAAATGGGCGTGATGACGCAGCGCAGACGCAACCTGGAGAGGACAATGTGCCAAACCTCCCTAGAGAACGTGCACCCCAGGATGATGTGGTCGATTGTCTCGGAGGCCCGATCACAGAAGACGCAAAGGTCCGAGTCCTGTAGCCCATGGCGATGGCGGCGTTCAGCTGTCCAGCACCTACCATGCATACTTCTTGCCTTGGTATCATTCTAAAGAACACATGGTTGCAAATTACAGGCAGCAGGCATACATAGAATGCATAAGGATTGATCAGGGTGTTTTGATTGAGGTTGTTGTTCCACATCCTTGCACAAATCTCATTTTGTAGTTGTGATATTTGTGTTTTGAGCGAATTGTTCTCATCTTGCAGCTCATTCTTCTCTGAACTGACCTGTCAATAAGCGTACTTTTAGTAGGCTTATAATAGTTGAAATGGAGATAGTAAGCTGAACATGTACCAAAGAACTAAATCAAGCAAGCAAGCAGTAGTCTCCAATGGTAAGTACATTAACAGGAGTCAATTGAATACATCAGTGATTACATGAAGCATGTGCCATTACATGTTTAACAACAGATATGTGTATTACTTTTAGAAGAGCAACTCAAGATAGATGTTTAAAATTCTGAACAAGGC
Source organism: Hyparrhenia diplandra (assembly GCA_015847255.1). Classification (NCBI taxonomy): domain Eukaryota; kingdom Viridiplantae; phylum Streptophyta; class Magnoliopsida; order Poales; family Poaceae; genus Hyparrhenia; species Hyparrhenia diplandra. The sequence goes on along the minus strand of JADLZK010008205.1, from coordinate 118,664 downwards.
AAGTAATAACTGTAGAGGACTTGGTGGTTTCCAAAAAATGTGGACTAAGACCCCATTCAAAGCGCAGCATAGTATACATATAATGCACCAAAAAACTAATCTCTACTACATATAATGCACCAAAAAACTAAGATGTTACTTTTTTAACACTAAGTTTGACCACTTATCTTATTCAAAAGTTTATGTAAAATTGTCATGGCTCTTCAAGAATGACTTACATTTGACAAAGTTCGCACAGATTTTTTGAATAAGACGAGTGGTCAAACTTGAGGTAAAAAAGTCAAACGCCTTATAATTTAGGATGGAGGGAGTAGTTATTTTCTTAAGGTGAGACTTACTTTTGGGATAATGTCAAGACTTTCAGTAATCTATTGTTTAGTACTTTTGTAAAAATCTTAAAACTTACATTTAAGAAGCAAATTGGACTATATTGTTGTATCCGGACTACATCAGTAACCTTTGATAGTAAAGTGGTAGTAAAGTAAGTACCCTAAAATTTAAACTATGAATAGGCAATCTCCAGATATAGAATTCAAGAAACAAGGTCATCAAATCTGGTTTCACAACCTCCCAAAAGGATTGATAAAATTCAGCGGAAAGCCATCCGCACCAGGTGCCTTGTTGTGTTCCATATCAAATATTGCCATTTCGCCTACCGCCACCGGCAAGACCACGATAGGGGAAGGAGTGGGCCCGAGTGGTGGCGGCAAAGGGTGATTAATAACTTTATTTGCCTCTAGTATAACTGTTATACCCCAACACGGGCTGTATATGTAACGGTACCTCCTAAATTATAGGGCCCCATGCACTTATCATTGTCTCCAAGACCTCGATCACTATGCACGTGTGCCTAATAACTTAAGAAGTACTATTAATCTTCCCGAACAAGATCTCATTACAGATTCATTGCATTATTACAACAGTTTATTCAATATATATCGAGTAAAAGTGCGGAAGGATTACATAACTTTAATTTTACAAACCAGTTGTTCAAACAAAATAAACTTAAATAATATAAAGAGTATTATTACAAACCATACTAGTGGAGAGTAGCATTAGTAACATAATACACAAGTATACAACTGAAGAACCCTACCTAAGGGTTTCACCAACAACTCGTCGCCATCCACCTGAAACACAGTCATGCAGCAGGGACCGAAACACACCTGCTCATGACCTTCTCCTGCAACAAGGGTCAAAGAACCCTGAGTACGGGAGTACTCAACAAGACTTAACCGACAAGAAAAGAGGAGAAGACTTAGGGATGCCGGCTTTAGGGTTTCGAGGGAAGGCTTTAGCAAGAATCAAGGACTCTTTTTGCAGAAAAGCTTACTAATAGTGAATCCTTACTTTCAGTATTTTAACCAACATCTAACTCATCTTAGTTCTTAATAGAATCTAGATGATCCTATACTAGATCAAACACTTTTTAATCATTCCAACTTTCTTTCCTCATATCCATGTTCCATCAATTACTACGATGAAGATCAGGGAGTCGGGTCTCCATATCCGAGGAGCAACGACGATTCGAATCGATTGTAAGCCAGCTGGGGATTCATTACCACACGACATATATAGAACTTAATCTTGCATATATCAACCCTCACTCAGATCGTCCAAAACGGGAATGAGGCCTACGCCACCCGAGAGCACAGTACTCCGCCTTGCTAGCCCTTGGCCCGGTGGGTACACGCTACTCCCGCCATCTTTCCACTCCCAGTGCGCGGTTGCCATTCCCAATTTGGCACACCTCCGAGATCGGGCTTACCGAAGTATGTGGCCAGTACTACAAGTCCCGACTCACTCAGGCCTAACAACGGACGGTCCTTAACCGACCAAGACGGGACAAGCACGACTAGGCAATCCCGTCGGCTTTTTTCACCGTGAGACATTTCCCATGTCCCGCCCGGTCTCAAATTAAACACTATTCCTCAATATTCATCCAGGTTGTGCCATTATCGGATATGAAACATTTTGATGAAAAAGTTTAACTACTTAAGCATGGCTAAGCATAACTAGGCATTTTTCATATAAAACAAAGGTTATCACGGACAAAAGCGAGATAATCAAGGATGATAATGCAGCAATTAGGTTATCACTCAACTCCTAATTATTTAATGCAGCATATCATAAACATAAGTGATATAAAGCTTTGAAAAAAACATCAAGGAAAGGTTTAAATGCATCCGGGCTTGCCTTCGTTGATGGGGTAGTTAGGATCCGGATCTGTTCCACAAATATCAAATCCCACTACGCTGGCGATTAACCTCCTCGGAAACTTGCTCAACGATCTCACTTTCGCTCACTACACGTGAATTAATAACGTATACTCAAAGATGATGGAATTGTAAACATGATGCGTGATGATGCATGAAATTATAAACAATTGAGTACAACTTTCCTTCACGATAAAGTTGCAAGCCAATAAAACCAACTTGTTGAACTACTTATGTTACTAAAGGAGTTCTCAAGGACCATTTGAGGTGGTATGATCCAAGATTCACAATCAACCCCAAAAAGTCACACAAAGCTAAGTCATTAAGACTAATTACTTGATTTTATCAATTAATTATTAAAGCATAAAATAATAAATAAATCAACTATCTCCAAATGAGCTCAAATTTTTTTGTACGATAGAAAATGCCATAAAACAAAGGGCAAAATAATTTTCATGACTATTGGACATTTATTTTAATTCCTAAAATTCATGGAAGTTCATTTTTCAATTAAAAGAGCTAATTTTTACTTATACAAAAAGTACTCAAAATTTAAGTTTCATATTTTTAATAAAAACTAGACATCATGAAAAAGGCTACACAAAAAATTTTAATAATTTTTGCAGCTATATTTATTTTTCTATAAATCATACAAGAATCGGCACTATTCATCAAATTGAAACAAAAAGGAAAAAACATCTCCCGCTCACTCCCGCTCATTGACAAAGGGACCCCGGCTGACGAGGTCCGCACCTACGTGCTCCCACAACCCCGCGTCGATCTAGACCACGAGACGCGGTGGCAAAGGGTCCCCGGCACGCGCTGCCGGGCGGCCATGGCGTAAACCGCTGCGGAGCGTTTCCGATGACGACGGGGTAACCAACCGCCTCGATGCTCAGGCGACCAAAACCCCAACCTAATCGAAACTAAAGTGGCCCTACTGAGCATGGCGACGCTGGCGAAAACCGCCGGGCGGCAGGCGTTCCGAACAACAACGCGGAAAGCAAGAAACGAGGGCATAGACAACGGTGGTAGCTCACCATGACTTCAGTCGGCTAGCTGGGTTGGGTCGAGACGGGCAAAGCTAGTCGAACGACGGCAATGGCAACCGCGCAAAGCGGCAACTCGGGCGGCAACGACGGGCGTTCCGCGTTTCGAGCACGGTTTCAAAAACGGTCAAGCCGACCAGACCAGGAGGACAAAGCGATGAGAGAACGCAAGGAAATGCAACCTGCAGCTCACCGAGACGAGATGACCACGGCGGATGAGCTACGGCGGCGACTTTGTCGCCCGCGAGGAAGACGGCGGCGTCTGCGCGGCACACCCGGCGATGAGGGAGGGTCTGCGAGGCGGCTCAAACGGAGCGCAAGGATGCAGCGAAGCTTCATGCAAGGTGGAGCGGACAGAGGTGGAGTAGTGGTGGTGAATTTGGCCGGCGGAGGGAAGGCACGACGGCGGCGGCGGCGGAGGAAAAAAGAGAACGACGACGTCGCCAAATTATATATAAAGAAAGAAGAGGATGACGAGGCGGTCGGGACCTTCACGAAGCCATCCAAAGAGGCCGGCACGCGCGTGGGCGCATCGAAGACGCTTGACGTCCATGGCGGACGCCGGCGAAAAAGATCGGCCGGAGATCTTTTCTCCCCTCGCTCACCGTAGCACCTAAACCCTAACACCGAATTTTTTGAAATTGCTTTCAAATTTTGAATAGAAGTTGAAAATCTCCAAAAATAAAAGTTGTCCAACTTTTCAAATTCTACAAAATTGCTTTTTGAACTATTTTCAAATTCGCCTAGATTTTGAAATTTGAATTTGGGGTAAATTCGGGGTTTTTCCGAAATCAAAATTACTTTTAAATTCATATGGAAACTTCAAAAACTCTAAAAACCAAAATTGTACGTCTTGAAAAGATCTACACTTTTTGCTTCGGGCTTACCCCCAAATTTTGCATAATTTTGAAACTAAAGAAAAGGGGGTAGAAGAGGGTTATAGGATTTAGGGTTTTCGAAATCCAAAAAGCATAATTGAGACAAAACATATATGATCAATGGAAAGCCACACTTAACCACTAAAGCTCAAGCAAACTATAAATTAAACTTGAATTTTAGTGAATGCATTTTTAGGGTTAGCGAATATGGATGCTTTATAATGCATATGATGACATGGCAAATTTTTAATTGTTGCTTAACACCGGGGGTGTTACAAAGATCCCCAATGAAATAATGGACCAACAAGGGCCCAAGAAGAAAGCGTCGTCGCAACGGCCACCGCTAGGAGGGCCGTGCGCCATGCCCTAGGGGCATGCGCCACGGGCCACACAAGAGGAGGAGGAGGAGAGGCCGCCGTGGCCGCCGCCGCCACCGTCCGTCAACGTCATCTTTAGTTACCATAATGAGTCCTAGTTGATTTAAGGAATAATCGGTTAAGTTAGGAAGTCGAAGCCTGTTAAGATAGAAAGGGGAATCCGAATCGATAAGGATCTCCTAGTTTGCTTTGGGGTCAAGTCAAGTCCCATGACTATAAATATGTGGGAGGATGTAATGTTGATCAAGTAATAGAAAGAGCGAAAGCTCCCTATTCCCCGCCTCGTGCCTCGTGCCCCCTGAACCCTAGCCGCTGCGTCGTCCTTCCCGCGACGCCGCCAAGCGCCGCCCGCATGGCGCCCTAGCCGCACCGCCGCCGCCGCCACCGGCCACCCCTACCACGCCTCGCACTTTTGGTATCGGGAGACCTATCTCGCCGATATCATGAATGAGGTCACCAATACCTTGTTCCCGAAAATGACGATTCAACGGATACACCAATCGGACGCCCATAGGCGAGCTCGACATCAAGTCCCCTCTTGCGCAGCGCGTTGGTCCATGGACAACCCGGGAACTCACCCCGCCGATCCCGGATTCGCCCCAGGCACCAGCGCAGCAACCAACACCACACCAACCAACCGCCGTGGGCACAACCGACGACACCGACGTTCGATGGCTCTACAGATCCACTACCATGGATCTCGAGGATACAAATCCTCTTTCACCTGTGTAGGACACTCCACCGCACGATCGGGTTCAAGATGCGACTTTTTTAGTCTCACGGACACGGCCAATGGCCGGTTTGCACGAGCAATGCAGGAGACGCCGCCAACCGACTGGGAGTCGTTCACGGAGGCCATGCATGCCACATCAAGCCAACCTCTTCACCAGTGGCCTCCCACTACAACTTTGAGAGGCAATTACGAGCAAGGTGCCGCGGGGAGATGGCGGCGGCCATCCTCCTCGCGCGCAACCTGGCGGGCGCAATGGCCCCTGACCTCTTCGCTCTACCCGCAAAGGACTAGTCTCAACAACGGCGGGAGGTTCAGCAAGGGGGGAGTCCAATCCCTTTCGACCTGCAGCGGCATCGACACCAGCTCCACAGACGCTCATACCATGCTGAACCTCCGATCCTCTGCGTACAAGTTACTTCACCTCCTATCGGAGATCGATTATTTTATTTTGTACATCACGTACTACCGCTCTTCATATTTGTTTTTCAGGAACAAGGCTCCGTCAACGAGCTCATGCTTTATGCTCGGGGGCTGCGCGTCCAACCTCGTGACGCTCGGGGACTCGCCTCCGACCACTCCGACTGCTCGGGGGCTGCGCGTCCAACCTCGCGACGGTCGGGGACTGCGCCTCCGACCACTCCGGACTCGTCTTCGACCATGCTGATATCTCATCGGTGTGCTATTAAGTTCCTCCATGCTGTTCGGATCAGGGTGCTGATCTTGGGCAGCGCGTAGAGGGGCTTGATAAGTACATCTCAGGCTTATTTTCTTTGATCCTGCTACAAGACTTCTACGGCGTCTTCCAGCAGGCTCGGAGACTACATGGATACATGTCATCTGACAACGACATTTATTCTCTTTTTCACTACATGGATACATGGTCGGTGGTGAAAACTTTTTTCTTTTCTGGAGCACCCAACATCCTGCAGGCAAACCTCAAGCCAGCTCCAACGGTTGTCGGAGCAACAACTACACTAGTCGGATGACGCTCTCCCGACTGGTCGACATTACTCTGCACTAGTCGGACGACGCTCTCCTGACTGACCGGCGTTGCTCCACACCGGATGGAGGTGTACAAGACGGCGTTGCCAACAGAATGCAGCGTGCTCGGGCACTAGCTATGGGGGATAAACCCCTATCCCTCATGGTACTACATGGGCCGCACCATCGAGGAGGCCCGGCCCAAGACATAAAGACGTGCGGCACATGGCACTGCTCGGCGTGCACCGCACGACTATCATATTGTACCATATCGCTTACTAAGACATGTAACCCTGTCTACCGGACTATATAAGGTGGGCAGGGATCCCCCTCATGGGAGGTCAATCAATCAATCAATCAATCAATACAAACTATAAGCGGGGACGTAGGTTTTACGCCCTCACGGCGGCCGAACCTGGGTAAATCGCCTTGTGTTTATCTCTTTCGTCTTGCTTAACGTCTTGTTAGTCGTCTCGCGCACCTCCACCGATCAATCTACTAGCTTGGGCATACCCGCTGGGCTATCGACCATATCTCGTTGACACTCATACCACGATGTGGCTACACCTCGTTGGCTGACTTGGCGGCACGTTCAGCACGCAATACCGCCTCGACAACAACAACGATGACAGCTCTTCCAAAGCTACCGCCCTCTATGACGACGAGCAGCGACGCCAGATACACCATGTGCCGTGGACATCACCGACCTCCTCATCCACCGCGCTGGGCGATTGGGGACGAACGTGAGCTCCAGGTCATCTATGACACCATCGCCTTCTAGGTGGCGGCTCCAGCTTGGATGCTCCGCGACGGCATCATCTACTATGACAACTGCCTCTACGTCCCGGCAACCTCACCACCACTTCAAGACACCCTGGAGTTGCTAAGTAAGACAAGACCGCACCTCCTCACAGTCGACTTCCACATGGTAGCTTCCGAGGTGACACTCTAAGCGTTCCCGTCTAGCGTTCTTCTGCTAGATCACTGGCCACGACACCTACTAACATCGTTGGAATTGTCTTCTTCGACAACAACAACCAATAGTTTCTTGCGCGCCATCAACGACGTCAACATCGGTGGGAGTCGAGGGTGATCAGCCCCTCATATCACCGGGTCTACGATACCACCGGCGACATCCTCTTTGGCACAATGCTACGCTTCGATGTGACACCACCATCATCAACATCAACAACATTCTACAGACGCTTCAGAGGCACCGTCAACACAGGACAGGTACACTCGTTCCCAAGACCCCCTCGGGTCATGTGAACGTTATACTTCGCAGGCATCCTACCGCATGTCACCCTGGCGGAAGCTCCTCAGGCCCACAACCCCCGACAAGAGGGTACGACATACGACTACATCAACTCCGGCTACTTCGGCTCCTGCCACTACTCCTTCATCTTCGCTGCCGACGACAACGATAACAATCGGGACTATGGAGTTCTCGGCCACGTTATCATCCAACTCATGGAGATACCATGGGGAACTCGTCGACCTCCAACTACATCGAGCTCTGGCGAATGTTTCAAATACAGGACGCTACGAAATAAGAAGGGGGTTATTGTCATATGCCCAACACGGGCCGTATCCCCCGATGGAAATAATGGGCCAACAAGGGCTCAAGAAGGAAGCGGCGTCGCGCGGGTCGCCATGCCAGAGGGGCCGTGCACCATGCCCTAGGGGCATGCGCCCGGGCAGCGCAAGTGGAGGAGGGGAGGCTGCCGCCGCCGGCGCCATCGGACGTCGGCGTCATCTTCGATCCACCGTAATGAGTCCCGGTTGATTTAAGGAATAGTCTGTTAAGTTAGGAAGTCGAGTCGGTTAAGATAGAAAGGGGAATCCGAATCGATAAGGATCTCCCTGATTTGCGTAGAGGTCAAGTCAAGTTCCATGACTATAAATATGTGGGAGGATGTAACGAATTGATCAAAATAGAAAGAGCGAAAAGCTCCTATTCCCCCACTCTTACGCTTCTCTCGTGCCCGTGCCCCCAAACCCTAGCCGCTGCGCCGCCCCCGCCCATATGCACGCCGCCCACGCTGCCCGCTTGCCGCCGCCACCGCCCGCCACCCCGCCACATCTCTCACAATAACTTCCACTATAGACAAGGATCAACTTTATTTGCCCCTAGTTATTGTATTGGAAAGATAGACATAGATTTGTATTGGAAAGATAAAAAGGTATATTAGGAAGTGAGAGTGACAACTAATTTGAGACAAGAGTAGATTATGGGACGAGGGAGTAGTCCGGAACCTTGATTTGAAAAATTCAGTTTTGTTCTGTCCCTATCGAACCAGATAGGGATCGCAGCTGTGCTCGAGACCACATCATCGTGTCTTAGCTCACGTCAAATTTGGTGGAGCATCCTAGTGGTGCTCGGGACCAATACTTCGCTGATCGGGGCAACTCCATGCTTGACTGGTGGGATCGATGACGGGTGCAATGGGTCGGAGACAAGAGGAAGGGTGCAGACACTCTATTCGCGCTTACGGCATGGGAAATTTAGAAAGAGAGGAATGTGAGATGCTTCCACAGCTCAGCCTCCTTTGTACAGCAAGTGCTATCCATCATAAGCACACCGCCGACCAGTGGATCGAGACCGGCGCGCTGAAGCTTAGTTGTTTAGTGCGCGAGTAGTCGCTTTAGAGCATAAACAGTAAGGGGGATGCGCTTAAATGTAATCCTGACGCCCTCAATCGTGCGCTTTGCACAGCTTATAAAAAATTCTTCTCCTTGATGCAATGATAGGGATTACAGCTATGGATGTTTCACTCTCTACATTATTTATTATTTATATAGAGTTCGGAGGTAACAAGAAGATCGGGGAACAGTTCCAGTTGGATGTTCAATTCAGGATGTCAAATGCTTTGTAGGATTCAACAGTGTCACGGAGGGTTTCCTCTATGGGCCTGAAGGTCCACCCTAGCTTCTGCAATTTCTCAGAACTGAATACAGAGTCGTCATCCACTTCCACAAAACTACAAAACATCGAGATACGAAAAGATAAGTTCCAAGTTGCCAAGTCAAGAGAGTGCAAAAACTACGGAAGAACATTATATTATGAACAAGGATTCATTAACTCATCAATACTTACATAGGTAAAATGTAATGATCTCCCAAGTTCTATGCATGCATGTTAGTATTTAATTTAGTCGATATGAATGTCGTGGTCACATCAAAAGGTTATTCAGTAGGCACCTCTACTTACCAAGTTACCTTTTTTTTTTTTTTTTTTTTTTTTTTTTGAACTACTTACCAAGTTACCTAATGGTGTGTTTACACAAGGAATTCAAGAGGGTATCATAACAAGAAAAGCAGTAGAAAACTGAATGCTTATAGATATAGACAACAGAACTATTTCAGAAGGTGAGACTTACTTTTTTGGGATAATGGTAAGTTGGATATAAGGTCTTCAATATGTTTATCATATCAGAGACTTTTAATGGATGTGAAGTGCAGATGTATCGTCCAGACGTTTCTGGTTTTTCGTAAGCCAGAAGAAGAGCATCAGCAACTTCACGAACATCCACCATATTTCTGAGTCTATTTTCAACAGTCTCGGGATCTCCTGCAGAAGAAATGTATGTACTTAAAAAAATAACTAAATGGCTAAATTAAGTAGGTTAACTGAAAGCTTGTTCTTAAGTAGATAAGGTACTTTGTAGCAATTGATTAGTATGCTTTATGAATAATCAGAAACATGCAATAGAGAAACCGTATTGACAATATTTTCATTTTGATTTTATAACTCAATGCAAACCAGTAGAAAACCAAGATAACATGCGACTACCCTACCTTTGAAATAATTAAGAATGACTTTACTGCTCGAATTTACTATAGGCTGCATCAAGGGTCCAAATACATATGACGGGCAAATAGTTACAACGTCCAACCCTGTTTTTGCTGCATAAGCAAAAGCCTCACGTTCCGCCAGTGTTTTGGAAAGGAAATACCAATCCTGCAGTATGATGAGATATCTATTTAGGAAAGCCAAACCAGGAATTCTATGATGAATCAAACACATGAACAACAGTTCAGCAACAATTTTTGTGTTTAGTACAAGGACGTCATATGATAGAGCAAAACAACTGTTAACAATTGCTTCCCTTTTGGAAGTGCAACGAGAAAAAAAAAAAATTACTATGTATTTCATGAACAGTAGGTCCAAACCGTATTAACAATGGTGGTTCACTGCAAATTAAGAATGCATCCTGGATACAAAGCTGTGCTAATCAGTTCAGCCTCAATTTGGCTAAAAAGAAAGTTGAGAAGTTTGAACTGCCATGCAAGAATCCAACAGCAATAGGACAAGACAATTCTTTACTTTCTATGTTAGGGTCCGTTCGACTCTCATGAAGCGGTTCTCAGAGAGAATCACTCCCTGGCTGACAAACAAATTTTTCAGCGAGAAGTGATTCTCCGCTAATTCTGTGAAGTGATTCTCTAAAATGAACTAAGATGCTGAGAGCTGAAAAAGTAGTTTCATCTGATTCTGTGAAGTGATTCTCCATCCTGATTTTGAGAGTTTATGCTACAAAATCAAAGAGAACCACTTTCAGCCACATAATCACTTCACCAGAGAATCAGGGAGCACAGCTCTACCAAATGGACCCTTATGTCAATATTTGCACAAGCAGCGCCATTGCTTTACTAAAGGACAACTGTATCACCTCATTCTTCCTGCAGTAATCCTCATCTGACCAGCAGTCTTCATCAAAGACCTTACCCTTAGGCCAATTAGGATTAGCGAACACAGCTGCACCTGAAGAAACCACCACAACTCGCCTAACTTTTTGCCTCATAGCAAGCCTTTAACACATTGATTGTACCTGTTACAGCAGGACCTATGACCTCTACCTGTAAATCAGAAATATTTGGTGAAAGGCACATAAGGACAACTATCATATTAAATGTTCATTAATAGATTAACCAATTTCTTCTTAGAAAAAAAAAAAAAACAATTTCTTTGTATAATTACATGGTAGGAACACTGGACAAACAAAAACAAACAATATATTACAGGTGCCACGGGCATGGGACCAGATAGGTATATGCCACAAAGATGGGATAAATCATTCTCTGTTGCCATTAATTGAGTCATAGTTAAACATAGATACCGTAAAGGAATGGTCAAAATGTTACCCATCTGACGCCTGTTTCTAGGTAGTCAATGAATCCAGCATGTCTGGTAAGAACAGCGATAATTTGAGGGAATTCTGAAAATTTTCTGTTTATGAAAATGCTTAGAAAACTCCATATGTCTAAGTTAGAATTAAAAAATCTAGCAAGCAAAGCCTTGCCAGCGATAGCATCAGTATATGAAATAATAACTGCATCAAACCATCTATACATTCTTATTTGACCTCAAAACTTCAGGAATCAAAAATATGAAATAGATGTTCTTGACAAACTCACCTCAGGGTTGGAGGACCGACCGGAAGGGACAGGGCTAGCTACATGGAAGACACCCTCACAGCCAGCAATTGCTGATGCAACACTGCTGTAGTCCAACAAATCAGCCTTGAAAAGCTGCAACCTTTCCCCAGCTCCTTCCAGCGCCTTGAGATGGGCATTCTTGCTAGCACCTATATAGAGCAAAAACAAGGCATATATTCATCCTGTATATGATTAAGTTTTTGGTCCATCGTCAAAACAAAAAAAGGATACTCATTCAGTTTTTGTTTTAATAGGCCATCGATTTTCTTGAGCCAGCTGTGAGTATTCTTTTCCTTTATTTTTTTTCTGTTTGTTCAACTTCCGTATTTGAACTTGCATTGTAACTTCTTTTCAAAGCAAAGAACGAAGTGTAGGTATCCCCGGTCTGTAAACTTTTGAACTCTCTCTCTGCAGTTATTTGAGGTTATATCTCATTTTCAGGTTAGATATTTTGTCGAACTTGAGATTAAAGAATGAGTACAAGATGTATTTGGGACGGAAAGAGTGTACCCATGTGTACACAAGAATCGCCACCGCAAAGCTAAGAAACCAGCGATCGCGACGGATCCACGAGGGAGGTCAGCGAGCCTTACCGGGGTCGCGCACGGTGCCGCGGACCGCGTATCGGCCTCGGGAGAGGAGGAGCTTCACCAGCCACGACGCGATGAAGCCGCCGGCGCCGGTCACGCACACGCTCTTCCCCGCCGCCGCCTCCATTGCTTTCGACTTTCACGCTGCCGCCGCTGCAGAAGTGAACGGCGAGCGAGTCCACGGACCAGAGTTTATAGCGGACCAGCGGTCCAGGCGTGGCGGCGGTGGCACTAACCTATTAGTCGGAAGAAAATTCTGCGCACCATCGAAGACGTGCGACACTGGATTGCTCTGCCTGATACGCGTCGATCGGACGCGTCTCCGGCCTATGTGCGACACCACACGCGTCCCATATGACCGAACGTCCCAACCTCCGCTCGAGCCGGCGAAAAAACAGTTGAGCCGACGCCGCACCGCTAGAAGCCTAGAAGGCAGAAGCTCTCGCTCCAATCGGAACACGATTCAACGATGCCCCGGCGGGTGGTCTCCGAACGGGAAAATATCTATACTACGTGAAAACATGTAAACTAATTCAAAAAGTTATATGCTTTCAAAAATTCTGAAATTTGGCACACTCATAGTGCATACAAATATATACTCGTATGGAAAAGTTGAGATGCAAACTCATTTTTTAAAAATTTATATAAAAATAACAAATTTCAGATGCATGTGCTCTAAAAGACGAAGCACCAGCCCGATGACCTCTGTCAGATTCAGGAGCAGAAACACCATCTGGTCACCTGCATGTGTATATATACGAAAAAAAAATGTGGGGATTAATCGCAATCCCTTTTTAACCTTTCATTCATATCTGAATCCTTTATGTGGTTTTATTGCAGTAACTATAAAAGGGATGGAACAACCGTCAACACCACTTTTACTTGGTTTTGAGATTAAGGAGGTAAGATATCCGGTATTTGGAGGCATCAGGGGAGAAAGGATGCAGCATTTTAATAGGAAGTAGCAATTAAATTTGTTCCTATGTGGTCGTTCCAATACCTCAAATCTCGTCATAGCAGCAAGGAAAATATCAGGAGATGGCTTGCCCGCCTTCACTTCTGGATCATCCCCTGTGACAATATGATGCATCAGGGAAAACATGTCCTGAAATTTTGTCTTTTTAGAGCACATGCACCTGAAATTTGTCATTTTTGTATGAATTTTTCTAGTTTGAGTTTACATCCCAATTTTTGCATGTGAATACATATTTGTATGCACTATGGGTGTGCCAAATTTTGAAATTTTTGAAACATCCAAGATATGACTTTTGAATTGATTTACATGTTTGCACCTAGTATGTGGTTTTCACCATATATTTTCCCCGAACAAACTCCATGCCAAGCAAGAACATGAACATCATAGGGCCACTATCAGGCTCCATGTTTTTGGAGGCGACACCACACGGGCGCAGTCGCAGGCATCCAGGAAGTCATGGAATCACTCGGCGTCGACGTTGATTGGTGTACAAGTGTTGAAATATTAGGCAATTTTCAGATTAAATCCATAATATAAATCATGACGAAGATTAAACATGTGTGACAAACTAGCATGATTCAATATCATATCACGCATCATAGCATGATTTAAAAGCATATAGCAAAGCATGATCATAGCAACCGGGCGTAAACATGACTCATACACGGCATGATCAACATAATAAAGGATGAGATTGGATCACGATGATTATACATGCTGTTCGTAGATGTAGTCGATGAAGGTGGTGATGACACGTGATGTCGAGGTTCCCGAAGGCGAAGTTGAGGTCATCCAGGTCACTGTCGTTGTCGTCGATCAACAACGGCGGAAGACTTCGAAGAAGCCGGTGATGAAGACGACGTCGGGATGTAGCGCCGCTGTTCTTGATGCAAGACGGGCGCGTGATGAAGATCGGGGCGATCCGCGCGGCGAGCTTCCCAAAACTTATTCGCCTTCTCCGATTGCAAGATCACAAAGGCGACGGTTCGGAAGAAGAGGCAAAACCCTAGCTTTCGATTAGATAGATTTTTAGCGTGGCGGTGTGGTGCGCTTATATAGTCTAGGTAAACCGACCTCGTGACACAATCACGATCTAAACCGTTTAGGACTCTGCCAGATTGTATCCGTTTAGGACTCTACAAAACAAAAAGACCAAAACTAAAACAAAGAAAGGCGACCGCGCCCCCCGCGAAGGCGAGGAGCCAAATTTGGCCGGACCATTCACGCGGTGCGCACGCGCACCTTATTTCTTAGCCCCCCCCGCCGAGGCGAGGCGGCGCGCGTGGACTTCCTTTTCTCCTCCTCACACTAGACTTGAGATGACGGAGAGAACTTCCATATTTAAGTAGGCTCTTTCCACCTTCAACTAGCAAGGTGGTACTAAAAGGGTTCCACTTCTCTCCTTTGCTCTCATATGAATGGCCTTTGAGATTTATTAGGAATTTCTGAATTTATTATTGGGCCAAGCCCATATACAACATAAATTCCAACAATCCCCCACCAGATCTCAAATACCCATTTAGAGATTTGCCTATTCTCACTCTTCGTTTGATATACCAAAGTTTTCGACAGAGACCGTTAAGTTGAACTTCCGCCTAGAACTTCAAGCTATCCACAACTTGAACAATGGACTATGCCTTGAATTGCAAATTTTGTGCAAACAAGTTTTGCTCAAAGCCAAACTAGTACTTGGTCAAGTCAAGTAGCCCTTCCCCGTGGGTGGAGCATATACGTCATACTCCTTAGTCTCTTCATGAGTTTACTAGAGACCACCCAAGTCTTATAGAATCGCGGCGTTTAACAAATCAAAATTATATAGGTATGCTCTTTCAAGAATGCTCAGTAGGGCAGCATCTTTACTTGTTAAAGTCAATAGAACATATTAAGGCATTCTCGCCAGCCTACCATACAGAGCCTCATTGCCCTGAGAGTATTACATCTTCATATAGAGAGGGTTACAATTTTACTCTCCTCAGTTTACCAATAGCTTGTTCTTCCCGGATCCTTAGGCACGGGATCTCCGATAAAAAAGGTTGGGTTACTACTACTATAAACTCACATGGGTCTCATACCCATCTCCCTAGATGCAATTTCCATCACATTCCTTGATAGCCCTTTTGTAAAAGGGATCTCGCCAAGTTTTTATTTGTTTATATATAAGATACGCTTATTACTTCGAGTTTCTCAACTTCCCGACGGTCTTCAAACGTCTTTTAACGTGTCTTGTTGACTTTGCATTATCCTTAGCACTATTCACTTTAGTGATCACTGTTTGATTATCACAGTTCATAAGGATAGCCGGTATTGGTTTCTCAATCACCGACAAGTCAGACAAGAGCTCACGTAGCCACTCCGCCTCTGTAGATGCCGTATCCAAAGCGATTAGTTTTGCTTCCATGGTTGATTTAGTCAAAATAGTATGTTTACAAGACCCCCATGACACTATGCCACCTCCTAGAGTAAATACATACCCACTAGTGGCGTAGATTTGATCAATATCAGAAATCCCGTTCAAATCACTATATCCCTCTAGCACAGATGGGTGCCCAGAATAGTGAATCCCAAAATTTATTGTACCTTTGAGATAACACAAGACCCTTTCTAGTGCATGCCAATGATCATCACCCGGGTTGGACATGTACCTACTCAACTTGCTCACAGCAAAAGAGATATCTGGTGCAGTTACGCGCTAGCTAGATACATGAGTGAACCAATAATCTAAGAATATTTCAATTGATCTCTGGTACTTTTCTTATTCTTTCGCAATGTCACACTAGGATCATAAGGTGTTGGAGAAGGCTTGCTATCCATAAAGCCAAACGGCTTAAGACCTTCTCAACATAGTGAAATTGCGATAAAGTAATCCCACTCTCTTCCTTAATCGACCTAATATTTAGAATTACATTAGCTTCTCCTAGATCTTTCATGTCAAAACTCTTTGACAAGAAAGACTTGACTTCATTTATAACATCCATATTTGTTTCAAAGATTAGAATATCATCAACATATAAACATAGTATAACAGATTGGCTCCCACTATGTCGATAATACACACACCTATCGCCTTCATTAACAACATAGCCGGCACTAGTTAAAGTAGTGTCGAACTTCTCATGCCATTGTTTAGGTGCTTGTTTCAAAACATACAAAGATTTCAATAATTTGCACACCTTCTGCTCTTCACCTTTTTACTCACGAACCCATCAGGGCCGATCCATATAAATCTCCTCATCCAACTCTCCAATAAGAAAAGTTGTCTTCACGTCCATTTGATGAACGATCGGACCATATGAGGCAGCCAAGGATAGTAGTACTCGAATAGTGGTCATTCTAGCAACAGGTGAATAAGTATCAAAGAAATCCTCGCTTTCCTTTTGGGTATAACCCTTAGCCACAAGCCGAGCCTTATACTTGTCAATAGTATCATCAGGTCTAAGCTTCTTCCCGAACACCCACTTACATCCAATTGGTTTACAACCGAATGGTAGTTCGGATGTCTTCCAAGTTCCATTAGAAAGAATCGAGTCCATTTCACTACGAATAACTTCTTTCCAATCATCTCTGCATCCGGAGATGCATATGCCTCTCCAATAGAGGTGGGAGTATCATCCACAAGGTACACAATGAAATCATCACCAAAAAGATTTTACAATCCTTTGCTCTTGTTCCTCACAGAACTTCATTGTCATCCTCCTCAAGTGGTTGCTCAAACGACTCAACAGGAGACTTCGATAGGTATAGAAATATCGGGAGCTATTTCAAGAGAAAATTTAGCATTGCTACGCATATCTTTCATAGAAAATATGTTCTTAAAAATATAGCATTACGAGATTCAAAAATTGTATCAACATGCATATCAGAAACTTCAGATTTTACTACTAAAAATCTATAGGCAATGCTATTGTGAGCATATCCTAGAAAGACACAGTCTACCGTCTTTGGTCCAAGCTAACACTTCTTAGTAATTGGAACATTGACTTTCACCAAGCATCCCCACGTGCGCAAGTATGAAAGTGGTGGTTTCCTTCCAACCCAAATCTCATATGGTGTTGTCTCTTTTTATTTCTCGCTTTGGAATTCTATTCAGGGACATGACTCGCAGTCAATATAGCTTCCCCCACCATACCTTAGATAGACCCGGTAAGTGTCTAATGTATGCTTCACCAAGTTAGTCAGCATGTGGTTTTTCCTCTCGGCAATCCCGTTAGATTCGGGCGAATAGGCAGGTGTCCTCTCATGAATAATACCATGTTCCGCACAAAACTCATCAAATAATATAGGAAAATATTCACCACCACGATCCGACCTTAGACGTTTAATCTTTCTTTTTAATTGATTTTCAACTTCAGCCTTAAAGATTTTAATGTAGTCTAATGCCTCATCTTTAGTTTTCAGCAAGTAAACATAGCAATATCTAGAAGCATCATCAATTAACGTCATGAAATATCTCTTTCCACCTTTGGTCAACACACCATTCATCTCGCAGAGATCAGAATGTATGAGTTCTAGAGGTGCCAAGTGTCTCTCCTCCGCTGCCTTATGAGGCTTTCGAGGTTGCTTAGATTGCACACAACTATGGCACTTAAAACCTTTGGCAATGGTGAAATCTGGAATTAACCCCAAGCTAGATAAATGTGACATCAAACTAAAATTCACATGACATAAGCGAGAATACCAAACACTCGAATTATCATTAATTGTGCCACAAATATGATTCACCGACTTACTACAAAAAATCGCTAAACTTAGACGGAACAAGCCTCCACAATCATAGCCTTTACCAATAAATTATCCATGCTTAGACATAACTACTTTATTGGACTCTAACACTACCTTAAAACCATCTCTCAATAGAAGAGAAGCGCTAACAAGATTCTTGCGAATAGTAGGGACATGCTGCACGTTCCTCAGCTGCACGATCTTCCCCAAAGTAAACTTCAGATCTACCGTGTCAACACCACGAACGTAAGCATGTGACCCATTCCCCATCGGGGATCGGAGGAACCTTGGAGCCCCCGGTAAGAAGAAAACAAAGAGACGTCAAGACATACGTGAATATTAGCACTTTGTATCAACCCACCAATTAGGTGATTGAAATACTGAAAAGTACAAAGAAAAGATTATCATACCCGTCACCAAAGATTGGTTGCGATCCACGAGATTGACCTTTTTCTCTTTACAGTCCGCACACTTCGGACAATCTTTAGCAAAATGACCAAGATCACCACAAGTGAAACAAGGCATCTCAGACTTGTCTTTTTTCTTCTTCTTGAAGGTAGTAGTTGATTTGGCATTGAAAGGCTGCTGTTTACCCTTTCCTTTTTTCTTGCCTTTATAGTTTCTCTGGACAAAGTGGGCGCTATGATTTTTCTCGTTCCCCTTCTCAATATTGTCTTTAGCCCGAGCCTTCTCTTCAACATCACGAGATTGTATCAGATTTTCAACTAATATTTTCTGTCTCTTGTGTTTAAGGCTTGTGGCGAAGTTCCTCCATGAAGAAGGCAACTTTACAATAATGCAACTAGCCACAACTTCATCGGGAAAAACATACTTAGGCTTCGTTTGGCAACTGGTGAAGCCAACCCAAGGGAGACCTCGCCCCTGCGTGGGTGGGGTTGATCCACGGGGCCACCCGATCCACTGCATGCGGAGGTTATGCTAATTAAACTATTGGGATGAAGACAGTGGATTGGCAGGGTTTTTGTCCGTTGGCTGAATTGTAGAGCACTAGAGCAATGGCAAGCTGTACAGAACTTCAAGCAAAATTTATATTATATACATTCTAAGAGCGCTAACAAGAAACATCTGGATATAGAAAAATTACAGAACAACTTCAAGCACACAGATTTGACATAAGACTTGGGAACTAAGAGCGCTAACTACCACTCTAAAATTCATCTCTAAAATCACAAAATATTAGAAAAACAGAAAGATGAACCAAAAATATCTCGAAATAACAAAAAATCATCAAAAAATTCAGCAAAAAATACAAATTACTAATCTGATGTGCTGGGCAAGCTCCATCTAATCCAGTACAACAAGAAACATCTGGATATAGAACAACTTATCATGCCGGTCCATGTCGGATACAGGCAGTGAGGGCATATCTCTCAATATCATTATCAAATATTCTATAATTTTAAAAATAAAAATATAAGACTGAACATGACTTAATAAATTGTATGAATGTATCCTTAGTCCCAACCTGCACATTCAGCATACAACTGAACATTATCGAATCTTTGCCACGTTGTAGCACAAGAGCAAGGGAGTCACAGAAGTGAAGTCAAAAGCAACATTACCCTAAGAGCCCACATATAACCTGGACCATATATGTAGTAGCAATATGATAACTTAATTCTCTTACTATATAGAAAAAAGTATGACTGTAACTGCAAAGAATGCAATATGTATGTCTGCATTGCAATATGATAATATCAATCTATGAACACCCTTATGTTGCGGAAGCATCTTTCATTCCTTTAGCTCCTTATACCTATTCCAAAAGGCAAGCATCAAAGGCAAGTAGGTTATATGTCTGAAATCCAAAGAATTCTTGAGAAAGCAATATTTGGATATGAATGATTGTACAAATATGAAAAACATGTAAATTGGAAATATGAACAGACCTGCACATGTTCCTTGTGTTGGGACTCCTCAAGCGTGATCATGTAGTTGTTCATCCCCAGTTAACCCAAATCAGTCCCTTTAGCTTGAGCACCTTGATCAAGCGAGCATGCCACCTACTGAGATCAGTGTAGACCTGATTGCTTGTGCAAGGTTGGCCACTGTACTCAGTCACATTCCTTGCTACCGAGTTAAGGTGCACCTTCTTGAAGCCCTCGTTCGTCTTCACGCACTCACTGAGACTTCAACAACATCAGGCTGGACCTGTGCATTGTCCATAGGCACATCATGTCCACCCTTCTCGCCATCACATCTTGATCAAAAGTTGTCACTATAAACTTAAAGCAATGTAACATACAAAAATTATATGTCAAATATGCAAGCTAGGCTACGGAAAAAGATCAGTTTTTCAACTCTAAGAATCAGCTCATCCACTACCCTGCTGGTAGGTTGTTACTATCAGATATATTTTTTTAACATTTAGCTGGAGTACCACAACAAAATTATGAAACAAATTCTCATACTCACTTCTTGATAAAAAAGAACAATAACTAGGACAGCAAGATCTATATAGCCTAATGCCAAGTAGAGATAGGAGGAATAGAACAGTGACCATGCCAACTAGAGAATAACTAGAGAATATAATCTTATAGTTGTTATAAGATTGGTCAACTTAGTCATCTATTTAGCAGCTCTGATGAATATACTTTTTTTTTCTTTTTTAACTATCTGCCCTCCATCTACAATTGTGCAATAAAAATCAAACATCATATAACAAATTGGCTTGTACTCATTTTTTATGGCAGCTTATACTCACATATTAACAAGGCATTAATTGGGTCTGTACTAACGCAAACAGGAAAAAAACAAAAAGAGAGGAATGAGAAAGTTGTAATCCACACAGTCATAGCAACCGTGCCTTCATTCAGTAAAATTACAAAAAGAAAGGTTGCTGCCTGCTGCCGGCTGCCAACTGCCTGTACAGACTACTTCAGTACCAACACTATCATTCGCATTTAAATTGATTTAACTACAATTAGAGCAGCCATTAGAACACTATTACTTTTGTGAGAAAAGAAAAAGGTTGCTGCCTGTGTAGAAAACCGCAAGTCAAATAGATCTTTCTTTTTCTTTAATTCCTGCGTACAACACTATTACATTTAAATTGATTCACTGTTCTCGCTTTATTTTGTGAGAACAGTGACAATTGCTAGAAATTGAACAGCCTAAAAAGTTTAAGCTATCCTCGTAGGACAGCATCATCCAATCACTGCCAGAGTGACCTGCACAAGAAACTGAGAGCGGAGAGGGAGGGAGATCCGGTCACACCTGGAAAATTGTCGAGATGGTGTCAAGATTTTGGAGTAGATAGAACCATAGATCCTCATCTTGGAGCAAAGAGCAGTGTTGGGGGGCGGGGCAGGGGAAGAACTGAGAGGAGTAGATCCGCACCTCGGGACAGAGCTCACCGTCTCCCCCCAAGCCGGCAGGAACTGATGCCGCCGCCGGCAGCCGCGGTGTACTGAAACCCTAGGAAAGGAAACCGGCTTAGGAGAAGGGGAGGGAGGAGAGGATGAGGCCGAGGAGGAAGGGAGGAGCCGGAGAACATATCTTCAAAGTGCGATCGGTGGCGGTGTCGTCGCCGGCAGACCTGGCGGCGAGTCGGGAGCGGTGGCAGAGTCGCGAGCGGAGCGAGGCTGGCGACTCGTGAGCGCGAGAGGGAGTGCCGTCCCGGCCTCGGGTGAGGATAATTTCGTCCCCTTGGATTGAAGTGGATCGGGCTCGTTTTTCTCCAACCTGACGTTAGCCAAATGCAGATTTTGTCCATCCACGTGTGTGGTACCCCGGCGTGGGTTAGCTTCCATGGGAGACCGGGATCCACCCAATCCCCGCCGATCCAAGCCTATCCAAACGAAGCCTTAAGGAGTTCAAGTTCCTTAGCCAGGCATTGTATCTCATGAGCTTGCTCGACTATAGATTTGTTTGCAACCATCTTATAGTCATGAGAGCTCTCCATGATGTACAATTCCTTGCCTGCATCTGAAGCACCATAGGTAGTGTTTAGATGATCCCACAGAGCCTTTACGTCTGAAAGGTCCTAAATTGCTAGGGGGTGAATATCCTAATAAAAATTCTACAAAATCACTAGAACAACTTGTTAGTAAATAACTAAAGCGTAAAAAGCGTTTGCTCTAGCTCTACTTGTCGGCAAGCCTCCTAGTAACAATTCTAGTTGCTATAGTCTCTAATTCACACAAGTTGCTAAGTCACTACTCTACAACTAGGTGAACAAGCTAACAACACTAATAGGCTAAACAACTAGCACTACACAAGCACAAGATATATAATCAAAGTAATGCAAGGTAGAGAGGAGGTGTTATACCAACGTGTAGAGGTGAGTCACCCAATCACCGGAGAAGATATCACAATGTATATATGAAGAAGCCAATCACCGGGAGACAAACAATCACACAAATGAGAGACACACGATTTAACCCGAAGTTCACTTGAGCACCCTCAAGCTAGTCTCCGTTGTGCCGACCGTCTCACGTGTGGGTCAAGGTGGAGCTCACTCCTAGCCAATCACTAGGCTACTTGCACCCAAGCAAATGAGGGGTAACTCAATGGCACGAGCAATCCAATAGAGTATCAATTTTGGCACACGGCCGGGGAAGATCACAAACCCCTCACAAATCAACCGGAAGTGAGCAAGAATAATCTCCTTTTCTTCCCAACGCTGTCACCAATCACCAAGCCGGCTAGGAGTGGTGCTCTCTAAGAGCAACAAGAAATCCACCGGCAACGACGACCCTCAAGTGCCTCTAAATACAAACAAGCAAAGCAATGCACTTGAATCTCCACAATCTCTCAAGAATATGCTCACAAGCAATGGGAGAGAGAAGGAGGAAGTTTGCTCAACTCAAATGATGTTAGGAATGATCCAAAGTTGTAAGAGGAACTCCCCTTGGCCGGCCAAACAAGTATATATAGGCTCCACAAAGAGAGTCAACCGTTATCCTTAAAAAAGTAGCCGTTACGAGGTGACCGGACGCTACGGTCGAAGCTGACCGGACGCGCAGGTCACAAGGAGTCAAAGAAACCTCTCTGGAAGTGACCGGACCCTCGACCGGGACTCTGGACCGGACCCTCCGGTCGAAATACTCGAACCGACCGGACCGTCCGGTCCGCGGCGTCTGTCGGGGCCGGTGCCCGTAAAAACGGCCGATATCTCCTTCATCCAACTCCGTTTTGATGATCTTGGACTCTATGGAAAGCTTACTCACAGGGCTACACAACCCACATGGTTAATTGATCCAAATCACAATGGATAAAAGCAGTATTCCACTCCAAAGGCAGTCCAATTGTCCGAGAAACATCGAAACACCTTCTCCTTTGCTTCATTCCAACTTCCGCCACTTGTTCCATGTCGCCAACACGTCGAAGAGCACCTCGAGCACATGTGTTAGCATTTTGAAAATATTTTTCACCAAGTGCGAAGTTATCTCTCTAGGTTAGAATGCATGCATATGATTTTTGAACCTAGAGGCACATGAGGATCGATGTTCCCGAGGTTTTCCCCTCTTTATAGTACGGCTATCGATCCTAAGTCACTCACACCCTCGATGGTGTCTTGAGTGCAAAATCAAAATGTCCCTATGGATATACCTTTGCCTTGAGCCCATTTTGATCCTCGAACCACTCCAAGTTGAGCACTTGATCATCTTTTGGATCACCGCGATCCATCCACCATGACCACCGTGCACCACACTTGGCTTGACCAATCTCTAACTAATCAAACACTTAGCATAGAGAGATTAGTGCTAGGGTGTCATCAATTATCCAAAACCAAACTAGAGATCTTCAATCTCCTCTTTTTTGGTAATTGGTGACAACCCGCATAAAGATTTTATGATAAAGGATTTTTGAACCTATCATGGTTGTTCAAGTATTTTGCTCATGATTATAGGATTGGACAAACATCATAGTTCGGTTTTGGTAGCATGAGCTCCCCTACATGTATGCCAAGAGTTTAGAATGAAGCTTTGCATACATGTATGAATATTGAAATTGAGGAGTGAGCTATGTTACCAAAAATAAATGATGCTATGGTGAAAAAAATAGACCTTTGAAGTGTGATACCAATCGAAGTTAGCCTTTTCTCACCATACAAGCATCATGGATAACTAGATATTTTATCAAAAACTCAAAGTACCACGTGAGATCACATTATAAGCAAGATACTTGAATTTAGGGCGGAAATCAAAATATCTAGCTACCATCTAAGCATGCTAGTTGATCATTCATCATTCAAAGTATCACTAGCATACACCACACAAGCATGTATATATGGAATTTAAATACATGTGCAAGAGCAAGTCATATGTTAGTGCACAAACAAATACAACAAAGGACTTATGAGCTTGCTCCCCTACTTGTGTGCTTTCAAGAAAATTTTTTGATCCCCTTCCATCTTTATGCACTAATCTCTCCCCCTTTGTCACCGATTGACATAAAAGGATTGATCAAGTTCTTTTGATATTGGAAAGATTAGTTTTCAACTTTGGCCAAATTCGGTTTGAACCAAAGACAAGCTTCTTCACGCCTCATGAAAGGGTTATCATGTCTATGTTGAATCACATATTTGACAATATATCCAAATTCAACACTTGAGATTGCAAGCCCACAAGCATGTCATATGTCATCACTAGATCAATCAAGCACAAAGAGCAATAGTGATGGCATACATACATTAAAATTCATTGCTTTTTTTCATGAATGCAACCTAAGGAACCAAGTTGTATGTCTATATGATCTAACAAGTTCTTAGATAGCATGAATGACATGTTAAACAATTATACCTATGCTTGGCTCGGTGGAGAGGCATGTCACATATGTGGGGTGCATTCAACTCATATTGGAGAAATCAAGAATGTTCAATTCATTTTTAGCTTGCAAAATCTCTTCTCATCAAGTGGCTTGGTAAAGATATCGGCAAGTTGTTCTTCTAAGCACCAATAGGATGAATTACAATATCTCCTTGTTGTTGATGCTCTCGAATGAAATGGTGCCTTATATCAATATGCTTTGTTCTTGTATGTTGCACCGATTTTGAGTCATCTTACAAGCACTCTCATTGTCACAATACAAGGGCACATGATTGAAATCAAATCCATAATCCTTCAATGTGGACCTCATCCAAAGTAGTTGGCGACAACAACTCCCCGCACTAACATATTCGGCTTCTTCGGCGGAGAGAGTGTCACACTTGTTTGCTTCTTTGAGGACCATGACACAAGAGATCTTCTAAGGAATTGACACGTGCCACTAGTGCTTCTTCTATTGATCTTGCAACCACCATAGTCAGAGTCCGAATATCCAACAAGTTCAAAGCTAGACCCCTTAGGATACCATAAGCCAACATCTTGTGTATGCTTCAAATACCTCAGTATTCTTTTTGCGGCCTTGAGATGACTTTCTCTTGATGAGGATTGAAATCTTGCACACAAACATAACATGACATCCGGTCTTGTTGCGGTCACATAGAGTAAGCTTTTAATCATTGACCTAAAGAGCCTTTGATCGACCATATTGCCACTTTCATCACTATCCAAAGATCCACTAGTACCCATAGGTGTAGTGATGCCCTTTGCATCTTCTATGCCAAATTTCTTGATCATGTCTCTAATGTACTTGCCTTGACTTATGAAAGTACCACTCTTTTAATTATTTGATTTGTAGTCCAAGGAAGTATGTGAGTTCACCAAGCATAGACATTTCAAACTCTTTGGCCATCATTTTACCAAACTCTTCACAATAGTCTTGATTTGTTGATCCAAATATGATATCATCCATATATATTTGCAAGATGAACAAATCCTTGCCAATCCTCTTGGTGAAGAGAGTAGTATCAACCTTTCCCATCTTGAAACCCTTTTTTGAGTAGGAAGTCTCTCAACCTCTCATACCATACTCTAGGTGCTTGCTTCAAGCCATATAATGCCTTCTTCAACTTGTAAACATGGTCGGGCTTGTGAAAATCTTCAAAACCGGGAGGTTGCTCAACATACACAAGCTCATTGATGTAGCTATTGAGAAATGCACTCTTCACATCCATTTGATAGAGCTTGATGTCATGGGCACATGCATAGGCTACTAGAATTCTAATTGCCTCTAATCTTACCACCGGAGCATATGTTTCACCAAAGTCAAGACCCTCAACTTGAGTGTAACCTTGTGTAACTAGTCTTGCTTTGTTTCTAACCATAATGCCATCTTGATCTTGCTTATTCTTGAACACCCACTTGGTTCCAATGACATTATAGTTGGTTGGCCTTTCCACCAACTCCCAAACTTCATTTCTATCGAAGTTATTTATCTCCTCTTGCATTGCCAAGACCCATTCTTCATCTTTCATGGCTTTGTCTATGTCCTTTGGCTCCTCTTAAGACACAAATGCAAAGTGCTCACAAAATGCCGCAAGTCTTCCTCTTGTTTGTACTCCACTAGCAATGTCACCAACAATTTGATCAATTGGGTGATCTCTAGCAACACTTAAGTTTTCGAGTATTGGTAGTTGATTGCTTGAACTTGGTTGATCACTTGTTGTGCCTTGCACTTGAGATGATGTACTAGCTTGTTGATCTTGCACTTGAGAACCACTAGCTTGAGCCATTGGAGATGGTAGCACTTGATCTTTATCATCTTGGACATCTATCACTTGAGTTGGCCTAATATGCCCAATGTCCATGTTCTTTATTGCTTCTACCAATTGAGTTCCACCAACATCATTGAGATTTTTTCTTCATCTTGGGACCCATTGGTTTCATCAAACTCGACATCATGGACTTCTTCAAGTTGACCACTAGTGCTATTCCACACTCTATATGCTTTGCTTGTAGTGGAATAACCAAGCAAGAATCCCTCAACACATTTCTTGTCAAACTTGCCCAATCTAGTGCCTTTCTTCAAAATGTAGCATTTGCAACCAAAGACTCTAAAGTAAGCAATGTTTGGCTTTCTTCCATTCAATAGCTCATAGGGTGTCATTCCCATCATTGGATGACAATACAATCGGTTGATGTAGTAGCAAGCGGTATTGATAGCTTCGGCCCAAAAAGATTGACTCACATCATATTCACTAAGCATTGATCTTGCCATATCCATGAGAGTCCTATTCTTCCTTTCAACTAGGCCATTGGATTGTGGTGTGTATGTGGGCGAGAATTGATGCCTAATGCCATAATCATCACAAAGCTCTTCAATTCTTGTATTCTTGAACTCACTTCCATTGTCACTTCTCACTTTCTTGATAGTAACATCATATTCATTGCACACTTGCTTGAGAAATGTCTTGAAGATGGAATATGTATCACTCTTGTCATTGAGAAAGAATACCCAAGTGTATCTAGTGAAATCATCCACAATCACAAATCCATACTTGTTGCCACCAATGCTAGTATATGTGGTTGGTCCAAATAGATCCATATGCATCAACTCAAATGGCTTGCAAGTACTCATGATATTATTCTTAGGATGAGTGTTGCCCACTTGCTTGCCGGCTTGACATGCACTACAAAGTTTGTCCTTTTCAAACTCAACTCCATTCAAGCCTCTTACTAGATCATGCTTCACTAGCTTGTTCAATTGTTTCATGCCAACATGACCAAGCCTTCTATGCCATAACCATCCCATACTTGATTTAGAAATCAAGCATGTACTCATTTTAGCTTCACTAGCATCAAAGTCAACTAGATAAAGATTGTCATGTCTAAAGCCCTTGAATATCAAGTTTGATCCATCAACACTAACAACCTCAATGTCATCAACACCAAATATGCATTTGTATCCAAGGTCACATATTTGTGCCACCGAAAGCAAATTGAAGTTCACCTTGTCAACTAGTGCCACATTGGATATGCTCAAGTCATTTGTGATTGCAATCTTGCCAAGTCCTTTAACCTTGCCTTTGCTATTATCACCAAATGTGATAGTGTTGCCACCGTGAGTTTGAGGGTCAATAGATTTGAACATTCTTGCATCACCGGTCATATGTTGAGTGCACCCACTATCAAGAATCCAATGCTTCCCTCCGGCCTTTGTAGTTCACCTACAAAACAAATCAATAAAATTTAGGTACCCATCTTTGCTTGGGTCCTTGGAGGTTAGTCACCAAAGACTTTGGCACCTAAATGGACTTCTTCTTTGGTCCCACAATTGGTGTACCAATGAACTTTGCCTTCACATCATTCTCACCCTTGGTAAGCATATAACAAGAATTAAAACAAATGGAATGCATTTTGTTCACTTTCTTGTTGTTGTTCTTTTTAGCACATTCTTGCTCTTGATGCCCAACTTGCTTGCATCTATAGCAATAAGAACCGTTGCTCCTCACAAAGCTAGGCTTTAGGATCACAAAGGCCTTCTTGCCTTTCTTAGAGATATACCCTAGACCTTTCTTGTTAAGGGAAAATCTTTGGCTACCCAAGCACTTTAGCAACTTGGCATCCCCACCATATGCCTTACCCAAGGCGTGGGTGAGCTCATCCACCTCTCTCTTGAGAGTCTCATTCTCAACTAATAATGATGAATCTAAAAATCACTTCATCACTACTAGTGGAGGTAGAGTGGGTTGATGTGGATGTTGAAGGTATGCATGGTTCTTCAACATCAACCACGAGTGGTTCATCTATGATGTAACATGTTGAACCAACATCCCTCTTAGAGATCAAGACAACCTTGTCATTCTTAGCAACTAGCAAGGAATGAGCTTTTTGAAGCTTTGTGTGAGCAAGTTCTAGCTCCTCATGGTCTTTCTTTAGACACACATAAGAGGCTTCTTGCTCCCTAAGGCTCTTTTCAAGAGATGCAATTCTCTTTTTCAAGGCCTTACATTCCTTAGCCTTAGCTATGAGAACAATGTTGGCTTGCTCCATTGCCTCAAACATCTCTTCTTTAGTGGGTTCATTTGATTCATCATATTCTTCTTCACTATCATATTTTACTTCATTAGCACATGGTTCATCATCATAATATACCTTAGTGCCTTTGTCCATGAAGCATGAACCGGAGGATGAGTCAAATAGAGATGGCTTCTCATGATTGCCCATTGCCTTCCCTTCTTCTTCCTCATCGGACTCATCACTATCCCAAGTGACCACATATGCACCATCTTTGCCCATCTTGAAGGTGACCTTGTTTTTGCCCCTTCTATAGTCCTTGGTGTTCTTCTTGTCCTTTCTATGAGGACAATCCTCAAAGAGATGATCGACTATCACACTTCCAACAAAGTCTCTTCTCTTCATTGTTCTTGGGAGTGCCTTTCTTCTTGTAATGCCCAAATCTTCTCTTGTACTTGAGCATGGTGCCAAATTTCTTGACAACCAAAGCAAGAGCTTCATCAACCTCTTCTAGGCCGGATATATCACATTCTTCTTCTTGAGCCTTGGCCTTGCCCTTGCATGAGGAAGAGGATGCCTTGAATGCTACGGCTTTCTTCTCCTCAACCTTCTTGTCCTCCTTTTTCTCCATGGCATCAACATCATGATCATACTTGTCAAATGTCAACACGTCACCAAGCAAATCATTTGGCTTCTTTGTATCAAGCTCATCTCTTTGCAACATGAGGATCAACATCTTGAATCTTAGAGGTAGGCTAATCAAGAACTTGTGACAAAAGTCTTGATCTTGTGTCTTGTAGCCTAGGCTCTTGAGATCATTCACAATCACTTGTAGCCTATGAAACATCTCTAGGATTGTTTCACCATCCTTCTTTGAGAAGGTCTCAAACTCACTCTTGAGCCCATAGAGCTTGGCACTCTTGACAACCTTAGTGCACTCATATGTTTCACTTAACCTTGTCCACACTTCACTTGCACGATCCAAGTCCTTGATGCCCTCAAATATCTTGGCATTGATGGTATTGTAGATGGTATTGAGTGCCATCCGATTGCAAGTGCGGTTTGCCCTATCCTCATCGGTGAGCTTGGTAGGATCAAGAATGACAAAATCATTCTCCGTCACCTCCAATACTCTCTCATGTATTGATCCAAGGTACATAGTCATCTTTCTCTTCCAATGATCAAAAGAACTCTCACCATCAAAGTGAGGTGGCTTTCCCCCAACATGGTTGAACACAATACTAGCCATATCTTGCACCGAAGGGTGTTAGTCCTTGCTAAAACGGTAACCACGGCTCCAATACCACTTGAAAGGTCCTAAATGGCTAGAGGGGGGGGGGGTGAATAGCCTAATAAAAATTCTACAAAATCACTAGAACAACTTGTTAGTAAATAACTAAGCGTAAAAGCATTTGCTCTAGCTCTACTTGTCGGCAAAGCCTCCTAGTAACAATTCTAGTTGCTATAGTCTCTAATTCACACAAGTTGCTAAGTCACTACTCTACAACTAGGTGAACAAGCTAACAACACTAATACGCTAAACAACTAGCACTACATAAGCACAAGATATATAATCAAAGTAATGCAAGGTAGAGAGAAGGTGTTATACCAACGTGTAGAGGTGAGTCACCCAATCACCGGAGAAGATATCACAATGTATATATGAAGAAGCCAATCACCGGGAGACAAACAATCACACAAATGAGAGACACGATTTAACCCGAAGTTCACTTGAGCACCCTCAAGCTAGTCTCTGTTGTGCCGACCGTCTCACGTGTGGGTCAAGGTGGAGCTCACTCCTAGCCAATCACTAGGCTACTTGCACCCAAGCAAATGAGGGGTAACTCAATGGCACGAGCAATCCAATAGAGTATCAATTTTGGCACACGGCCGGGGAAGATCACAAACCCCTCATAAATCAACCGGAAGTGGGCAAGAATAATCTCCTTTTCTTTCCAACGCTTCCACCAATCACTGTTGACGGTAGTTATTGACCACTTTTATATATATGGAAAGCTATCAAACATGGGATGAATGTTACTAAAATATTATTATTACTAATGATTTCCACGAGTTTTGGTGCACACTTTCGGTTTTGCGGAGAACTCAAAAAATAGCAAAAACAGAGCCGAAAAGAGTGAAAATAGAGAAACGGAAGAAAAGGACCAAATCAGGGCGATTGGTATAAATTCCAGGGGTCAAAATGTGAATACAAGACACCTCGCCAAGGACGGGGCCCACACCTTTCCAGATGGGGCCGGGCGGCACGGGGGTGGTGCCGCGCGGCACCCCCTGGTGGAACCACGTGTCCTGCTTCGAGAACCTTCCTACAACCGACCTATGTAGTTGATCTAGTCCGTCCCAATCAAGTCGGTTTGATCCAAGGGTCTGAGATTCATCCTATGAGGCTATAAAGAAGGGCGGGGCTACCCCCTCAAACCCTAAGTCATTATCCTCATATCAGAGCCACGAGCAATTCCAATTAGCTACCAAGGATATGATTAGCAATCAAGATTAGACTAATTCTTAGAATTAGTCTATGATTAGAAATAGATTAGATCTAGTAATGAGTAGATTAGAGGAGCTCCAAACTGTCGGATCTTCTCTCGGTGTATTCTCATGGGTTCAAGTTCTTCGTGAGAGGAACTTGCTCACGAGATTCTCTCGTGAGTCAACTTCTTATTAAAGTAAGCTTTGGTTTATATTGTTCTCCTTGGTTGCAACTCTCTTTTGAGTACTTTAATCTTGGTCATTACTTGAATAAGGGAGTAATTTCTAGTGTGAGCATGGTGCTTAGACTAGGGTTATTTGTGAATGACACTTGCTTGGTAGGGAATCAGTGGTAGTATCATAAAGGTGACTTTATAGCTTTATTGAATCCTCTGTAGCCCACTTCCCACCAAGAAGAAACGTTAGACTTTGTCTACATTCTTAGTAGAGGAATTTTGTCTTACCCTATTAAGAATTAGCGTCCCTAGATAGAACAATATGAAACAACGCTTATGAGTGTTTGAATTAAATTTGTTTGAGGAATCTCCTTTATGTGCTAGTTTCTTAAGTACCTTGATTATGAAGTTTGGGTTAAGTTAGATCTTAGTTATATTCACCTACTGTTCCTTTGGGTTCGATATTAAAACTGGGAGTTTATCTTTGGTGAAGTGCTACAACGTATTTCTATCTCGTGGCGCTTTTATGGATATCTTTATCTTAATTGTGTGCAATAATAAATACCAACAAGCATTTCGGCGCCGTTGTCTTGAACGTAGTTTTTTTTCGGATAGTAATGAAAGAGTCTAACTTAGTCTTGTATTATACTTTTACCTTTTACCTTTTATTTATCTTTTAGTTTTAGTTTATATTATCTTTACCTTTTTATTTGTCTTGAATTTGATTGTTATTTTTTTTTGTCTTTGCACCCTTAAGCATTAGCTTTGGCCCATTAGAATCTTTAAAGCCCATCTTAGCATTAGGCCATGAGCTATGCCTACGGTTGATTATCTTTATTAATCAACACTTCTAGGAAGTCAGTAGTTAACCTCGAAGAATCGGATCATATCCTTTGCAAGAGGGTAATGAATCTTTGGATCATATCCTTTGCAAGAGGGTAGTGAATCTTTTCCTAGGAAGGTTATACATTTTATGCAGCTTATGGAGAGACTTTTCTTTCCTTTTCTGTTAGTAAAGCAAGGTTTATCCTTGACTTTATTAATGGGTGAAGCCCTCACATTAGCATTCTTTATGACCACCCACAGGAAGGAATCATTCTCTAGACGAAAAGGAGGAAGTTTTTGATAGCCAATTAGAATCAATCCAATCCCAAGACCAAGCTATCAATCCCAAAAGCATCATTTAAACTTAAGTTCCTGCCATTATAGCTTTTGGGAAGTATTTAAAACTTCCGGCTTCATAAGAGACCTCTGAGCATCTACAATCTAAATTTTCTTAAGGAAGAGTCCCTTAGAGAGCTTTCTTATTCTTATAAAGGACGTTAGGAAGAGCTCAAGGATGACATGTCTAATGCCATAGAAGGGGAGTAAGGCTACCTACAAGCCATTCATGTCTTCTCTCCTTTTATGCTGTGATTAGATAACTTACATAAACCCATCTCTAATCCCATCCTTGACCCCAATGAATCCTATTCTTCTCCATAAAGTTCTCCAATGATCCTAGAACTCCCAATCATAGAAACCATAAAGGATCTAGGGAAGACCAAGAAGAACTTTGTCAATAGTCGGAGAACCTCGGTGAGTAATGAAGCTACTTCATGAACACTTCATCAAACCCATTCTCATTTGAGCGGAGACTCCTACATCTTTTGCTTTCTCTAATCTTGCCATTTATGACATCTCCAACCCCCTCATGCTAGTAGTTTCTAAAACTTTGGAAGGGATGGTTGTAGATGCATGTGTTTATCATTGCTTATCTAGTTGGTTGAAATTAGAGATTGCTTGATAATACGATTTCATATCTTTACCGTCATATAGAATATTCCTTCGGGTATTTTTGTCACTAACCATTCCGGGTTTGGAGCAAAAAGGCCGCAGGATGACAATACAAGGTATGTCTAACCAATTACTATGCAACATTGAACTACATGCTTAGAAATATCTCTTGCCATGTTGCTACATTAATTTGGTTGTTCTTACCTTTATAATATGAGCACACTGGAAAACATTAATTATGCTTTCTCAATCTTGTTTGAGTAAATCTCTTTTATGCCTTCATGCTATCTTTTGTCTATTTTAGTATGCTATGGTTTGAAGTATCTCAGATACATTCCTTAAATGAAGCATGGTGCCTAGTTTAGCAATGTTGATATTTTCATAGGCCTTTTAAACTAAGTGTAGTGCTTATGTTAAAATGCCCTCTTAACTCAAATTAGACATGGTGTCTAGGTTGATTTTTGAGCTAATAGTATGCTATAGTGGATGTTGGGATATTTTGTTAGACTAACCCCTGCAGAAGAACTGTCAAATCCAATTCGGGAAGTCAAGAGATGAACTCAAATAAGTGAGGAAGCATGACATATGATGAGTTCTAGTGACTTTATGCAAAATAAGACCCAGCTCATTCCTCATAGAAGAACTGAAGGAAGCTATGTTGCAACCATTCATGGTTTCAGTATGAACCTACCAAAACATCACTTCATGAGAAGAGTGCCACACGAAAAGGATTTTAATAAAGGCACTCACTCATAGAAGTGGATGGACGGCGACAAAGTTACAAGAAATGTCAAAGACAGGTAAGTCAAGATTAATCTTATATTTATTTCTATACTATTTTTTCATCTAAAGTTATAAAAAAATATATATGGACACATGAAGGTCCAGCTATATAATAGGGAAAAATAATAAAAAAAAAAATAAAAAAAAAAAGTGAGCACATGAAGGCTCATAAATATTTTTAATATATAATGTGTTCCTAGGGAGTAGTTCCCTTCGGGTATTCTTGGTCACTAATCATTGCGGGATAAGAGAAAGAATGAAGGATGGACAATGTCCGAGGACATAGGCGTTACAATATTACGAGGGACGCTTCAACATTCACACTTGACTTTAAGTGTCGAGTGACGTAAAAGGCTCAAGCTTGGGGGAGAAAGACCGACTCGATGAGATGATCTTGGTGTGCTCCTCCTCATATGTTCTCGTCACTTTGACATATTGGTTTGCAATCCCTCTACTCACTACTACTTTATCTATACAAGTTTAAATGCTTTCGCAAATACTAAGACAAAGGTTAAACTTGAGATACAAGATAAAATCAACCCTTTAAGAAAAGTAGTGGTAGTCTATGCTCATTAATCAACAAAACTTTTACATAGCATAGAAGTCAACCTCTAGATTGATGAATACACTACTCTTGCTATTCTACTTGTATATCCCTTCGGTATGTGTTGTCTACTAACATTGCAGGAATAAATGAGAAAGGCAAGAAGATCCGAATAATAATGTAAAAGGTGACTTGACAAAAGGATAAAGAAGAAGAAGAACATATGAGACATACAAGCTATTCATGAACAAGGATGTCTTGATCCGGAGCGAAGGAACTATGTGCCACGAGGTGCTACAAAGTACCATCATATAATAAAGGTAACATCTCAAGGTGAATTATTATCCATAAAATCTCTCTTTGATTATGCTATGCATAGAGTTAAGCATGTTTGAGTTACAGCTTTAATTATTTCAATCCGATCATTTTAGCATGCTAGCTCTTTAATTGTTCCTTTTACCACTCCTTTTGACCTCATAGTCATAAACAACCCTTCCATGAGTCAAACCATTTGATCCTTCCCATTAAAATGTTTTAAAAGCAACATCCTATATTTATCTTTTAGTCTTATCACCCATGTCATGATTAAGCAGATTGTATATAACATGAATCTTATCTTGCTTTGTGTGCAAAGGTTAGAAAGGAAGAAATAAGTTTTGGTTTTGTTGGTGTTTTTTCACCAACAGAGCCCATGCACTTGATCTCTACTTTGTCTTTGTAAATAGGACATACTTCAAGCAAAGTTTGGGGGAAACCATCTCTTAAACTCTACAAGTAAAGTGTCCCGGATCTATAGACATGTGTACTAAGCACGATGCTGCCAGACTCCCATTATTAAAGCTTCACTTTAAGATGTTGGACAAGCAATGAACATGGATGGTATCCCTAAAGGAGTAAAAAAGAAGAAAATGCAGCTCTCGCCACAAGGGATATACCCCGATGTCACAAGAAGACTGGGAAGCCTACGCAGTAGAGGCATCTAGGAATGAAGTTGGACAAGAAGAAACCGAAATAATGAAGAGGTCCATGATGAAGGAGAAGTTAAGGAAGAGACAATTTGAACCCGCGCCTAAGTCAACTAAGAAGGTGTGGAGAAGAAAAGAGAGCCCACCTCCGAACTAGAGACATCCTCTCCTTCAACATCCAAGGTAACACCCTCGAGAGACCTCAAGTACAACCATTGGAGGAATAAACTCCCACGTGCCGAGGGATTTTAAGCATCAATGAGCCACGATGAGAAGGAGATGTTCGACCACTTGACAGAGCATTAACTCAACAAATATCATCATCAAAGCTCCATCAAGGAAGGATGACATCATCACCATTCGCCTACCTCACCTCAAAGACCTACACAAAAATCTAGCTTGGGGAGAGCACCCCTGGTTATCGAGATAAATACCCTTTACTTACTATCTTTTGCTTTATTTTAAAAAGACCATAAAAAGATGCATAAAGTTTTAAATCAAATAAAGAGTCCTATATATATGTGTGTTTGCTTGTTTTTAAGGTGTGGTTAATAAGTGTTGGTTAGAATAAATAAAGTTAGTCTTGGAAATGATGAATAGTTGCTCTACTCTAATTCTTTTTAGTACCTTGCTTTTTACCAGAAACTCCTCTGATGTTTTGGATATATTTGTCCTGCTTTTAAATTTGCTCTATACCTGACTTGTGGGTAGCATACGCTTGATCTAAGTCTAGGTAATTGGGGGATATGATATGAGAGAGTCTGAGCATGCTATTTATCTTGTCCTTTGTGGAACTATATCCGGAGATTTGCTTTAAAAAAGGTTAAAATCTTTCATGATCAGCTCTTGATTGGCAGAGTGTTAAATTCCTACCAAAGCCATATTTATGATCATTAGATTAGGAAAACATTCCATTACATATGCTATTTGCTTTGGGTTGAGTAGTTCAAGCTTTGTCTTTGTTACCCGTGAGGAGTTCAGTCATGAAAAGACAAGTTTCCATCCACACACCTTCCACATACATATGCATTATTCCTACACCGAGTGATTGCAATACCATGCTTTTTCCACATATACATCCATTTAATTGTTTCATTCCTACACTGAATAAACCCTCCATTTAAACTATAGGAAGCCCATGTTTATTTACTCCAAATATCTTTATTGATATCTCTCAAAAAAAGTCTATCGCTGAAAAGAGAGTGGGTTGTTTGCTAAAAAAAAAAAAAAAGGAGTAAAAAGGGGAGATGAAAAATGGACAAGTGTCCTACGAGGCAGTAGAGCCTACCTCCCTAAAAAAAAAAAAAAAAAAAAAAAAGAGAAGAGAGTAAAAAGGACAAGTGTCCAATTGAAAACAATGGGTACTTAGATGCCCGCCTCTCTGAAAAAAAAAGAAGAAGAAGAAAGAAAAGTATGCAGCCCAAAGTTCTCTCAAAGTTTCCAAGTTCCAAAAGAGAGATTTGTTCTATCATCAAAGGAGTAAACGTAGAATTTGTTTTAGCCACCAAATATAAACCTATCCACCATATTCCATACATATGCTACACTTGTTTTGATTGGTGAACTCTCTATGGATCCATTGTTTGAACTATAGATATATCCTTTGCGTATATGCAATACTATTTTAAGAGTGCCACTCCTATGAACCCCACATAAGCCATATTTAGAGAGAGAGAGAGTGAGTCGAGAGATATAAAGGCGTAATACTTAGCCTTGTGCCACAAATACCACATATTTAAGAGAGAAGACAACTATTATTAATGCCTAGTGAGGATCCATAAATACTACATACCGAGAGATTGAGAGTGCCATTCATTACGAGCTCTGAGTTTTATTTGCAAAATTTATTAAAAACTCCGAAATATTAGTGATCGAAGACTTGAGACATAGTGCTTGACTTGATTGTTCTATCTTTCAATTACTCAAGTACCTAAGTGAGAGTAAAAGCACCATAGTTGGTAAAAGAAAGAGTTTAAAGTCAGAATTAGTCTATCCAAATTGAGTTGAGTCTCTTTACAAAGCATGTGTACTTTATAAGAATGAAAGTATCGTAGCAACTCCCCGATCCAAGTTTGTTTTATAGTTTATATGTTTTGCTAAGAGACTAGCAAAAGGTAAACTTGGGGGAGCTTGTTGACGGTAGTTATTGACCACTTTTATATATATGGAAAGCTATCAAACATGGGATGAATGTTACTA
Organism: Hyparrhenia diplandra; assembly: GCA_015847255.1. Lineage (NCBI taxonomy): Eukaryota > Viridiplantae > Streptophyta > Magnoliopsida > Poales > Poaceae > Hyparrhenia > Hyparrhenia diplandra. The sequence continues at coordinate 80,968 of JADLZK010008205.1, read as the reverse complement.
AAATATTATTATTACTAATGATTTCCACGAGTTTTGGTGCACACTTCGCTTTTGCGGAGAACTCCAAAAAACAAAGGAAAAAACAGAGCCGAAAAAGAGTGAAAATAGAGAAACGGAAGAAAAGGACCAAATCGTAGGCGATTGGTATAAATTTCGGGGGTCAAAATGTGAAGACAAGACACCTCGCCAAGGCGGGGCCCACACCTTTCCAGGGGGGCCGGGCGGCACGAGGGGGTGGTGCCGCGGCACCCCCTGGTGGAACCACGTGTCCCGCCTCCAAACATTCCTACAACCGACCTATGGAGTTAATCTAGTCCGTCTAATCAAGTCGGTTTAATCCAAGGGCTGAGATTCATCCTATGGGGCTATAAAAGAAGGGGCAGGGCTACCCCCTGAAACCCTAAGTCATTATCCTCATATCGAGCCACGTAGCAATTCCAATTAGCTACCAAGGATATGATTAGCAATCAAGATTAGACTAATTCTTAGAATTAGTCTATGATTACAAATAGATTAGATCTAGTAATGAGTAGATTAGAGGAGCTCCTACCCGTCGGATCTTCTCTCGTGTATTCTCATGGGTTCAAGTTCTTCGCGAGAGGACCTTGCTCTTGAGATTCTCTCGGTGAGTCAACTTCTTATTAAAGTAAGCTTTGGTTTATATTGTTCTCCTTGTTTGCAACTCTCTTTTGAGTACTTTAATCTTGGTCATTACTTGATTAAGGGAGTAATTTCTAATGTGAGCATGGTGCTTAGACTAGGGTTATTTGTGAATGACACTTGCTTGGTAGGGAATCAGTGGTAGTATCATAAAGGTGACTTTATAGCTTTATTGAATCCTCTCAGCCCACTTCCCACCAAGAAGAAACGTTAGACTTTGTCTCTGCTCTTAGTAGAGTAATTTTGTCTTACCCTATTAAGAATTAGCGTCCTAGATAGAACAATATGAAACAACGCTTATGAGTGTTTGAATTAGATTTGTTTGAGGAAGATCCTTTATCGGCTAGTTACTTAAGTACCTTGATTGTGAAGTTTGGGTTAAGTTAAATCTTAGTTATATTCACTTATCATCGTTCCTTTGGGTTCGATATTAAAACTGGGAGTTTTTCTTTGGTGAAGTGCTACAACGTATTTCTATCCATGCGGCGCTTGATATCTTTATCTTAATTGTGTGCAATAATAAATACCAACAATCATCAAACCGCTAGGAGTGGTGCTCTCCGTATAAACAAGAAATCCACCGAAGAACGACGACCCTCAAGTGCCTCTAAATGCAAACAAGCAAAGCAATGCACTTGAATCTCCACAATCTCTCAAGAATATGCTCACAAGCAATGGGAGAGATGAGGAGGGAGTTTGCTCAGCTCAAATGATGTTAGGAATGATCCAAAGTTGCAAGAGGAACTCCCCTTGGCCGGCCAAACAAGTATATATAGGCTCCACAAAGAGAGTCAACCGTTATCCTTAAATAAGTAGCCGTTACGAGGTGACCGGACGCTCCGGTCGAAGTTTAATGACCGGACGCCAAGAGTCACAAGGAGTCAAAGAGACCTCTCTCGAAGTGACCGGACCCTCGACCGGACTGACCGGACCTTCCTTCCTGAAATACTCGAAACGACCGTACCGGCCCAAATCCACGGCGTCTGTCGGACCGCGTGCCCGGTAAAACGGCGATATCTCCTTCATCCGAACTCCGTTTTCGATGATCTTGACTCTATGGAAAGCTTACCCACAGGGGCTACACAACCCACATGGTTAATTGATCCAAAGCACAATGGATAAAAGCAGTATTCCACTCCAAAGGCAGTCCAATTGTCCGAGAAACATCGGGGCACCTTCTCCTTTGCTTCATTTCAACTTTCGCCACTTGTTCCATGTCGCCAACACGCCGAAGAGCACCTCGAGCACGTGTGTTAGCATTTTGAAAACATTTTTCACCAAGTGCGCTTAAGTTATCTCTCTAGGTTAGAATGCATGCATATGATTTTTGAACCTAGAGGCACATGAGGATCGATGTTCCCGAGGTTTTCCCCTCTTTATAGTACGGCTATCGATCCTAAGTCACTCACACCCTCGATGGTGTCTTGAGTGCAAAATCAAAATGGCCCTATGGATATACCTTTGCCTTGAGCCCATTTTGATCCTCGAACCACTCCAAGTTGAGCACTTGATCATCTTTTAGATCACCGCGATCCATCCACCATGATCACCGTGCACCACACTTGGCTTGACCAATCTCCAACTAATCAAACACTTAGCATAGAGAGATTAGTCCTAGGGTGTCATTAATTATCCAAAACTAAACTAGAGATCTTCAACGTCTCTTATAAGCATCATTGAATCATGTAGATGATCTGATAGCATATTACGCACAGCTGCCACAAAGATATCATTGGCTTTCTGGAATTTGCTCTGATTTTCATCAGAGATGTTTTCCTCGGGTAAGCCATCTTTGACCCAGAAAACTTTCATGGCAGTAAGCCAATCTATGACCTTAACAGACCACCTCTTAAAGTGTGCACCGTAGAATTTCTCCTACCTCAACGTGTCAACAAAACTAGCCATAGGTAATTCTAGAAAAGACCTATAATAAGGTTTTTGGATTGTTGAAATATTAGGCAATTTTCAGATTAAATCCATAATACAAATCATGATGAACTGACCAACTAGATTAAACATGTGTGACAAACTAGCATGATTCAATTTCATATCACAAATCATAGCATGATTCAAAAGCATATAGCAAAGCATGATCATAGCAACCGGTGTAAACATGACTCGTACACCAGACAGATTGAACATAATAAAGGTTGAGATTGGATCATGATGATTATACCTGTTGTTCGTAGATGTAGTCGACGAAGGTGGTGATGACAAAGGTGATGTCGAGGTTCCCCGGGCGAAGTCGAGGTCGCCTGTGTCGCCGCCGTTGTCGCCGATCGGGCGGCGCGAAGACTTCGAAGAAGTCGGGCGATGAAGACGATGCCGGACGTGAAGCGCCACACCTTGATGGAAGACGGGCCGCGATGAAGATCGGGAGCAGCCGCTGCAAGAGCGCTTCCCAAAAACCTTATTCGCCTTCTCCCCGCAAGATGACAAAGGCAACAGCTCGAGACCTGCCGCCTCGGCCGGTGCACGCCGAACGACGGCCGAGACTCCTCGGACGGCGGCACAACAACGAAGAAGAGGCAAAACCCTAGCTTTCGATTAGATAGATTTTAGCGTGGGCCGGTGGTCCGCTTATATAGTCCAGTAAACCGACCTCGGACACAATCACGATCTAAACCGCTTAGGACTCTACAGATTGTATCCGTTTAGGACTCGCAAAACCAAAAGACCAAAACTAAAACAAAGAAAAGGAGACCGCGCCCAAGAAGGCGAGGAGCCGGATTTCGGCGAACCATTCACGCAGGTGCCGCGCACCTCGCGCCTCATCGCAGGTGAGGCGAGGTGAGGGCGAGGCGCGCCGGCGCCATATGGACTTCCCTTTCTCCTCCTCACACTAGACTTGAGAAGATGGAGAGAACTCCAATATTTAAGTAGGTTCTCTCCACCTTCAACTAACAAGGTGGTACTAAAGGGGTTCCACTTCTCTCCTTTGCTCTCATATGAATAGGCCTTTGAGATTTAGTAGGAATTTCTGAATTTGTTATTGGGCCAAGCCCATATACAACATAAATTCCAACAGCAAGGCGGCGGCAGGAGGAATGAGGGAGAAGACATGCGTCTGTAGATGCAGTTGAGTAGTAGATGAAAGCGCACTCATGCCCGTGATTCCTCTTATTCCCGACCAAAACCTCGTGGTTCTCGCCTAGATTCCTCTTATTCCCGACCCGAAACCCGTGGTTCTACGCCCGATTCCTCTTATTCCCGACCGAAACCTATGGTTCTGCCTCGTGTGCGATATCTGCATGCATAACTTCCGCACGATGATAGGAGCGACCGCATTTTTGTGATCACGAATAAATTGGTATATAACTAGTTAAATGTCCGTGCGTTGCTATGGGATAACTAAATTTTATATAAAAAAAAACGTAGATCCCATGATAAGATAACAATACTATAAAATTAAACAATGATATTAAAGTGATATTTAATCCAAACAAGTTTTGTGAAAGTAACACAATCAATCATGGATATCGTGGGTTTGTAAACTCTATTTTATGGGTTTTTCTCGTAATTCGACTAAGATAATATTTTATATCGGCCCAAGAAATCTTCGATATTCATTTATTTTGTGCGCCAATAAATCTACGAGTAAGTTCTCGACAAGATCTTCATACCATCCTGTACACCGCGAGTGTATGCGGATGTTAGTGCTTATCACATGGACAATAATGCGTGTCTTAAAAAATCTCATAAAACCTTAAAACAAAGTAGATCTTCAACTTAGACGATGAGCAATGGACGACGGTGATCTTCAACTTAGACTACGAGCGATGGAGCAGCGACGTTGGTGTGGCGGCGGTGATCTTCAACTTAGACGACGAAAGCAATGGACGACGGGCGACGTCGATCGCCGACGAAGACGACGGCGGCGCCGATCGCGAAGATGTCCGCTTGGGTGCATGTCTCGGTGGCGTGGAGGCGAGGGCGGGACGACGAGCAGGTCGACGGCGCCGCGGCAATCTTCAACGAGCAATGGACGACGGGCGACGTTGATCGCGCGAAGACGACGAGCAATGTCGATCGCGCCAAGACGGCCGCTTGGTGCACGTATCATGTGGCGTGGAGGCGAGGGCGCGGATGACGGAAAGCGGGTCGATGGCGCCGGGCGACGTTCAGCGAGGACGCAGAGGGCGTGGCGTCGCACGAGTTGGAGCGAGGACGGGGGCACCGCCGAACGACGGCGAGATCGACGAGTAGTCCTCCTTCCGAGCGAAGGCGAGATCTCGCACCGAGGAGATTTGGAGCGACGGAGAGGTCTCTATATTTGTATGCATGAATTTATTTTTTTTTTCTCCTCTAATCGGTAGCCATCTTCTATATTTGTCATGCATGAATTGATTTCCTTTTTATTTCTCCTCTAATCGGGAGGAGAGAAATCTCACATGAAATCGTTTCCTTTTTTATCCGTCCGTGGTGTTATGCATGAATTGATTTCCTTTTTTTTTTTCCTCTAATCGGGGGCGATGAAATCGATTTCTTTTTTCTCCGTATTACGGGATCGCACGCCTAAGCCGTGGCGAGTCGCCCACAAAGTCGCACCAAATGACGATCTTCCTTTTGTTCTTTTTATGTTGTAGAGATAGAGATTTTTTTTTCGCTCCTCTAATCGGTAGCCATCTTCTATATTTGTCATGCATGAATTGATTTCCTTTTATTTCTCCTCTAATCGGGAGGAGAGAAATCTCACATGAAATTGTTTCCTTTTTATCCGTCCGTGGTGTTATGCATGAATTGATTTTCTTTTTTTTTTCTCCTCTAATCGGGGACGCATGAAATCGATTTCTTTTTTCTCCGTACGCGGGATCGCACGTCTGGGCCATGGCAGAGTCAGCCACAAAGTCGCACCAAATGACGGTCTTCCTTTTGTTCTTTTTATGTTGTAGAGATGATCTAAAGCACCATTGATGCTTGGCGTGAAAATTTTCTATTTTAGCCCTTTTTACAACTATTTCTATAAATAGAATCCTGGCATAAATATTTGTAGAAATGGACCCAAAGCTCGACATCCAGCTACACCACGCCGCCAAGATGTGTGACAAGGAGAAATGGACCCAAAGCTCGGCATCCAGCTACACCATGCCAAGATGTGTGACACGGCGCTCCTTGATCTAACGTGACTATGCCAAGATGCGTTGAGTTCTTTTACACTGATGAGGGTTTTTTTTTTAATTGACAACAACACTGATGAGGTTGGCTAGCTCGGCATTGCATAAATTCACGCTAAGCTAAAGAGCTTATGAACGATACTGGTGCACATGCATGTTTGTACTATTCAATAGTATTTTGTGAGTTCCATAGAAAATTATATATTGACGTGAGATCAGCCTGATTTAGATTCAGAATATGTCATCTATGGCCCTCTTTGAATCCTTGGATTATTTTTTAGCCTCCATCTTTTAGCCCTAAATAGGCCAAAAGGATCCAAACAGAGGGCTATTTCAGGGCTATTTGCAAATACCCCACCCAAAAACTATCCCCCAAGGGGTGTTAATTGGAACTATTTCGGGTGGGGCCCACTGAAAAACTACCCCTCTCACCGCAAAGACCGCGACGGGATCCTCCTCCTCCGGTCCTCCCCCCGCGCTCGCCCACGATTCGTCGGTGGTCGTCACCAGCGGCGCCCGGGCCCCCCACCAGCGCCACCGCCTCACTCACCCGCGCCGCCTCTCCCCCGTGCCGGCGCGTTCCATCCACAAGTCTCGGTGAGCAGACCACCCCTAGCTTTTCTACCGCTGTTTTTTTAAGTGATTCTCCTCCGCGTGTTGCTCTTTGAATTGCTCTAATATGCTGGCAGCCACCCCCATTCCATCGATCTAGGCCTGCTCCTCTTTGCCGATTTGCTTCCTCCTCCACGTAGATTGACTGCTCCTCTTAGCACTTTTTTTTGAAATGAACTCCTCTTAGCACTAAAACACATGAATGATTGGGATTGATCTCCCCGTAGATTGCCGATTTGCTCCTCCTCCGGAGACCTTTGATGCTTGTTGAGTTCGAGCCGCCGGAGACCTCCGCCTTCTACCGCCGGAGGATCCCCAGCAAGGTGTGTGCGCTCTGCTGCATTCCTTCTATACTACTACTGCATACTACTCCAATTCAATATAGAATTCATTCACTACTCCCAGCAATTCATAGAAATTTCCGTGTCTCGAGATGATTCTTTTTAATTAGTGCTAGATAGAGTAGTCATTTAATTTCGAAATGCCATCTAGCTCATTTCACATGGAAAGCATTCATCAAGAGTAACAAGAAATCCACCAGCAAAACGATCTCCAAGTGCCACAAGATGTTATCAATCAAGCAAATGCACAAGGAATCACTCCCAATCTCACTTTGGATGCACAATCAAACAAGGGAATGAGAGGGAGGGAGTTTGCTCAGCTCAAGAGGATGTCAAGTGAATCAAAATGCTAAGAGAGTCCTCCAAGAACCGGCCACCACACTTATATAGGGAGCCATGAGCTCCCATAGCCGTTAGGTTCGAAAAACATAAATCAGACGCACCGCTCGGGTGCATCAGACGCACCGCTTGGGTGCATCAGATGCACCGACGCCCAGCGTCCGATGCGCTGATCGATGCCTCGTTGGCGGTCCTTAACGCTTACATTTATACCGCCAATATCTTTATGAAATATGATAAAAAGTGATTACCAAACTCTAGAATAGGGGTTACAACTAATCGCCTCCACGAAGTTTTGGTAAGAATATATGTTTTGTAGGACTCAAACGCGGAATCAAGTGAAAACACGCCAAACAAGAAGGAAAGCGCGATAGCGTAAAACACGCTTTCTACAAGTGCGCGTGGCAAAGAGGCGGATTAGAGAATAATTGGACCGTTGCACCATCGGAAATAAGGTCCAGGCCAGCCCACCAGCCCGCCAGAGAAAGGCGGTGCCGAACGGGGCTAGCCCGGCTCCGCCCGGACCGGCAAGAACGCCCGATCGAGCCGCGGCTTCTCTGGCGGTATCTCCCGTGGGCATAGGGGCGGTTGCATGGGGTGCACGCTAAACTTGGCGCCGAAACCGACCTCCCTTGTAGAAATTGAGGGGTAGAGCTCCTCTTCAAAATACAACACATTCAAGGAAAAAGAGCACAATACACACTTGCACTTCCACTCCAAAAGGGCTATGCCCTAGTAGCTAGCTAGAGTTGTGAAAGTGAGATGTGAGGGAAAGAGCGGGGAAGTGCCAGACTTGTCGGTATCTCCCCAAGCTTGTACCTCTACAGACATGTACTTAGCTCCTTAACGGGATCTTGGCTAAGTAAGTGCCCGTGGTTCATATAGTTTTTTATATCTAATGTTTAATTATGCTTTACCTTCACTTGCTTGCGGGTTTGTCGTTCGTCCCCGTGGTGGATGCTCTAGTAGAGGACTCCTGATAAAGATGGATGTTCCTAGCTGACGCTAGAGTAGTAGTCGATAGCGTAGACGTGGTGTCTAGGCTATAGGCTACCTTCGTTTGTCGTGTAGCCTCCTGTAGAGGGGTAGGCGCGTGGTGGTGGCAACCTATCCATCCTCGCACTCCCCCACGCCCCGCTACGAGTAGAGCCGAGGTCGCATCACCCGCGAACTGTGTGATCCGGTGCCAAGTGAGCAAGTAGAAGTAGAGTATCGCTATCCTTAAGACATAAGAGCTATAGGAATCCATCTCTACCTTTCCATCTCTGCCCTTGTGTTGTCCTTGGATGAATTAGCTAGAAGAGAATACCTCTGTTCCCTGTGGAGATACGATACCCTGAATACTTCCGGGTGAAGGCTACAACGGTAATTCTGTGCGCTTGCAGACTTCTCTACTTTCGCTAAGAAATACTAACAAGGTCTGCCACCGTTGCCGGGGGACGGTTGCTATCTTCTTCGAACCGAAGTTCGTCCTCGTATCTTTTTATAAAAAACCAAATGTAAGGTCCTAAATGGCTAGAGGGGGGGTGAATAGCCTAATAAAATTTCTACAAAAAATACTAGAACAACTTGTTAGATAAACCACAAGCGATAATCACGGTTGCACTAGCTCTACTTGATCGGCAAGCCACCTATTGACAATTCTAGTCAATTAAGTCTCTAGAGCACTCAAAAGGCTAAGTCACTACTTCACTAAACTAGGTGAACAAGCTAGATTACTCTAATCAAGACTAAGCAACCTATTCAACTAACAAGTCTACACAAGCACAATATATGAATAAAGATAATGCAAGGTAGAGGAAGTGTTATACCGACGTGTCGAGGCTATGAACCAATCACCGGAGACAATCAATCAACACAAATGATGGAGACAATGATTTGTTCACTCGGAGTTCACTTGAGCACCCTCAAGCTATGTCTCCGGTTGTGTCGGCCGTCTCAACGGTGAATCAAGGTGGCGCGCACGCCTTGCCTCACTAGGCCCTCTTGATACACGCGATAGAGTGGTAACTCAACGACACAAGCAATCCACTAGAGTATCAATTTGGCGCTCCGCCGGGGAAGATCACAAACCCCTCACAATCACACGGAGGTGGGCAAGAACAATCACCTTCTCTTCTCAACGCCTCCATGATCACCGAGCCGGTCTAGGAGTGGTGCTCTCCAAGAGCAACAAGAAATCGACCGGCAACGATGACCCTCAAGTGCCTCTAAATGCAACACTCAAAGCAATGCACTTGAATCTCCTCAAATCTCTTAAGAATGTGCTCACAAGCAATGGGAGAGAGTGGGAGAGGGTTGGCTTAGCTCACAAAGTGTTAGGATCAATCAAAAAACGTCCAAAAGTCATAGCAATGGCCGGCCAAACCCATATATATATACCCCCCATCGAAATAGAGCCGTTTGGGGGGCAAACCGATTTTTCACGCACGGCGGACGCGCCAAACGGGACCGCCGGACGCGTCCATTGCCGTTGTCGCATTTCAAAACCCGGTGGCCGTTGGCGTCCGGCGCCGAAAAACACATCACGTCCGGCGCTGAACCCTCGCGCGAGGTCCTCACGACCGCGTCCGGCCGCGTCGGACGCGTCCGTCGCGGCGTCGGCGCAATCACCAGCGCCTGCGCGGCGAAGCACCTGCGCGAACGGCGTCGGGCGCTGGGGTCTAAAACCCCGGCGTCGGCAGCGGCGCCGTCGACGCGCCACCGGCGTCGGCGGCTCTTTCTTCAATATGCGCCGTTTTTTACCTAAGCCTTCCCCGATTCAACTTCCGCCACTTGTTCCATGTTGCCAACACGTCGAAGAACACCTCGAGCATGAGTGTTAGCATTTTGAAAACATTTCCACCATGGGCGAAGTTAGCTCTCTAGGTTAGAATGCATGCACATGATTGTTGAACCTAGAGGCACATGAGGATCGATGTTCCCGAGGTTTTCCCCTCTTTATAGTCCGACTATCGATCCTAAATCACTCACACCCTCTATGGTGTCTTGAGTGTGAAATCAAAATTGCCCTAATGGTATACCTTCGCCTTGAGCCCATTTTGATCACCTCGATCGCAATTCCACGCCACGTGAGCACTTGATCACCTTTTGGATCACCTCAATCCATCCATCATGACCACCATGCTCCACCATTGGCTTGACCAATATCCAATCTAATCATACACTTAGCATCGAGAGATTAGTCCTAAGGATATCACTAATTAGCCAAAACCAAACTAGAGATCTTCACCAAAATAGTTATTTCTTTTCCTTTTTCAATCATGAAGCCAACTTCAAAATCAAATCCTTCTGCTTCAAAGAGGGAGTTCACAGAGCCACCATCTTTTTCAAAATTAAAATTTTCATCCGGCTATGAACTCCACCCAGGTTTAAAGTCATTGTTCGAGGCGCGTAACCCTTCTCGGGGGTTTGTTAACGAAGATCCTTTTTGCCACCTACAAGTTTTTGAGGAGATATGTTCATGCATGTGCGTTCCTGGCATGACACAAGAAATTCTCAAGCGGCAGTTGTTTCCATTCTCCCTCATAGGGGAGGCAGAACAATGGTTCACTAATGCCGTAGGGAAGTGCTTAACGGGATTGGAAGGTACTTAAAGACAATTTTTGTCTTACATTCTTCCCCATATCCCGTATCAGCTCCCTACCAAGGGCAATCCTTGATTTCGAGCAGAACGAGAAGGAATCCATAGGTGCAGCCTGGGCTAGGTTTTCAATGTTAATACATGCCGTCCTAGACTTGTCATTACCCGATAGTATGCTTTTGCATCTCTTTTATTCGGGTCTTGACATAGATTTGCCCTATGCCCCTTGACATTGACCGCTGGAGGGTCATTTACACATAAAACTATGATGGAACAAAGGAAAATCCTTGATCACATTCTAGAGAAGCACACTTCTCCTGTCATAAAACCCAAACCTCTCCACAAGAAGGGCATGTCAAGCTTTGAGAAGCCCTCATCGGCCGAATCCATACCTTTACCATCCTTACGTTTGACCGTTGAGACCTCGCTTTGAACCGCGAACACCGAAGGAAAGAATAATTCACCCCCTCGGAGTTCCCGATTGAATTCAAGGATTATGGCAATACCTCGAACCTCTCATGGCACAAAAACCACACAATGAATGAAGTCTTCCTAGAGCTAAACCATCAAGGAAATAGTTAATGGAAGTGAAACGTTCTTCTCGGAAGCAATTTAGATTCTTTCACCTTCCAACACCATTCCTTGTTCATTAAAGGGGACTTCCGTGGAGGCCCTACACAACCTCACAAATCGAGACTAATATCATGTCACAATTCTCAAATAAAACCATTTTGGGAAACATACCGCTAGTCCCGACCGACAAACTCTTCAAAAGTCCATCGGGGCTTATCTTTATGTGTTGTAGGATCGCAAGGGCCGTGCCATTGAAAATTAACAAAACTGAGGTTCTCTTGGACTTCCATATCTTTCCCATCCTTGATTTCAAACTTCGATAGGCTACCCACTCGAAAATCTTTTCAAGAAAAACCTTCCCATGTGAGCCTAGATGAAAAGTTGGGACAAGTTGCTTCCGCCACTTCAAAACCCATGCCTCAAAAGTCCAAAGGCAAAAGCAACATCCCAACAACAACCCATTTGAGGAGGAGAAATTCATATCTCCGTTCGTTTCACATGCTTGTGAAACGTAACATGCACCTTTACCCTCGCCAAAACCAAAGCCAAGTCCCTCTAGCCATCAAAATGTTGTTCTCGATAATGGCCGAGAATCAACATTGATCCTTCATGAAAACTCGATGCCAGGACATGCACGAAGCAACAACTCTTGAGACCAAGCAGAATCTACTAATGAGCATGTTAAGTTTTCATTTGAGACTTCTCATGTTTCATGCTCGCTTTTGGGATCTCTAGGGTTCGTTTTGCTTCTAACCGCTTTTTTCTACGAGAATCACAACCATCTCTTGATTCTCATTGTCAAACTTTTTAAGAGGATGGTTGTGGATGCTTATGTTTATCATAAACATTGCAAGTCTCGTAGTAGCACGATGGCGCTAACCTTGTAGCTTGAGCGTAACGCTAATTTCTTAAGTGGTGAAACCGGGAATTTCACCACCAATAGTTGCAAGATGTTTTTTCCACGGTCAAGCTTAAGACCATAACTTAAGCACTACCGGGAGATACCCCGGATTATCATAAAAAAAACATTCCTTTTAAAATAAAAGCAAGGGCATGTTGTCAAGTTAGTATGCACCTTCGGGTATTCTTGTCGCTAACCATCTCTGGTCAAGAACAAGAAAAACAAAGGGGCTTATGATGCTCGAGAACATGGGAGCTACATCAACTACACGCCTTGATGTTCTTGCGTGATGAAACATAACTCAAATGGAGAACCTAACTCTACATTGGACTTTTACACAAAAGTCCAAGTGTGGGGAAGATGGTGAGCGTCTCACCAGGAGTTTCATACACACCAAGAGCCATCATGGTTGAAAAAAAAAAAGGTGATGTCACTTTTGCCTTTCTAAGAAAAAAAAAAAAAAGCATAGAGAAAATGAATTGAAAAAAAAAGAATATAGAAAATAGAAAACATAAATTATAGATGTTAAAAAAAAAGATTAAAAAAGAGTAAAAAAATAGGAGAAGAGAGAAGAGCTAGGTTGGCCCCACATATCTAAAAGATAAATACCAATGTGCTTTGACTCCACCCATCATTGCTTCCACAAGCAAGAAGGGCTCGCCTCTGATCCTTTGCTACTACCCCTCAAGACCCATGGTCCGTACACACTAAGTTGTGTGTGTGTGTGTGGCCTTGGCTTTGAGATGCACCTAGGCGAGCCATCATGCAAAACCGCAGGAATAACTTCGACGTTTCATCCATAAATGCGGCGGGTAAGTATATTCAGGTATGCAAAGGAAATAAATGTTCACCAACTCTCTTACTCATTTTTGTCCCCATAGTTAAACACGCAAATTCATACTTTCCATGTTTATGTCATATGCTTTAGTTTGGGTGTATTTGAATTCGGTACATCCATGGGCCTTTTTAAATTAAGCATGGTGCTTAGGTTAAGAAGACCCCCTTTAATCAAAATTTGACATGGTGTTGAATCTTGGTTAATGAACTTAGAGTGATTATTTTCATAAACAATGAGAAGTAATCAAAGATGGGGATGAATCAAGGTTATGTTTACATTACAAATTTTACCTTAGCCTTGCTTGAGTACAAACAAAAAGTTGGATGAACAAGTTTTTAGAAACAAAATAAATAAATAAATAAATAAAATAAAGATAATAAAAGCTCCTCGGTATTCAAGCCAGAGAGCCTTATGTTTCTTTTCTCTTGTTTTTGTTTTGTTTGAATAAATTAAGTACAAGAACAAGTGTGGGGAGATCTCTCAAGCACAATGAACAAACATTCGAGACCTCCCCGACATGTTGCACAACATCAAGTGATCCAAGATGCAAGAAGGACAAGGCAAAAGGTTTTAGATTGGACCGCCAAACCTCCGGTTTGGTCAATAAAATTTAGACTTAACAAGACTCCTTCATCTTCAACGGTGGTTTGTGCAACTCTACCCTCACATCCCTAAAGTTTTGAAATTCAAAATTGAACAAATTAAAAAGACAAAATTCTTGACACACCATCTCCATGCTATCCTTTGATAAAATTTACATACTCCTTATTCGTCGCCAATATTCCTAAAACTTATGAACAAGTTATCATAGGGACCCCATGCTATCTAAGTAATTGGAATATGTGATATAGCAGGATAATATGAACCTTGCTCTTTTATATGAAGAACTTGGGATTTGATCTAAAAAATCAAAGATCAAATAGCATGCTCCTCAATGATATGAAAATTCCTACCGAGCCATATCTAGTGCATCAAGTTTAAAACCCCCATATATATGCTACTTATTTCTCCATTGAGTTTTTGTCAAATCTTGTTGATCCTTTTTTTGAGAAAGTTATCATACCCCAAGATCAAGATCACGTACACGCCACATATATAAACTATTCCTACACTAGGAATACACTAAAACATGCTTTCGTCCACCAAAAAAAAATTCTGCTCCTACACTGGGGTAGACAAAAAAGATATGTGTTAGAAATAAGTACTCCATGTTCTACAAGATAGATATCTCTCTCAATATATGGTTTAAGAGACATGTGCTATGAAAAAAAAAAAATAAAAAGAAAAAAAAAAAAGATATATGGACACATGAAGGTCTAAAGTATAGAAAAAATGATGATGAGCACATGAAGGCTCATGAAAAAAATCGGATAGCCATGTTCTCAAGAATAAAGTTTTCATGAGAGAGATTACTCAAATCAAGGAGTATAGTATAGGTTTAAACACATTGCTCTATCCACACACATGCACTTCTTGATCTAAGGGTATGGCATCTTTCTCCTCGGATCCAGAACTTTGACCTAACAAAATATGCAAAATAAGTATGCCTTCATATCTTTTCCTACCCAAAGATCCATATAAGCTTTTTAGAAGTAGGAAAGAAAAGAAGGCAACACTTTGATATGCCTTGGTGAGGAACCAACCACAAATTGAGTCATTTGAGAGAATCATTTGAGAAGCTAAGCTATGTTTACATTTTTCAAAATCAAATGAAAAACCCAAGTTTCGAGCCGATTGCTACAAGGGGATTTGAATCCATGTTGTTCCATTATTCAATTACCCAAGACAATGTGGTAAACACTTCAAAGTTACAAGTGCAGGTGAAGCTTGGAATAACTTGTATGCAGGGTTATATATCAAGGAGATGACCCATCTTAGTCTTGAACTTTACTCGAGGACGAGCAAAGGACTAAACGTGGGGAGTTGTTGGCGGTCCTTAACGCATTTATACCGCCAATATCTTTAAAAATGATTACCAAACTCTAGAATAGGGGTTACAACTAATTAGTTCCACGAGTTTTGGTAGAATATATGTTTTGTAGGACTCAAACACGGAATCAAGTGAAAACACGCCAAACAAGAAGGAAAGCGCCGCCAGAAAAACACGCTTTCTACAAGTGTGTGGCAAAGAGGCTGAATTAGAGAAGAATTGGACCGTTGCACCATCGAAATAAGGTCCGGCCAGCCCACCAGACCGCCAGAGAAAGGCGGCGCCAACGGGGCCGGCCGCCTCCGGACCGCCGGTCCGGCCCGCCCAGCCGCGAACGCCCGATCGGGCCACGGCTTCTCTGGTGGTATCTCCCCGTGGGCATAGGGGCAGTCGCATGGGGTGCACGCTAAACTTGGCGCCCGAAACCAACCTCTCCCTTGTATAAATTGAGGGGTAGAGCTCCTCTTCAAAATACAACACATTCAAGGAAAAGAGCACAATACACACTTGCACTTCCACTCCAAAAGGGCTATGCCCTAGTAGCTAGCTAGAGTTGTGAAAGTGAGATGTGATGGAGAGAGCGGGGAAGTGCCGGACTTGTCGGTATCTCCCCGAGCTTGTACCTCTACAGACATGTACCTAGCTCCTTAACGGGATCTTGGCTATGTAAGTGCTGCGTGGTTCATATAGTCTTTTTATATCTAGTGTTTAGTTATGCTTTACCTTCACTTGTTTGCGGGTTCGTCGTTCGTCCCCGTGGTGGATGCTCTAGTAGAGGACTCCTGATAAAGACGGATGTTCCTAGCTGACGCTAGAGTAGTAGTCGATAAGCGTGACGTGGTGTCTAGGCTATAGGCTACCTTCGTTTCTTTGTGTAGCCTCCGGTAGAGGGTAGGCGGCGGTGGTGACAACCCGTCCATCCTCGCGCTCCCCCATGTTCGGCTCTGAGTAGAGCCGGAGGTAGCATCACCGCAAACCCAAAACGATCCGGTGCCGAAGTGAGCAAGTAGAAGTAGAGTATCGCTATCCTTAAGTCATAAGAGCTATAGGAATCCATCTCTACCTTTCCATCTCTACCCTTGTGTTGTCCTTGGATGAATTAGCTAGAAGAGAATACCTCCGTTCCCTGTGGAGATACGATACCCTAATACTTCCGGGTGAAGGCTACAATGGTAATTCCATGCGCTTGTGGACTTCTCTGCTTTCGTTAAGAAATACCAACAATGCCCCATGTCACTCCTTTGAATGTGACCGTTGGATCAACGGTCACATTCAATGCGTAGAGAGGGTTAAATTCACATCGAACGCGATGATGCCCGCACGCATCGACGCCTTGCCGCGCCTTCGAGTTAGTCCCACGCCGCACACCGTGCACCTACATCGGACGTGCTACTATCCACTATTTCCGGCGTCCAATGCGGGCGCAAGCTCTCAATCTCAAAATCACATCGGAGGATGAGGGGCCATCGGATGCATGATCTTGGTCACTTCCCGCAGAGACGCCAAGTCTCGCACGAATTTTGCCGTCACATCGGACGCGTCTGATGGCATCGACGCTCCAAGCCGCAATGTCTGATATGACCATTCTCTTAGCGCAAAGTCAGTCAGGCACATCGGACGCACACACTGCAGCGTCCGATGCGACCAGCATCGCTGCGCTCAACTGCCATGTGCATCGGACACATGGACCCAGCATCCAATGACACAAACATGGCTCTATCTAGTCAAATCACTTCGCCCTTGCTTCCAAGTTGCCAACCACAACAAGTGTACTCTATGTGCACGTGTGTTAGCATTTTCCAAAGCATTTTGCAAGGGTTAGAAGTTAGCACACAAGGCCCTAATGCATCAACATGAATGACTTCACCTAGTGGCACTTAACGATCGCAATAAATGAAAGATTTTCCCTGTTTATAGTACGTCTATCTATCCTAAATCACTCACACCCTCTATAGTGTCTCGAGTGCAAACTAAAAATGGCCTTATTGGTTATACATTTGCCTTGAGCCCATTTTTGTTTTTTCTCCTTTTTCCAAGCATGAGCACCTGATCATCTTTTGGATCATCACCATCGATCCACCATGATCATCTTGCTCCAGCACTTAGTTAGGACCACCTTATCTAATTTACACACTTAAGCATAAGGCTAGTCCTAGGGTTTCATCAATTAGCCAAAACCAAACTAAAGACTTTTAGCGGAGCCATCGATGGAGCCGCAAAGATCGCCCCGCCCTCACCTTCGACGACGTCCTCAACTAGGACCAACGACTCCTCCGTCATGGGTGCGGCCTCCTCGCAGTGGCCGAGGTGCGTGGGGGGCGACCGCAACAGAGATCTCTCGGCCCGCCACCATGGGGGTGGCGCGGGGCCTCGGCCACCTGTGAACACAACGAGGGGCGAAACACGGTCGCAGCCTCCATGGATTGGTAGATCAAGGTGAGGGGAGTGTGGATCCGGGTCCGGAAGGGGAGAGCTACCTTCCTGGATGGTGGCTCGCCGATGTGGGGAATGCGGCGGCGGCATTGGCCGCGCATGGTGGGAGGGGGATGTCGGGGGGTGGGTGGGGGGTTGAAACGGGTCCATCGGTGTTCATAGAGGTAAAGTTTGCGTACATGTGTTCATAGGGGGCGAGTGTGCGTCTTTGGCGTCTACGTTGTAACGTGCAATTAAAAAAATGCAATAGCACAAGGTAGCACGCACATTCCCAGTTTTAGCAATGACAATAGGCCAAGCCATAAAACAATAGCACAGCACCAAGCCGTACTAAATTAAGATACTCCCTCGGTTCCAAAAACATGCAATTCTCACATCCCGAGGAGTCAAACTTTACAAACTTTGACTACAATTATTTTATGAAATACTAAGAATTATGAGACAAATTTAAGCACCATTAGATTAGTTATGAAATATATTTTCATAATAAATTTATTTTAAGACATAATTGTCAATACTTTTTGTTATAAACTTGGTCAAAGTTAAAAAGTTTGACCGACACGCTTCCCATAGTTGCTTGTTTTTAGAAACGGAGGGAGTACATTGAACTGTATTTTCCTTTTATTTAGAGCCTGACACGCTTTTTGCTTCCAATGTGGCCCCCCTCCTCAGAAACCGGGCCTGAACTGATGACGTCATGACCATTTAGCCGACTCCGAAACAAAATCTGAACTAGCTGATCTCGTAGAAAATGCGGCTTTCACGGCGAATCTTGAAACTTCTGGCTCCCGAGCTACCATTCAAAAAAATGATGTAAACAAATACGCCCAATTTTGGGATAAAATAATTTTATTCCAAAATTCTCACTTGTAACTGCTCTGTTTGTTGTGTTTTCAATCGCTCGTTCTAAATCCAACGCGTGACTCCTCCTTTCTTGAAAGCTGAATATTATATATTATATAATATCCTAACAATGCTTATTTCTTCTTCGCACAGCCGTCTTTCTTTGTTCTCTCTTGAGCGTATCAACCACAGTAGCCGCTGCCACTGTGCAAACCCTAGCAAATCGGAGTTCTTGGTGAGCCCCTACTCTCACATCCTTGGCACGCGTTGACGTCTGCGCCACCAAGACTGCTTCTCCTCCGTGGAGGCCATCGCCGACTTTCACCTGCCAGATACAGATCTAACTTTCCTCCAATGGCGACTATTGACCATGTCCCGGACATATGTATCCATTCCCTCTTCTTTTTACCGCATTGTGGTTCCTTGCTGGCTCCCATTATTCTTATATTCACATTTTTTTCTCTGCATTTAGAAATTAAGAAATGAAATTTTGATTCCATTGGACGGCGTTCAACATACTTACTATTTAGGACCCATGGGAATCCTGACCCGACTGATTTTTTTAATCTGGAAACCCAACATCTTCCTTTTAAGCAATCTGTAATGGATCTATCAGATTAGAGCAAAGCCTTTAGAGCTTGGCTGGATATAGTAAAAGGCTGGAGAGATTGGTTCCGTCGAGTGTCACAAGAAATTTGGTGCTTGGGAATCCAACGATTTGAGCCAATGCATAACACTTTCTCTGTCCACTATGGAAAGAAATGAACCCCTTTTGATTTCGATTTCAGCTTCTTATTTTTGGTCTGATGCCATCAACGCTTTCCTTTTTGGCCACGGAACAATGACACCTACTTTAGCCGATGTCTTCATGTTGACTGGTCTTAGAGTCACAGGTCTGTCTACCCTTATGAATTTCTTAACAAAGGACCTAAGAAACTCCACAATGTAAGAGGATGCGGTGGATGGACCGATTATATCAAGAAACACAAAGGAACTGGTCCTGCCGTTGATGATAAAGAACACGTGGCCTTTCTGAACATGTGGTTGGAGAGATTTATATTTTGTGGGTCATCTTGTGGGCCAACCATCAACCATCAATTTTTAGCAGAGCGCCTAGTGGATGGTGATGACATTCCTCTTGGAAAATATTTGCTAGGATCAGCTTATCATTTGATACATCTGGTGTCAATACAACTACTAAAGAATGAGCCAATTGACACGGATAGTGGTCCTTGGTGGTTGATCCAATTGTGGCTAAACCTATTTGCATAAAACTGTGATTCCAAACCTTAGAGATCTGAAATTTCCATCCTTGGATTTTGCTGAGGAAAATGAAGGAAAAGAAGAAGAAACCCGCAAATGCACTTCTTACGGTGAGGCAACATCGGCCATCTCAATTGAGATCGACATTGTCACCTCTTCAAAAGTTTTTATAAGGGGTTCACTGAAGAAGTCATGATATGGATGCCTTATGATGATGAAGACAATGAACTCGAGCTCCCATACAAGTTTCGGTTTGAGATAGCCTGCACAGACAAAATGACTTCATCGATTTTTGACTGCCTAGTCAAACCTTGTCTGCTTCCAGTCGAATTCCGGCATGGCCGATGCAAGATGGGAGCTGGATCTAAAACTCGTCCTGATTTACCTTCTTATGAATTTTATAATCCATCATTTGTGGCTCGTCAGTTTGGATTTGGGCAGCTACCACCTCAGCTCTTCTTTGCCCACAAGTTGAAACCAAGACAGGGCATAAATGTTCGGATAGAAATCATGAGGATCTGCCAAATAGAATCAGCTCTTCCCTCTATATCCTTGATGGAATGGAAGAGGGGTTCCTTTTCCTCAACTCTCTTTGATACAAGGTGGCAAGAATGGCAGTCCCACCTCTTCTGCAAGCCTGCCAAATTCTATTGCTCAGCACTGGATGAAAACTTCGAATCTGGCAGTGAGGTAAATTCCTGCTTTGTCTTTATGAAATAACCAATCTGCTCTTTTAGCCCATTTACTCTTCTCTGTTTTGCAGGACCCTGAGACTTATCCACCGATCACCAACATGAGTAATCAACCCGTTCAATACGTTCGCTGGTGTCCAACTCCAAGGATAGGATCAGATGCTCCTTCCCTAAAAATTGTAATGAACACTCCAGCTGCCCTATTGGTGCCAACACGTCAACCAGCAAAGTGTAAGGCCACTAATAAAGATCCAAAGCAAAAGACCACCACCAAAAGAACACGTAGGAGCCGATCAGTTGCATCATCATCGGCTGCTCAGGTAATTTTACTAAGGTTTTTTGGAAAAGTATTTTTATATTCATTAATCATTCCTGTTCTTATAGCCACCACCTGCTGTTACCCAGCCAACACTAGCTGCAAATTTGTTGGCCCAGGCATTTGGATCTTTAGCCACTGGATCATCATAGGTTGCTCCCTCTAGAGAGCCAAAAATTTAAGAATTAGCCAATAAACCAAACACTCCACCGACTGCTACCACTGGGGTAAGTATTCTTTCATTTATCCTTAGTAGATTTTACTCAATTCTGATCCTCTAATAAATTTCAGGCCATTCCTATTGTCAATGAGCCGATCATTGAGATAAGTGAAGAGCAACACCCTCTCACCGCGTCGGCTGATGCTACCGAGGTAATTTCGATATACTAGTTTTACAGTTACATCAAATCTGACCATTCAAGCATTAATGCTCTTTCCTTTCCTGATCCTTTGCATGTTTGACTGGAGAAGCATTTGGGCAAGAGCATGGACCTACATTCTCATTAGTTAGTCGATAAATAACCCTTTTTCTTATTTATCTTAATACCAAAGAAAACAACTCAACCAAGTTGGCTCTTCCATAATTCAGTCGACTTCTCATCAAGAAGATGATGATAGTGACAATGTTGATGCCCCGACTGACCACCCTATGGAGTCAAGACAAAGAAGCATCTGATGAGGAAATCCCTTGTGATCAAAGCACTCTCCAAACAACCAATGGTATGAACACTGCTTAAATACCTCTATCTTATGTAATCATGGACCATCCTCAATCATTCATTATTGCAGATAAAGATGCTGGAACAAATGAGCCAATTCAACCGGCTGTTGAGGAACATATTGGCACATCACCGTCTTTTCCTTTACCTCAACAGGAAACCAAGTTGGAACAGGTATTTCATCATTTCAATCCAATAATTATGTATTAGTCATCATTGACTAATTTCTAACATTAATCTTGTTTTTGCAGGCACAAGATTCTTCCTCTTCAAGTGTATTTTCTTACAATGTCAAAGTACATAGTTGAAGGGGAAATCAGCTCAAAACCAGCTTCATCCCAGAAAGGAATTACCTTAAGCTATGCAGTTAAGGATCGGCTGCGAGAGATGCTACCTCACCATGAACAGGAAATAGTCGATCTTGTCCAGAATGCAGAGCCAGTCCGTAATATCTTTTTGGCTGTCAAGGATGAGCTAAGTCTAGAACTCTTTGATGCCCTATCACCTGTATCTTATATTGAAGGTCAGGTGTCCAAAGTTCACAGAGCAAAAGGCCGTCTAGCTAACCGGGAGGTCCAACAAAATTTAATCAATCAAAAGGAGGTCAACAAGCAAGAAGCTGGAGAATTGAGGCAAGTAATTGACAATCTGTCCAAAGCACCTCTAAAGATTGAGAAAGAACTTGATGAACTCAAAGCTAAACGGGCTCAGCTGCTGAAAGAATTAGAAGATGTTGATGCTGCCATCAATCTTAAAGAATCCAATTTAGCTCAACTCCCTGAAGCACTCAGCCAAAAAGAAGAAAGAGATGCCAGCCAAATATCAAGAAGCCAAGCTCATCCGCCGTGACATCAAGGACGTCTGAGGATCAGCAGAAGAAGACAATTGACAAATTGCAGAGGTTGACACAATTCGCTTGAGTGCTTTGAAAGTAATCCAGGATGCCTTGAATCTGTAATTTTTAAATTTGAAACCCTTGTACGCCTGTGAACTGTAATACTTTGACATGTCGTAGACACTTCGCTTTATTTGAATTATTGTTGTCACGGGTGCCTAAAAAATTCCTTCTGTCATATCAACCGTAGCATTTGGCTTCCTGAGTCATCAACCTATCTTCAAGCTCACAACTTTACTGTAGGCTCATTGGTGCATAGTGGCAGATCTAGGATTTTGCTTCAGGGTATACCGTCCAAAATTTCCATATACATATTATTAAAACCATTTGATAATTCGGTAAAAAATTATAACATCATTTCCAACATAATTCGGTATACATGCATTAAATAATAAGATAAGTCTTAAATTCGAATATTAAGTCAAGAAAATTGACAAATTACAATATAAATTGTTCGAACACCATAATAATAGTTCAAATATAGGGATAAAAAAGAGTGAGAGACTTATGATATACCGAATTAGGGGAATGATTTTCATCGCCGCCGCCTTCTTTGTTGCATCTTTATGAAAAATATATACAATGTCTCCATTACTCTTTATAACTACACAATTATTAAAAAACACAATTCAAATAAATAAATAAATTGCACTTGCTCGGATTGAATCCATGATCTTCATATGCGATTATACAAACACTAGCATGATATTACTTACTGATTTTTTTTATCAATCGCAATGTTGAGCGCATTCCTAATCTTGGCGCATGAGTGATGACTCGATGATGTTAATTAGCAATGAAAGTAGATGTGTTTTTCTATAGAGAAGAAGAGGATAAAATAGAAGAGAGATTAGATCTCACCTCAGTGGCATGAGCGGATCCTCGAGTTCGAGACGGCGGACGAGACCCCCTCGCAGGTCGCGCATCGCAGATTTGCTCCAAATCTAGGGTAATTGATCTGATATGTAGCGTCTGAAAACGATGGACTCACGAGTAGCGTCATTTTTTCTTAGGGGACGAGTACCGTCATGTGGTCAATGCATCATCGCTGGCGTTGTGTGGCCATGGGCCGCGTGATCACCGCGTGAGGCCGTGGCCCAGAAAGTGGAAAGCCCGTTCTCGCGAGAGCAAAGCATCTGCAGGCCGCACGGCGACCTAGGGATGAAAACGTTCGGAAACGATTCGAAGAGGCATCACTTTCATTTTCATTTTTTCTCGAAAAACGAAATCGATACGATATTGTCGGAAACGAATACGGCGCTGGTATTCCGGTAATTTCAAAAACGATATAGTCGGTCGGAAAATATACAGCGATGACGGTCGAAATCTATGATAACGGTATCCTCAAAAACGATAAACACGCCAAACTATAGAAAATGAGAAGAGTCATATAACTCGCAACATCACCACAATTCTTGAAAATGACACAAATAAATGATCAAGTTCTAAATTGACTTGACATAGTATAGTGATAAAAACATGAATTATTAGAGTTCCTTCTCCAAGTAGAGGTAGGTTTCCTAAAGATGAACCTCAGGCATGTCATCGTCGTCACCGGCCACATCTTCCCATCCATATTCTGAGAATTCATCCTACATAGTTTTTGATGGATACATACATGTGTTAGTCTACAGCATCATATTAATCTACGAAGACATGTAAGGCTCATAGCAATAGATGTACGTGTCGCAGGTAAAGGATAGAAGAAACTAGGAGAAATAACCTCAAGTGTTAGGTTGTTCTTGATGGCTTCGAGAATCTCTAAATCACCGGGCAGTCAGTACGTGTATTTGATTGGATTGGATGATTGGCTTATTCCTATATGTGTGCAATCCTTGCCATATAGTTAGTTTCTAAAAAAACATTTGCCTTATGTGCATGTTGCTTTGCGTGTGCCTGTGCCTTTGATTGTGATTCGGTAATTACCAACGGTAAATTACCGTTAAATACGGAAATCTTCGGAAGAGAGGGCAAAATTGTTTCCGCTTTCATTTCCGTTTATTTTTACCATTATCATTTTCATTTTTCAGTTACCACTACCGTTTCCGTTTAGGCATGAAAATCGGAAAAAAACCGAAAAACGACTACGGAAAATCGGAAATTATCATTTTCGTTTTCATCCCTACGGCGACCTCTTCCAAGTGAGTTTTCTTGATTTTTTTTCTTGATGTTGCTCAAAAATAAAGGTAAGTTTTCTTGATTTTTTCACAGATATACATGGTATGCCGGCCTGTAGGTCCGGCCTGAACGTAAACCACTTTAACTGATACGTAATGCATAGTTCATTCTTTCTTGATAGAGGGAGTATATATTTTTATTTTGAAACATAATAGAGGGAGTATAAAGGAAAGAAAAAAATATAAAAATGAAATGGAGAAAAATAAAAAGAAAAAAGAAACGTGAAAGATTGTTGTTGCTTACTGCCTACTACACACTGCATTGAATTGTCCAAGTTCACCCGTTCATCCATGAATCTAGACACAACGTCCTTGTTTATGGAATCTTGAATGCACCTTATTGAATGTGCTCAAACGTCTTTAAAAATGGGATAGAGGTAGTATGACATTTTATTGTTCAGCAATACCTTAGGATAACTACTAGGATCGCGTCCCGTGCGTTCTTCTGAGAATAAACTTAATATTTGTAATATAAACACACGAATCGCACGATAAGATAACAATACTACTTGAAATTAAATGATGATATTAAAATGACATTTAATCTTAAAACACAAAGTTGATGAAATTAAGATGGTCACGGTAATTATTGTTTCCTTTTTTAGATTAGAATAGATTGACACCATTGTCATTTTGGTGTAGATCCGATGTCCCTGAGACTGAGAAAAGGGGTGGATCCAAGCCATGGTTATCGTCATTCATTGCTGGCTTGTATATGGTCGCCAAATTTGTACCGAGGAACAGAACAGATCGGTTCGGTATTACCGAACACCCAGAGTGACAAGCGGATGTATATACAAACTTAAATAGAATATTCAAGTAAAATAAACATGTTACACGATAATGTTCTTGAAATATAGATATAACAAGTAATATATGACTCAAAATCACATGGAACATAAATAATCATTTAATTAAAGTATCACTCCGTATATTTTCATTCATACATATGCTACTTTGTGGAAATGATTCAGTATTTTGCGTAGCAAGCTCCAACAGACTAATCCCCTCTGCTTGGACTGGCTGCACACACCAGAATGTCATCTCATAAAACTTAATATTACTCACAGTTGACAGAAAAATTTCATAATTCAAAGAAATCAAGAGCACATCAGCATTCCGTAAGGCAAGTTTCTTGACGCAGGCTAGAAGTAATGAGAAGAAACAACGTGTAGCACAGACAGTGCATCCTAAGAGCCTAACAAGTTCAACAATAGTTGATCAATCAAATCAATAAAATAAAACCATGAGGCAGGGATTTAAGAGGGAACTTGAGCAGGTGGCCAAACACGCATGTATTCATCGGCCAGATATCACTGTTTTCCACCACTAAGTCCCAAACTATCTTTCCAAAGCAGTAGCTGCAAATCTAGCATAGAAGTATTGTAAAATTCGCACACCCCTAATGATATACATCCCAATATGCTCTAGGACATGGGAAAAAAATTCATAAAATGCTACCTTGATGTACCCGAAGAAGGGCAACATAACAAGTTCATATAGGATAGGATCAGATGCAGGGGGCGCACCCCTAATGATACAACATATCCCAATTTACTCCAAGATATTGGGGAAAAACCCACAAGTGCTCAATTTGAAGCACCTAAAGAATGGTCATTGCCTGCATCACAGGAGAAGAATGGTCAGATACATCAGCAAGCATCATCAGATTTCGTCGACAACTAAAGATTGCCTAGAAGCAAGATGGACCAACAATCAAATCTGGTTTGCTCTGTTCTAACTTCTACTTTGAAAAAATTCTTCAAAAATAAAAGTTGAGCTGTGAGCTCTCACTGGCTCACTTCATTGTTCTAACATATTTCAATTCACTCCCTTTTTTTGATATACTCCATCTTATTCAATTGCACGAGAGGATGATTGTCATTCATTATGGTGGTGTGAATCTTATCATCAGGCACAACCTTATGTCTTTGTTTTAGCTTATTGTTAGCTTCCATAATCAGATAGTTTCAAATAGCGGACATCAATATAAATATTTGTCAGTTTTACTGGTGGTGAAGCATTCCAGGAATCTCAGCTATATATCTTGTGAAAAAAATCAAGGAATTGTTCATGTAGTGTGTACGTAAATGTCAAGGGCATCGAGCCCCGGGTAGCTGGACCGCTGCTACGGAGTTCGTAGTCGTGATCCGTCTTCTCCGGCGAGGTTATTCCCTCTCTCGCCGCAGGCTTAGGTCTTAGAAGAGAGAAAGGAGAGGAGATAATTGGTTCTTGCTTAATCCCACGCAATGGTCTGTTACAGGAATATATGGCCATCAGCCATAACCAACCGGAGCCACAGCTCCACTAATTTAGGAACTAAAAATAGAAAGCTATTCCTATTTTCCATCCTAGCCACTGCTGCCGATCGCGCCCAGCGTCCCTCGTCTTGGCGCCAACCGCGGCGCTCCAAGGCTGCGTTTCTGCGGCGCGTGTCGCACATCAGCGTGCCCAGCAGCGCCTAGAATATGTGCGCCCACATGACAGTAAATATCATAGAATCAGGTTAAAATATATTAAAATAGTTGTTCTAAAACCAAGATCACACACCAAGTGAAAAAAAAAAAACAAACTGGTACAGAAAACTTGAAGGCCCGTGCTGCTCTGCTCTAGCAAAAAGAAACAAGATTGACAAAACGAAAGGAGTGTCCCCCCCTGCACTACATTGATTCGAACATAACCCCACTAATTCATTTTTCCCTTGCAAAATACTTAAATAAAACAAAATGGTATAAACCTGACATAGAAACATCAAACCTTTGTTCATCAAAGGAACCACATGATGACCAATTTGTCACCTGGTCCAAGACATGTGGGCCTGAAAAAATATGAATAAACAACAAATCTTGCTTAACCAAAGGAACCACAGCACCATCAAATGAGGCCATGATGGAAATTAGGAAGCACAACATCTTCAAAATTAGAATTAGTGGAGGTAGCCTCCTGTGCTGGAGCTGAAGCCTCTGCGCTAGAACTAAAATACCGAGATCGCTAGAATACATACATCAACAACTAAAAAAATGCATGTGTCACAATTCTGAAAGCCTAGAGATACCTAAATCATCTAGTCAAATTTATATGGGCTAAATTGACATAGCATGATGGAATGATCAGCTTTGTTTTTAGCAAATTTAGTGGGTGCTCTGCTGTTTTCCTTTTAGCAAATTTTGCAGATGCACTCAATTTAAAGTTCTGTGTTGGTCGAACCTGTCAGTTTCATTTTCAATATATTTTCAAACAGAGCTGTAAACAAATGTTGGGTCAGTACAACAATCTTGCCCGTGCTAACGACACGGGTTTATGAAAGAGGTGCATGAAAGAACCAAGTTAATCTTTCTCAAAGAGGCATGTCAAAAAGGCATGAAACAGGTGCATGAAGGAACGTGCACCTCTCCATGTTCTCAGTCAATATATCAAGTGTGCAATTTCATCCAGGAGATCAATGATCATCTGTTTGAGGTCAGCAGCTCGTGAACCCAGCTCAACCGTGACACATCAGCTTTTATAATTTCGCTCTACCTCTGATCTCCCCAAAAAAAAATTTTTGGAAGAACTTCTAGCAACGTAGGCACCTGACAAGTGGAAAGCAATATTTGTCATCGAAATTTTAAGTGCAACAGTAATCTATGATTCAACGCAAATGAAAAGATAAACCATGGTGAAAGTGAACAATTAATATTTGCAAGGAGCACTTTTGACTACAAGAATATTTGACATAAATATATAGAAGGGGCTGTACATTCAGGTACAATAAACTGCAGCATGATGCGCATTTATTCACACTTTTGACCTGAAAGTTTTTGTCGCACGAAGCCCCGATCTTACTTTGGTCCTTTTATTTGTGAGATGATTATGCTTTATGTTTGACAACAGGAAGAACATATATAAACTGAACTGCAAGAGAATATAATCATGTTGTTGCAGCAAACCTGTGCATTTGCTCCACAAAATCATCAATCAGAACAGGCCAAGCACCTGAAAAAAAGACACAGGAAACAGGAACTAAGAAATTTTCTTAATTATCATGGAGCTTAGCTATAAAGGCAGCTGCAGCCTGCAGATATGTCCCACAACTAAAAAGACTAAAAGATGGACATTTCCATCCAGGGCTCAGTAAATTAGCTGAGCAAGTTAGTTCTGGTTTCAAAATTTCAAAATTAGGCTGCATGCATGTCACAGGAAACTAAAATATGCGCAATTGGTAAACTATTCTTTTCCCCAAAACTAAAATATGCCTGTACTTCAAATTAGGCTGCATGCATGTCATAGGAAACCAATTCAAATTGAACACAGCGGTTTGGAGGTGGCAACATTTCATGGCTCAGTCCATTAATTAAACATTCTACAGCAAGCAAGGCTCAATGTTTACTATCTGCTCATTGCCACGCAGAAAAACTAATAATTGTGGTCAATCAGGCACCTACCTAAATGGCAAGTACAGTCTAGGAACAGGTCAATTGCACTGCTCCAAAATTCAGTGGTGACAAATTGGGAGTGCAATTGTGCAAAACAAGTACAGAAGGCCATTAATCTCAGATCATTACCCGACAAAAGTGGTGACGAATACGAAGTTTGCTCTGAAATTTGCTGATCAATCTCAGGATCCATTTGATCAAGAACATTAATGCCAGAGAAATAACCATCCATACATAAAAAAAAAAAAAAAAGCATAATATACGCATTGCGCAGCATGCCTATATGCTGTATCTCACTACCTTTCCATTCACCCTGTTTTCACATACTAACTCAGATGCTGCACACTTTGGTTTCTTTCGTTATTTCAGTGAGATTGAGATCACATAAAGACTAACTATCCTACAGCAGATAGGCATGGGCTCTTGCATTTTATTTGTGGATCAGAAGAGAAAGGGGTGAGTACCTGTGTGGATCTGCACCACGAACAGGATCTGCACCAACGGCTTCTGCAGCACACCGTCGTGTTCGTCTAGCCCTTGATCAATGGCGTGGCTTCCCTTGGAGGCGGATCCCGAGCGCCCTGCGGTGGGGAGGCAGTGGATGTGGCGCTAGATCCCGTGGAGGCGTCGGCCCTTCCGGCGGCGTCAGGGCGGCGAAGCACGTCCGGGAACCGCCGCGTTCGTCGCGAGCAGAAGGCGGCCGTCCTGGCGGCTCCGACGGGCCGGGGCTGGCGACGGCGGCGCTAGGGCGCGGGGCGGTGGCTGGAAGCGGCACGGTGGCCGGAGGCGGCGCGGTTCCGGAGGCGGTGGATGGCGGCGGGATGGGATACGGAGGAACGTTTGTTTTAGGGCATATTGTGCAACTGCCCCTATTTTTTTATTTTGAAGGCCCCTATTTTGAAGGCTAATTGCTTTGTTCTGCTATTTTTTAACTTTGCTCATTTGCTCCTGATTTTTGAATCTCAAGCCACCGTCTGCCCCTGTTTTGGGCTGCCGTCCGTTTTGGTGGGATAATGGACAAAAAAAAAAATAGAAAGGAAAGGGAGAAAGTCTAAAGTACCCCTCTATCCAAGAACCCTCTCATCCCTTCCCTTACGTTCGCTCGCGGGGAGGCACCGCGCCAAGGGTTTTCGGCCCGACGGAAACTCCCGCCTAGGGTTCCGTGGTGCGTGCGCCGGCCGGAGGCCGGAGGCGGCAGGGCGGCGGTCGGCCGCTACGGATGGATGGGCGAAGCGGCCGGACGGACCGCGCGCCGGCGCTTATCCCGCGGCCGGGCGGACGAGCGAAGCGCGGCGGCGCTGATCACCCGCGGCCGGGCCGAAAGCAAAGCGCGGGCGCAAGCGGCGCTGACCCGGGCGGCCTTGGCCGGACCAGCGGCCGTGGTCGGGGCGACGCTGGGCGAGCTTCCCGCTACGGGCCGGGCTAAGGCGCGGCGTTGCGGGCGCTAATCGCAATCGCGGCGCCGTCGCGTCGGGGCGGGCGGCGGGTCGGGTCGAGAAGCACGCCGGGGCGGCCGCCGCCGCAACATGGAGCCTATGGGGTAAGCATTCATAGCAAAAGCTTAGTAGAGATGTGAAAATGGATGAATTTGTCCATGATTATTTCTCTATTGAGAAGCCGAGGAAGACATATTCGGTGTGTTTAATCCAATGACATCCAAGCATTTTTGGCCACGTGTTGATCTTGGATACAAAATCCATAGGCCTAAGCCGAGAAGAAAAAACCGCCGGGCCAAGGAAATCTAGGATTAAGGCATCGATGAACCCGGTGCTAGGAAAAGAAAGAGGTGCTCAATGTGGAGAATTAGGACATACAAAGAAAGAAATGTCAAGGAGGGTGATTGCTAGGGAGAAAAAGATGAAAGCAACACAAGAGAATCCATCCGAGGTGGAGAGCAATGACCCTCCTACTACTGGTTCAACCAAGTAAGTCATCTTATGTGTGCTAGTTTGCTATTTTTTTATGAATTGAACATGCCACCTAATGCATATTACCTATGTAAAAACAAGTGATGCTTTGCAAGTAATATTGGAGGAGGACCACAAATTGGGACAAGTAGAGGTACAAGTTCATCACAACATGAAACAACCAAGTATGTCGACAACCCACTTTTTCACTTCATTTGAACCTGTTCATGCCCACGACCAAGTATTTATTGACACATGCTCACTACATATTTTTGAAGTGATGAGGCCACTCATGTTGAAGAAGGAAGACCACCAACCGGAAGAGGGAGAGGAAGAGGGAGAGCAAGAGGAAGAGGAAGAGGAAGAGGTGAAGGAAGAGGAAGAGGAAGAGGAAGAGGTGAAGGAAGAGGAAGAGGAGGCCGAGGCGGGGGAGGAAGGCTTACTTTTTTTGCTCAATGTGTACAATTGAGCCATGCTTAGAATATGTAATAATTAGTGGACCATTAGTTATGTATGTGCTAGACCATGTATGACTTTGAACATGTCTATTTGCACGTGGAGACTTTATTTGGGATTATATATTGTGCAAATATTATGCTTATATATTGTGCAAATATTTTTCTATATGTGTTGTCATTTGTGAAGTCTGTACAAAAAAAAAAAATGGAGTGATTCTGGGTCATTCATGTCGAGGGCATTTTTTAGACTTTTCACCCTCAACTTAACACCGTTAACTTGACTTAACAGGGATAGGGGCAACTGAAGTGTTCACTTTTAAAAAAAAGGGGGCAAATGAGCAAAGTTAAAAAAAAGGGCAAACGAAAGCGGTTAGCCCTCAAAACAAGGGGCGCAGTTGCACAATTGGCCCGTTGTTTTACTGACGCGTGATTTTTGGTCGTGGGTGGGGTGGGGGGGCGGCGGGCGTCCGGCGTCCCATTTTTTTTGGTGGACTTTCCATCGCACGCGGGCGGGACGAGGCTGGGGCAGTAGATGGTTTCGCACCAGGCTGGAAGTAACCATTTGTCGTCCCGTTTGTTTTTTTTTGTTTGTCACACAATTTTTTTTTTTTCCCCTCCGATCATCATCGTGCGTCCGTAGTTGGCACCCTCGTTTGTGTATCTGTCATAGAGGGCCCACTAAACTTTGTTTCTGTTCCCGTTGTTTCCCGTCGTCGCACCCGTCGACACAAACACGGACGACTCCACCCTCGCTCGCAGTCGCAGCTACTCCCCGCCGCCGCACCTCTACCCACTAGGCCGCCACCTTCTTCCGGGCTCCGGCGATGTCGGCGGCGATCGGGGGCGCCAAGATCCACGGCTTTCGGGGCTCGACTGCGCAGCTCCCCAGGTCGCGGATGCTCGGGGGAGATTCCTCGGGCTGGGGTGTTCGGGGCACCACCATTTCGGGGCGCTGCGGCGATTGCTCCGGCGAGCTCTTGATTCCCCGTCGCGGACTGCTGCTGAAGGTTTGTACTCGATTCCGCTTCGTTGTGGTGCTATAGATTTTGTGGTTCTGTACTGTGTTGGGGAAGAGGGAAGGTGTTCGTCCCCGGCTCGTCCCGGTGATTCTTACGCGGTCGCTTCGATTCGAGAGGTGACCTTGGTGCTCCGCCCCTCCCCATTTCTGTGCGTCTCCTCCCTCTCACTGATTCAGTTTTTGGTTGGATTTGGGGGATTGTTGTGTTGCTGTTGTGGATTTGGTTGCAGCCCAATCCGCTTCGCATCGCTCGGGGGCACAGGCAGTGGCCTCCCCGCTACTTTGGTTTTGTGCGAATGTTGTCGGGCAGGCAGTGGGTAGGGCGGAGGTTGTCTGTGACAGACGGCGGGTGGGGCGGGTTGTGGGTTGGGGCGCTTTCCTTGTGCTTCGCTTCCCACAGTGCAGTTGCGCCGCGCGCAATCAGTGGGTGGGGCGAAGCTTCTTCGGCCTGCTCTGGTGCGTGTGGGTGAAGGAGGAGGCATCATGCCATTTCAGTTTCCGGCGGCTGGTGGTGGATGCTAGAGGCTTTTCGATTTGTTGTCTGTCGCTGCTGCCTGTATGCATCAGTCATCCCGTGTGTGGTGTGCCTGGATGCTAAGTTCTTGTATATGTGTTTTCTTTTTTCCTTATGGTACACAATTTGGTCCTACAAATTACTGCAGTATGTCAGTAAGTTAATATGGTTTGATTGTGGCGCATAATTTTTTCGTTCTGTTGAAGTTGAAGCTAAACTTATATACCCCAGTGTGTAACCTGGCTAAACCATCAGGAGGGAGAGCTTTGCATTGTTATGTCTCCTCTATCTATGATTCAGGAGTTCCTCTTTGTTTTTTTTTTCAGCTTGGTTACAATCATGCAAAATGCCCAAATGATCTAACCAAAATGAAGTTATTTAGTTCCTGAACTTCAATTCTTGTCCACTGCAGAATGAGCACCTAGCATGGCTCCAAAGTTTGGTTAAGCATTCTACTTGTATTATCCTTGCTGTCTTAAGTTATTGCAAATTAGCAATCCGGTGACCTTCACTGTGCCACTCTTTAGTCGTAGGTTTGTGTCTTGACAGTAAACCTCGTTATGACATCATTTCCTTGTTGCGGATGCCGTCAGAGGTCTCCGAGGAGCTTTGGCGACATCCTCTGGTGTGTGATTCATCCCTTTTCTTCCTCTTTGTATGTGCGTTCCTCATCTACCGATTTGACTACACAAACTCTGTTACAGATGTGGGCTTGTAGTTGGTTTTGGATACCTATAATGTCTTGTAGTTGTTGTAGTAGAATAGTAAGAGCGCACATCTTTTAAATGTGTGTTGCACATAATGTACAAGAAAGAGTGTTTAGTATCCATTTCTTGATTGCACATTTATAAGTAGTAAATTGCATCTCCTTCCTCTTTGTTCATCTTTTGCTAATGTGTGTATGTGACTTGAAATCTGTGATCTGTGCTAGTGAGCACCATGATTTTTGTCTGTCTTTCCACAGAAAAAAATTATAATTATGCCATGTGCTAGGGTAGACCAATAGTCTGTGGTATTGTGAATTGTATTCTGAGGTCTGTGGTAGCCAACTTAGCGTATCTATTCTGAATTGTCTCTTGTTTTCTGTGATTGTGCTGCTCTAGTGATATAATTTTGTTTATTTTCCTCCTATAAAAAAGAATTGTCTCTTGTTCTCTGTGATTGTGCTGCTCTAGTGATAATTTTGTTTATTGTCCTCCTATAGAAAAGAATTGTCTCTTGTTCTTTGTGCTTGTGCTGCTCTAGTGATTAAATATCGTTCATTGTCCTCCTATAGAAAAGAATTGTCTCTTGTTTTATGTCTTTGTGCTGATCTTGTCAAAAATTTATGTTTGTGCTGTGCTGTCGTCGTCGGCGTGACTGTGGCTGTGCTGTGCTGTTGTCGTCGCCATGGCTGTGGCTGTGCTGTGCTGTTCTCGTCGCGGTGGTCACGGCCGCCGGGCGATGGGGAGCAGCCACCATGGCCGCCGTCGGGGTGGGCGAAGGTGTCGTGGCTGCCGTCGGGACGGGGGGAGGTCGCGGGCTCGCTGGCCGACACAGGGAGGGCGTCCCTGGTGGGACCATCCTAGGGGGTTGACTGTGGATGATAAGTCAAGATTTATGTTCCAGATGCTATGAACATGCTGATAAGAAAGATCAATGATACAGGTTAGTCGTGGCATTCTGTTCTTGTTGTGTGGTTTTCCTGGAGCTTCTCAATACTTATCTACTACTTGTGCCTAAATATTATGTAGTCTGTCAGTGTGCCTAGAAATCTTGATGAGGGCAGATTGTAGTGATCTAAGAAATTGTCACAGATTGCAGGTATTATATTATGTACATCGTTAGTATAATTGCATTAGCATAAAAAACATTTTGCACTATGTCAATAGTGCAATTTTGCATTTCTGTGATTTGTAATTTATTTGCAATAGGAATATAGCAAATTCAAAACAGAAAAGTGTGTTTGTGCCTGCAAAAGTTTCTTCAATTAAGTTCCTCTACGTCTACTCTGCCATTAAGTTCCTTACTGGCGGCCATGTCTTCCCTGCTCAGGTCACCGCCGCGGCCAAATCTGTTTACCAGCAACGACTCGTTTGTTCTGAGTTCTGACACTCACTATGGTCAGATGACTCGTTTCTGCTTCTGCTTTAGTTTAGGGATTCACATCTACAACTGGCTTTTCCTTAGTCCTTTGGTTAGTTCAGCAGGGATAATTTTGACAAACTGATTGACATTATGTCACGACTCACGTAAAAACAACCATTGTTTGGTTAGGTCTAAGATAATATCTGTAGTGTTGGCTATTCTTGTCTAAAACAATCTTTTATTCACTACCGAAAGACCGCAATGATAATTCAGTAACCGGTAGTTTGGTAGGCTGTTATAACGACCCAAAGTTTCTTCAATTAAGCTTTTAAAACATCTGTGTGGCCAAGTTTCCATGACATTATTTGTTGTTTCTATATCAACATACCTATTTTGTTTCTGATTCCTCCCTATCTCTCAATAACGATGACAACTTCCATGGTGGGCTCTAGGTTTGCTTTGTTTGTCCAAGAGGGCACTCCATCTTTGTTCTACGCCTTTTCAATGACTGCTTCGCCATGACATTTGCTCCATGCTGCTATGGTTTTGACCATTTATCACAAGTGGTACCTTGGTCTATTAGTTTTCAGGTGAACATGCAGTATGGCACTAAATTGCCTGTCTTCTGCTTTGTTTTAATATGACTAAATATGACTAAACTGAAAGAGGTAGGTAGAGAGTAGCTGCTTATATTCGTTTACCATTTTTTTCAGTTTAGCTGTCTCAGTTAAGATGAATGTCCTTTTTTTCGCTCCTTTGCTTCTACTGATGGTCAAGGTACACATTACAACAACACCTTGCTTATATCTTTTTATCCTTCAAACTGTTACCGTTAGTCCTTACTAAGTTGTTTGCACAGGCCATGAGCATGAAAGGAGTCTTCTTTGCCTTCTTGGGAGCTGCTGTCGTACAGGTACGTTGTTCCTTTTTCTTAATTAAAAACACTCATCCTATTAAACTATTTTCAGTCTCCTCATTCACCTATTAAACTATAACGCCATGCACAATTAAATTGTGATGCCTGTTTATAGTTTAGAGTTGTCTGTGCATAGGTGCATGACACTGCCTTGTTTGTTTACACGGTTTGTTGCAGTATATGGGTGCATTTGGCACAGCTGCAGTGCCGTAGCTCGAGCCCCTCAGCCGAAGCCAATTTTCATTGCTTTATTTTTGTACTAAAGAAATGACTCTGGCTCCGTGCTAAGATGCTTAGAAGCCCTCCTTGTGAGGGGCCCAGCCCAAAGGGCCCAGCCCAAACCTGATTGTTGTCTATATAATCGGTTTTGTCTTTATGCTAACATAGTGCAGAGTTTCGTTAATTGTGCTTTGTCTGTGTGTCCCCTTTCCAAGTGCAGAGTTTGTGATACTTACATACTCTTATTATGGTAAATCAGTATGTAGTGTTGGTTTCTGTACATTGTTTTGATATGTTTTATCGTTAAATTGAGGTACCACCTACTATGAATCTTTGGCATAGGAAATGGTGATCGAGCAGCATAATTTGGTGGTCTACAAGTGCTTGGTTCAGGAACTAGGGTGTGATCCAACTATGTCTGCAAGTGGAGGCTCATGTGAAGGTTCTTTTTAGCTCTTTTGTGCTTCTAGAAATTGTATGCTCTCATATGTGTAACTTTTTGGCACCTGGCAGAGGCCTACCTGGAGCAGACCATGTTGCGGCACTACGGCGACGCCACCAAGGCGCTCAAGTCCTGTGAGGAGCTGCCGCCTGGACAATTGGGACAAAAAGAGAAGGGGACAATTACAACCATACAGAATTCGTGAGCTAATAGATTTGTGTGTGTGCTAGTTATCAAAAAAACACCCTTTTCCTCTCAAAAGAATTCGTGTGTTTGTTGAGGCAAAAACACATGATTTTTTCTTTTTCTTTATTCGTGTGTTTTCTTCGCTGAAATCACACGTGTGCTCAAACCCCTCAAAGCACACGGGTGTCCAATAGACAGGCCCCTTTCTTTTTACGTGGTAGAGATTAAGCTGTTTGACGTGCAGAAGCATATATATTGGGCCGATCTTGCGGACTCCTCCTGGCATGTGAACTGTACGCTACTGGGAGACGTGTTCTCCTTCTGCTGGGCCACAAAACGTGCACATCACTTGGGCCAAGTAGAATTGGCAACGAGATGGTGTGGTCCGAGGGCTGGTCCGGTCCGACTAATTGGACTGGGAGATTGGGGCTGCTTTTGCAAGATTCCTTTGTAATTCACCGTCAAAATCACAAGTCACGTCAATGCTCACTAGATTATGCACATCGATCATTCTAAAATTTGCGGCTTGCCAATGATCCATCCATTTGGTCGGACGTGGGTTCGGCTTGGATTCTTCAGGTTGATTCCACACCGTACGCCAAGAGAACTCCTCCCATCTTCTGCCGACTGCCATGCCCACGCCGACGCACGCACGCGCCCCAAGCCGCCAGCTGCCCAAATCTCCCTCCCAAGCCATGTGGTCACTCACTCGCCGCTAAACTCCCTCGTCGTCGGCGCAAACAGTAAACAAGTAGGATTAGACCCCGATCGATGATGATAAGATCAGATTAGCTAGGGCTGCTGCTTCTTTTGTTTAAGCGCGTGCTTTCGCCCCATGTCGGCTAATGATCCCTCCCTCCCGTGGCCGCGGGCCGGCCGTCGATGTGCGGGCGCACATGGGCTCCCACCCGGGCCACGGCACGGCGCCGCTCCGGGCCACTATAATACGCCCGGCGAGCCGGGACACGTAGGCGCTGTGGGCTGATCCTGATCGCGGGATTAGCACTGATGATGATTTGTCGGCTTCCAAGCGGTGGCCATTGGCAAAGCGATCGATCGAGCATGTTACTGCTGACCTGCCACTCTGCCAGGCGATCTAGGGGTTTAATTAAAAGGAACTCGATCGCTGGCCAGTGATCGAGGCAGACCGCCGGCTAGCGAAAGGGACGGACAGGGCTGAGAAATTGGTGTGGGGAAAAGGGCGTGCTTGGCGTGGACTGGACTGGATGGCCGGAGGACGGCGGCGAGCGAGCTGTTGGATCGGCTAGCTTCAAACTTCAAAGTGCTTAGCTTTATGTTATGTTATTAGTGATCGACAAAGAATAATCAATCACTGTTGGACCGAAACGGCGACCAGAGGGGGGTGAATGGGAGCCTCAAATTTCCTTTTAGTTTTGGGTCATCGGCTCAACCCCCCAACCTCAACGGAGAGACAAGAAGACGAGATTCCCAACTTCTATCGAAAAAGAAGTGGGTTCCCGGAACTAGATTACCAACGCCAACTTGTGACGAGTAACTAGACAAAATCCTCAAGTTGATAAGATAAAAGGGCTAAAAACTAATTTAGATAATTTTTGGGAATTTCTATTTAGCCGGAAATAAAGTAAATACTAGGACAATAAAAATATGCTACTAAAAATCTACAACTAAAACAGGTTGCAAAAAAAACACAATTAGGAACACTACTAAACCTAGAACAATTCTAGCAAAAAAGACTGAGAAAAACTAGGACGAAAATCTACTCGGACATTTTATCGAACACCTTGCGGGCGCAGAGAAAAAAGAACGAGATTGAGTTGAATTAAAGCTGTGAAATTGCACAAGCAAAGCTCGATCTAGCTACCCTGCATAAGAAGAGAAAAGATTGGCTCGAAGGCCAATTCACAGCAAGAGAGAAATCGACCTTTGTTGTAGAGAAAAGTATCAAGCTTGGACTGCTTGAACTGCTGCTGCAGAACCGCTGCTGGACTGGAGCCGCTCGGAGGGAATCCGCGCGTCTCGGAGCACGGCCTCGGAGCGAGCGCCGGGAAGCTGTGCGCGAGGTCCGCGCGAGTGTGGTCGGCCGACCGCTGCCTGGCCCGCTGCCGAGCGTGGCCTTGAATCGCTCGCGGATGACCGATGCTTGGGGACGCGGGAGGCCGCCTGCCTCTGCTGCGCGTGGACCGGCCGTGCGTCGAGCCCCAAGGAGGAGCGAGCGCCCTTGGCCTGCCTGCTGCCTGCTGCCGCACACGGCTGGCCGGGCTGAGCAGCTGCCGGTCAACTGCAGCAGGGAGCGCTCACACCGAGCGTTGCTGCCCTTGCCTGCAGAGCACCGAGCCCGAGCTGAGCCCCGGCCGCCTAGCTGCTGCTTGCACACGCCCAAGCAAGTCTCCTGCTCCCTGCTTCTCGGTAGCAGCTTGCTGTTCCCCTGCACACCACCACAAGCAGAGAAACGCACAAAAACAACCAAGATCCGAAAGTTTCCAACAAAAATCACAGAAGGGAGAAGAGATTGATCCAAAACGTTGGAGACGACAGGGGAGATTTGGAGCTCCCCTTCCCCAACGAAAATCACCACAAAAATCTCCACAAATTTGTTCTTGGACCTCTAAACAAAGAACCCTAAAATTTGGGGAAAATAAAAACGAAAATGGAAGAGGCAAAGAGGGAGGATGGCTGCCATCCTCTATATATACATCCTTATTTCTCATCCCTATTTTTTTGCCCTCCGATACATATGAGCCAAACCACTAACCCTAGGGCTATTTTGGTCGACTACGGATATTTTTCGATCCGACGGCCACGCGCCTCCTCATCGGTAGCCTTGCATCCACGCAACCTCCCCGATGCCGCCACGTGCCGCCCTTCCGTCCCACCGGAACGTCCCGCCGGGGTTTTGAGGCCCAAACCCGCCGAAACCCGCCGCCGATGGTTTTGAGGCCCAAACCACCAAACCAGCGCCGATGGTTTTGAGGGCAAAACACCAAACCTCCTCGACACGTGTCATCGCCGTCTTGATCGCCTCGAAGTCGCCAAGTCATCCGAGCTCCCCTCTGCTGCGCGCTCGCCGCCGCCTTGACCCGATCGACACGGTCCCCGCCACGCCCTCTTGCATCCGTCGATGTCCCGGATGTCGACCACCATGGCTAGCCGCCCGGGCGATCCGGTCCCCTCGGTCCAAGCCTCACGTCCGTCCCTTCACCTCCGCGGTCCGTCGGCCCGGCAAGCCGTCCTCCTTGGCCGCTTCACCTCGCCGTCGGCTACCATCTCCGAGCTCCACACCTGCACAACACGAACCAAGAGATACGTCTTCGACACACTCCACGTCTGCCGGGTGAAACATAGCCGGGCGAGAAAAAGATAAAAGAAAATAGAAGGAGAATGTTGATCGTTGACAATCACTACATCACAAAACTAAACACATGCGACCTAAATCAACCATGTGTTCGCAATCTCCCCCTTGATGAGTGCATTGTCAACATTCAACACAAAGACGTAATAAGATAGAAGAAAGCACATCCAGTGAACAAAAGCTAAGACAACCTCACCGGATAGCAAAACATGGAGCAAAGACTTGGTTCCCAAAGACATGGGCAAAAGGCTCGACACAACCAAGCTAAACAGCATGGCTAGTCCTCAAGAAGAGGTAGAACAGGCTCAACACCACTAGCAAAGCTCCAAACCAAATACTTTCACACACAAACAGCTAGACCCTCAAGACAGAGGCAAAGGCTCAACACATCTAGCTCAAAGTGCTACTCCCCCGGACAAATGCAATCACCGTCTTTGGATCTTTCTCCCCCTTGTTGGCACATGCACTAATCAAGCTATGAAATGCAATATGTCACAATGCAAAGCTTCAAGATTATATTCAACCGAATGAGAGAGTGCTCAAAGTGGTACCATAGCAACAAATTACAAGTGCTAGCCGAGCTCAAGCTAAACAAGTGATATGAAATATGGCACAAAGCATTTTGAGCAAATTTTAGTATCTTGCAAAAGGAGGTTCACCATCAAACATAGCACCTAGCACAAGTAGATAGGAGATCAACTAAGTGCTCAAACATGTAAACCGGGTGAACTACCCCAAGCGGCGTTCGACACATCATGCTAGACATTATGGCATAAACTTGTGTTCATTTTAATTCAGAGTTGTAGCGGTTCACAAGTTACAAGAGAGCATGCGAGTGGTTATCCACATTTGCCTTGCCTTACTAATCAACCATGTCAAGCCTATGCGTGAGCAATGAGTAGCTTAAGACAATGGTCCGGGTCAAACACAATGAAGTCCAAGTTCATTCAAGAGTGCAAGTGAAAGCAGTCTCTCGAACTTCAAAGTGTGGCAAAATGGACCCACTCGATCTTTTTCATCACTTTAGCTTTAGACTTCATGTTTTAGCATGGTATTATCATGAAAATCTAAGCAAGTGAATGAATCAAAGCATGAGACATAGCTACCAAGCATACACATAAAAGCTCAAAGGTTCTCAACACTCTACTCATGATAGAAGCTAGCTCAAAGGTGAACCAAG
Organism: Hyparrhenia diplandra; assembly: GCA_015847255.1. Lineage (NCBI taxonomy): Eukaryota > Viridiplantae > Streptophyta > Magnoliopsida > Poales > Poaceae > Hyparrhenia > Hyparrhenia diplandra. The sequence goes on along the minus strand of JADLZK010008205.1, from coordinate 40,086 downwards.
ATTTAATTTCATCATCCATTAATCAAGTTCACATTTGGAAAAGGTTGCTCACCATAACATACATCACATGATTAAAAAGAGCTCAAGCTAGAAGCACCATCATACTCATACTACTAAGAGCACAACCTCATTCAAATCAATATAAAAGTGAAGCTCATGATATGCAAGTATGATACAAAAAGCAAAAACAAACCTAAAACTACATCCGTACATCAACTACAAAGCTACCCCTCAAAAGGGATAGCACACGCCCAACTCTCCACGAAGCCGGGCAAAACGGACTTGGTCTAGTGGTTTCGTGAAAATGTCCGCTTAATGCTGTCGTGTACACATGTTTGTACATCTATGTCCCCTTTCTCCGGTGATCTCTCGTGAAGTGGTACCTCACCTCTATGTGTTTGGTCCGGGGAGTGAAGGACCGGGTTTTTGGCAACACTCACGGCTCCCATGCTATCACACAACAAGGGTACACGAGAAAAACTCGAGGCCAAAGTCTCTCAAAGTGGCAACCATCCACGCTAGCTGGGAACAACAAGCAAAGAGCGGCAACAACATACTCTGCCTCAACAAATGACCGAGCGACACCAGATCGCTTATGAGACGACCAAGACACAAGAGAAGTACCAAGAAACCGACAGTACCGGAGGTAGACTTTCTATGCATACGATCACCAAAGATAATCGAGTCCGAATAACCCGGTCGTGGAGAGGGTGGAAGAGGCCGAAAACCATAGGCCAAAGTCGTGGGTAAACTCAAGTACCAAGATCCTCTTCACAGCCTGAAAGTGAGGTGCGCGCGGGCGAAGACTCTTGCGCAGAGGCACACACCGCAAACCGGATGTCGGGCGCGTCGCCGCCGCCGTACAAAGAAATAACCGATCATGCTTCGCACTCTCTTTGGTCCACGCCTTCTCCATCCTTGTCCTCGCCCGGGGTCGCCGTCGTCGACATGGGTGTCGAAAGAGGCTTGGCCTCACCCATGCGAAAACTTGCGGATGATGTCCTTCGTGTACTTGCCCCCGTGTGTATGAAGATCCCGGCCCTTGGTTTGCTTGATTTGAAGTCCAAGGAAGTAGGTCGCCGCCCATCATGCTCATCTCGAACTCCCCGCTCATAATCTCTCGCAAAACTTCGATACCATAGCATGTGAAGAGCCACCAAAGATGATATCATCCACATATATCCGGACTAGGAGTATGTCATTGCCTTTTCCAAGCGTAAACAAAGTCTTGTCTACAGCCCCCATCACAAAACCCTTAGCTAAGAGAAAAGCTTTCAACCTCTCGTACCACGCTCTGGGGGCTTGTTTCAGGCCGTACAAGGCCTTGTACAACTTGTACACATAGTCCGGGTGTTTAGGATTCTCAAACCCCGGGCTGCCTCACATACACCTCCTCCTCTATGAACCCATTTAGGAAAGCACTCTTGACATCCATCCGGAAGAGCTTAAAGCCCTTCGAAGCCGCAAAGGCAAGCAAAATCCTAATAGCTTCTATGCGGGCTACGGGGAGCGAAGGTTTCTTCGTAGTCTATTCCCTCTTTCTCGACAAAACCCCGGGCAACTAATCCGGCTTTGTTTCTCACCACCACACCATCCTCACTCTGTATGTTTTTGAACACCCACTTAGTACCTATGGGATGACACTCGCCAGGAGGTGGGACTAACACCCAAACTTGGTTCCTCTCAAAGTTACGCAACTCCTCATGCATGGCATGGACCCGATCCGTCCCGATAATGCAAGGTGTTAACATCTTTGGGCTCAAGAGTGGAAACAAATGCAGAATGAGCGAAATGACACATGGCATAAGATTTGGAACGAGTTACCCTCTCGATTAAGTCCTCCAATCATGGTCTCCCCGGGGTGGCGACGCCAATGTGCCGAGGCGCCGTCTTGGCCGATGTCGCCTCCCCTCGACCGGGAGTGGGAACCTCCTCAAAGTGCGTATGTCTCGCCCGAGGGGGCTGCCCACGGGACCCCGTGAAGTAGTGGTAGTAGGGTCCGTCCGTGAATACGTCGCCGCCGCCGCCACGGGGTCGATCAGCAAGCGGTGGAGTCGCCGGGATCACCCCAGCCAACGTCTTCCTGCTCCTCCTCCACAAAGATGCTCGCTCCATCTCATCCTTTCCCGCACACTCAAACACAGAAGAGGAACAAGGCGCAGGTCTCATCGAAAGTAACCTCACATGTCTCTACAACGCGGTTAGTCTCAAGATTTAGAACTCGTAAGCATGTGAGTGCAAAGCATATCTAAGGAAAATGCCATCGGCGGATCGAGACTCAAACTTGTCGAGATTACCTTGCTTGAGGATGAAACACCTGCATCCAAACACACGGAAGTGGCTTACCTTGGGCAATCTCCCAAACCGCAGCTCATATGATGTCTTCTTGGTGAAAGCACGAAGAAAAATGCGGTTGGAGACATGGCACGCCGTGTTGATTGCCTCGGCCCAATACTTCCTCGGAGTCTTGTGTTCATCGAGCATGGTCCTCGCCATCTCCACAAGCGTCCTGGTTCTTCCGCTCAACAATCCCATTCTCACTGCGGGACATAAGGGCTAGAAAAATCGGTGCTCGACACCAAGGTTAGCGCAAAGAGACTCGAACTAAGAGTTCTTGAATTACGTGCCATTGTCACTTTGCGAATCGCTCGAATGGTCGTCTCTCGTAACTCGGTTCGATCTCAAAATCAAATCACGAGCAACCGAAAGCCTCATCCTTGCCCTCCATGAAAAACACCCAAGAGGATCTCGAAAAATCGTCAACGATCACTAGACAATACCACTTCCCACCGACCGACCTCACCCGAGATGGACCAAGCTGTGTCCATGTGAAGGATCTCTCCGGGTCTCGAGGTCATAATCTGAGTAACGGGTGGTGGGAAGCGGATACCATCTTCCCGTGATGACGAGGGGGCAAACCAAATCCTTCTCAAATTTGAGTTTAGGCAATCCTCGGATCGAGATCCATTGAACTCAACCTCGCGAGGAGGTCGAAGCTCAAGTGACCTAGTCTCCTATGCCACTTCCACAAATCGTCGGAGGACCCGGCCAACAAGCAACAAGATGTGCCAAAGCCTCGAGAAAAATCAAGACGAAAGACTTGCCCAAATGGCACAATCCAAAGAAATGAGATCATCGCGAGAGCCCAAAACTCGAGAACACCCAACCTTAAAGCGTACCTCATACCCATCCGCCATGAGCCGAGAGACGCATTGAGATTGAAGTGAAGGTTGGAGACGAGCGCCACATCCTTGAGCACAAAGTGGTCATTGATTCGATTGACCCTCGAGATAGAATCTTCCCTCTTCTTTGTCCCCTGAAAGTGATGTACTCTTTTTCGTCTTCATGGGGTGAGGCCGAGAACCACTTGGAGTTACCGGTCATGTGTCGAGAACAGTACCGGAGTCAATGAGCCACATGTCCTCCAACCCTTCCGGCTGTATCAACGATAGAACATGGGATGAGCATATGGCACAACACGGGGTTAGTAAACTTGGAAGAGTACCAAAGGTTGACCATCTTGCCCCGAATAAGCATTAGGCAAAACAAACATCCCACGCCCCATCTTACCAAATCGCTCACCACGCACAACAAAAACGTGGTGCACTTCTCTTGTCAACCTCAAATCTCCCAAAGCGAGGATCTACATTCACTCGCGAGCACGACCACCAAAGGGTCTCACAAACCGTGGCCCAAACCTATGAGGCCTCCTACCCTCGAGCCCTAGCAAACTGCCTCCTGAACCGACTGCACACCCTTCTCATACATGCCAAGTGGTGGGTGATACATGTCACGGTTCTCAAACTCCACTCGACGCCTAGCATCCCTCTTCCTCCTAAAGCAAAACTCAACCAAGTGACCATCTCTCTCGGCAATACTCACGGTGATACCTCACCTCTCTCTTGGGTGGTGGTTGGTTCACTCTCTTGGGTGGATGGTTCACTCTTGTTGTGGTTTTGGCCTTAGGAAGGGTTTCCTCAGGGATCCTGGGCAAAGTGTCAAGTGGGTTCTTGAGGTAGTTCGGTTTGGGAAGCCACACTTGTTTGGGAGGTGGAGTCTTAGTTGGCTCTTGGAGAATGCCATCTTGCACAATGGGCTTGGTAGGCTCGGGTGGAGTGATCTTGATCAATTTGGGAGTGTTGGTTGGTTTCTCACTCGAGCTCAAACCACTACCTTGACCAACCTTGCCATAAATGACTTCTCCTTCCCACCTATAGCAAAGCCTAAACCCGATGTGTCGGGTCCCCTCTTGAACCGACTCATCATCATGCCAAGCTGCGGCTCTCCACAAGACACCCAACTCAAGACAGAGCGAAGATACTTGATCTCCTCTTCGACTTTCCCCTTGTCATGCCTACAAGACATGAGCTCCAACTCCAAAGCTTCACACTTAGCACATCCCAAAGACGGTGCTATCTCGAAGTTGGCCTTCTCAAGCACGGCAAGCTTGGCGGCCTTCTCTCGCCAACTCGGATCGCAAGTCGGGACAAGACTTGCACGCACTCAACAAAGATCGGCCTAGACTTCGGATCAACGTGCTCATCTAGCAAGGCAGGCATACTTGACCGCAAAGACATGATGCTAGACATATGCACAAAGACAAGCATCACACTCCGTCTCATCGGAGACATCGACAGCTTCCTAAGCAACTCTATCTCCGTCACGACCATCTCCCACTTCTCCTTGTATTCCTTTCTCTCCCTAGCGGCACGCTTAAGCAACTTCTCTTGACACACTAGCGCACGCCCAAAGATTCAACTTCATCGGAGAGAGACTCGATTGTGGGAGGTACCTCGGAAGGAGAAGAGTCGCTGCCGTGTGGCTTGGCGTCGCTCGGTCCACCGCTCCATCGAGGGCCATGGTGCGAAAACCCCCCCTTGGAGTCGGTGAAGAAGCAAAGTCCATTTAGCTTGTCCTCGACCTTGCGCTCGGACTCCTCATCGCTTGAGGAAGATTGCCCGTCAGAAGAGTCGTTGTCGAGGTCGGCCGGGGAGGCAAGGAAGGCGTGCTTGTTGTAACACCCCCGGTGTTACTCAACTAAAATCTTGACATGTCATCATGATTATCATAATGCATGCATAATTAGAAAAATTTGAAATGCATTGAATTAAAATGAGTTTATATTTTTTAGAGATATGTTTGTGCTTAAGAAGATTTAGAGTGATTTAATTTTAAATGTATGTTTTTGATCCTAAGTGTGATGTTGGATGAGGGTTGGATAGTAAAGGTTGGGAATCTGAAATTTGAATCAAATTCAAGTTTGAATTGAACTCCTCAAAACCCTAAATTCCATTCTTTCTTTTATCCCCTTTTCTTTATTTCAAAATTTATAAAGAATTTGGGTATGGTTATTAAAGCAATTTTGTAGAGTTTTCAAAGTTGAACAAAGTTGGTATTTTGAGTTTTCAAAGTTTAGTTCAAAAATTTTGAGTAATTTTGAAAATACCAAAATTAGGGTTTTGTCCCCTTTGATTTAAAAACCCTATTTCAAAATCTAAGCAAAATTTGCAAAAAGTTTTAAAAGTTAGTTTGTAGATCTTGTTGAGATGAGCAAAAGTCATGTACAAAGTTTTTCAAGTTGTTACATGATTTTAAAAAAGTAATTTTGAATTCAAATTTCAAAATTTTTGAACCTGTATTTCAAAAGTCATATTTAGAGGCTGATTTTGAAAATCTTCCAATTATGAAAATTGTAGATCTTGAAAAATTAGCATAAGTCACTTTTGGAGTTTTTCAAGTTCAGTTCAAATTTGAGGAGAATTTGATGAAATTCGAAAAGTTAGGGTTTAGGGTTCAACAAAGAAATGATTGGAATCTCTCGTTTCTTCCTCCATACGGCGTGTCGCCGGCGTCGCCGCGTGGGCGTTCTCGCGCTTTCCGCCGCCCTCGCGCGTCACCGGCTACCTAGCCGGCCGACAACGCCATCCACCTGTCCCATGCATCCCTTGCCCTATAAAAGCCAACGCCGACGCCGGCCGTCGTCTGCCGCTTTCTCCTCCATCGCCACCGAAACCGCCTCCGCCCCTTTCCATTGCCGTCGCCCTCAAGCTCTAATTCTTCAAATTGAGAAAGCACCATCGTCTCGCAACTTCTTGCGCTCCTTTGAACCCACTCGCGCCGCCCCAAACCCACCGGAGCCGCCGTGCAACGCCATCTTCTCCGGGTCCGGTCAAAGCGCCCGCCGAGCCGCCTTTGCCGTCATCCTCGTCCGCTCGGGTGAGCCTCGAGATTAAAACGTCTTAATATTTAGAGTCGCCTCGTGGTCCCCGATCTTCGGTCGGGCGTTTGACCGTTTCGCAGCCGAGTCCGGACTCGTCGGAACGCCACCGTTACCGGGAGCGCCGCCGTCGCCGTCGCCGTCGCCGACCTTACTCCGTCCCGCTTCGACCCAACCACCTTGCCAATCGAGTCCGCGGTGAGCTCTCGGTCCTATCCCCTCGCCCCGGTTGGTCCGCTGGCGTCGCGTATCGCCGGGCGCTGCCGCCGACGAGCGGACGTTGCCGCTCCGCCGTCGCGGCGCGATCTAGCTAGGGTGCCGTTTTAGTTCGATTAAGTGAGTGGAAATGATCGCCTAGGTGTGCTTTAGGTGTTGGCGTGCTCATCGTCGCCGGGAGACGCTCCGGCGAGCGTCTCCGCCGTCCGTCGCGCCCCGCCACGTCCGCCATGGTCGCCGGCAAAAGGCCATGGTGCGTTAGGGTTTAGGTTTGGGGTGCCTTGGGATCGCGGGGCTGTGGGGAGCGCGTAGAGGTAGGTCTCGTCGCCGGGCGAGGTCGCCGCCGGGCGAAACGACCGGTCAAAGCCGGGCGCCGCCGGTCGGCCAAGGGGCGACCACCGGGCCGGCTCGCCAACGCGGGCACGGGGCTCGGGCGGCTTTGCTAACCGTGGGCGAGTCGGGCGGTTTCGGCCCGAAGGCCGGTTTTCCTTTTTCTTTTGTTTTTCGTTTTTCTTCAAATATGAATAGTGTCCAGTTTTGTAATTTTCATAGAAATTTGAAAATAGCTCCTTAAATTACGAAAATTTTTTGTAGAAGCTTCTTATGAGTATGAATCCATGAAAAATTTGAAACTTTGATTTTGAGTAGTTCTTGCATGATTTAAAAATACAATCTTTAATTGAAAAATGCATCTTCCATGATTTTTAGAAAATAAAATATTTATGCAAAAATCATGAAAATTTATTTGGTACTTGTTTTATGCTATGATCTAGCTATACAAAAAGTTTGGAGTCATTTTGACATGTTTAAATTATTTTCTATCTTAAGCTTTTTTTTTTTTTTCATGTGGGTTATAAGTTGTTTAGTGTCAAATAATTTAGGTTTTTGTGTGACTTTTGGATTGTTTTGTGAATCTTGGATCATATCACAATTAAGTGGTCCTTGAGAACTCCTTAGGCAATGGTGATGATATCTTGTAGAGTAGTTCAACAAGTTGGTTTTGTTGGGTTGCAACTTTATCGTGAAGGAAAGTTGTACTCAAGTTGTTATCATTTCATGCACTTGCAAGCATCATATTTAAATATATGGCATCATGTTGAGGCATACATTGTTTCGTGTAGTGAACGAGATCGAGGGTGTCAAGTCTGAGCCAGTCTCTGAGGAGGTTCTTTATTCAGTGGAAGCGGGTTCGGATTTCTCTGGGTTTTCTGAAGAACTAGCTTATTCCGTCAACGAAGGCAAGCCCCGGTGCATTTAAACCCTTCCTTGATATTTTAAAAGCTTTATATCACTTATGACTATGCTATGTTGCATTAAGTAATTAGGAGTTGAGTGATAACCTAATTGTTGCATTACCATCCTAATTGCTTACAAGTTGGTTTTGTTGGGTTGCAACTTTATCGTGAAGGAAAGTTGTACTCAAGTTGTTATCATTTCATGCACTTGCAAGCATCATATTTAAATATATGGCATCATGTTGAGGCATACATTGTTTCGTGTAGTGAACGAGATCGAGGGTGTCAAGTCCGAGCCGCCCTCCGAGGAGGTTCTTTATTCAAATTAAGCGGGTTCGATTTCTCTGGGGTTTTCTCAAGAACTAGCTTATTCCGTCCAACGAAGGCAAGCCCCGGTGCATTTAAACCCTTCCCTTGATATTTTAAAAGCTTTATATCACTTATGACTATGCTATGTTGCATTAAGTAATTAGGAGTTGAGTGATAACCTAATTGCTGCATTACCATCCTTGTTTATTTCAATACCATCCTTGTTAACTAGTTTATTTCGAAAATGTTTAGTGATGCTTAGCCCTGCTTAATTAGCTAAGTTTTTTTTTTATCAAAATGTGTTATTTGAGAAGATGGTACTGTTTTCGAAAAGAAAGAGATGTAGTGATGAATCTGAGATCGGACGGGGACGTGGGTTAAAAGCCGGCGGGATACCTAGCCGTGCTTGTCCCGTGTTGGTCGTTTAAGGACCGTCCGTTGTTTGGATTGTTAAGTTCGGGACTTTTTGAACGCATATTGCGCCTGAGACCTTTTGGTCAATGGCACGTCTGACTGGCAGTCACCCCAGGTCAGTCGACCCTAACTAGCCACATACTCCCGGTAAGCGGGATCTCGTGGAGCCAAATCGGGAATGGCAACCACGCGACCGGGAGTGGAGAGATGGCGGGAGTAACGTGTACCCACCCTACTGGGTCAAACCGTCATTAGGGCGGGTAGGGAGGTGGAGTACTCGCGTGCTCTCGGGTGGCGCAGCCTCGTTCCCGTTTTGGACAAATCTGAAAGAAGGTTGATATATGCAAGCTTAAGTGCTACATATGTCGTGGTGGTTAGGGGATCCCCACCGGGTATAATCGGTTCATGAATCGCCGTTGCTTCTGGTTATGGAGACCCGTTCTTCTCCGCCCATTCATCGTAGTAAATGATGGAATATGTTTTTGAGGAAAGAGAGTTGGAATAAGAAAATATGTTTGCTCTAGAATAGAATAACCTAGAGTATATGAGCTACTAATCTGAATTACAAATATTGAAAGTAAGGATTCACTTATAGTAAGCTTTTCTCGCAAAAAAGAATTCTTGATTCTTGCTAAAGCCTTACCTTGACTCTTAAAACCAAAGATTCCCCGAAGTCTTCTCTATTTTCTTTAGTCGGTAAGTCTTGTTGAGTACTCCCGTACTCGGGGTTCTTTTTGACCCTTGTTGCGGGAGCCGGTCATGAGCATGCTTGTTTTGGTCCCTCGCCGCATGACGGTGTACCAGAAGAGGAGGACGAGTAGAGTTCAACCCTCGAGCGGGGGTTGTCAATGTTTATTTGTATAATGTTACTCCAATAATTTTAGGCTTGTAATAATGAAACTTAAGTTTAAGTATTTGAACAAGTGGTTTGTAAAATTATGGTTATGTAATCCTTCCGCCGTTTACTCTGAGATATTTTGAATAAAGTGTTGTAATACCGGAGTGACTTGTTAATGAGATCCCGTTCGGAAGATTAATAGCACTTTTAGATTATTGGGAACTCGTGCATAATGATCGAGGTCTAAATGACGATGATAAGTGCATGTGGGCCCCGTAATTTAGAAGGTTACGTTACACTTGTGCTCCTTGGCACGCTTTGAGGTACTTCTTCTTGATCGCCTCCTTGTCGAATCCCTTCTTGGACTTGTACTTGCCGGAGGTGTGCTCGCGCTCCCCTTGCGCTTGTCGGAGTCATACTTGTTGGAGTAGTACTTCTCGCGGAGTACTTGTCCTTGTTCTTCTTGGGACATGCGGCGACGAAGTGGTCCGGATCTCCGCAGACTCGAAGCATCCGCCCTTGGATGGGCCGCCACGCCGACGGTTTCAAGCGGTTGTTGTGGAACCGCGAGAATCGGTGATGACTAGCGCAAGCTCATCATCCCCAAGGCTCTCCATCCGCTCCTCATCACCGCGCATACACCAAGGAAGACAAAGGCGAAAGAAATGCGGATGGGTTAGCGTAAGAAGCTGGAACCGCCCTTACCGTTTTTGAGTGCAACGTTCGGCGTAGAAGGGTTCTTGAGCTTCGCCTGGATCTGGGCCTCGATCTCGGGAAGACTTGAGCTTGCAGAGCCTGCGTCGGGTGTGAGGGTGTCGTAGTTGGCGTACTCCATGATCGCGACACCTTCACATCCCACACCTTCCGATCCGGCGTACAAAGAGCCGCGATCGCCTTCGTGCTCGCCAAGCCTCTCCGACGGCTTGTTCGCCCGCTTGTTGCGGATCGTCTCGAAACCTAGCAAAGAGAGAATTGATGGACTCGCCATCAAGTTGGATTAGGTTGTTGTACTCTCTCTTGTAGGTCTCATATAGGCGGGCCTTGACTTGTGGGGTTCCCTCGTGGTAGCTCTCTAGTGTCTTCCACACCTCACGAGCGGTCTCACAAGTGGCAACTCTCTCAAACTCGGTGTCTTTGAGGCTAGAGAACAAGACGCTCCCGCCGGGTTGTTGGCATTATGTTGGGCTATTTGTTCCTCACCCACTCGGCGGCTAGCACTTGGTAGTTCTCATCCTCGACAATCTCCCACACTCTCCAATCCATCCCCATAAGATGTGCTTGCATCTTAATCTTCCAATAGGGATAGTTGGTGCCATCGAACTCCGGAGGCTTGCCACCATAGTGACCAAACCTCTCCATGTCGCCTTCTTCGGATCACGGACCGATTAAGGTGGATATGATCCTTAACCGCTCCGATACCAATTGAAGGACCAAACGGCGACTGGAGGGGGGTGAATGGGAGCCTCAAATTTCCTTTTAGTTTTGGGTCATCGGCTCAACCCCCAACCTCAACGGAGAGACAAGAAGACGAGATTCCCAACTTCTATCGAAAAGAAGTGGGTTCCCCGGAACTAGATTACCAACGCCAACTTGTGACGAGTAACTAGACAAAATCCTCGGGTTGATAAGATAAAAGGGCTAAAAACTAATTTAGATAATTTTTGGGAATTTCTATTTAGCCGGAAATAAAGTAAATACTAGGACAATAAAAATATGCTACTAAAAATCTACAACTAAAACAGGTTGCAAAAACACAATTAGGAACACTACTAAACCTAGAACAATTCTAGCAAAAAGACTAAGAAAAAACTAGGACGAAAATCTACTCGACATTTTTTATCGAACACCTTGCGGGCGAGAGAAAAAAACGAGATTGAGTTAAATTAAAAGCTGTGAAATTGCACAAGCAAAGCTCGATCTAGCTACCCTGCATAAGAAGAGAAAGATTGGCTCGAAGGCCAATTCACAGCAAGAGAGAAATCGACCTTTGTTGTAGAGAAAAGTATCAAGCTTGACTGCTTGAACTGCTGCTGCAGAACCGCTGCTGGACTGGAGCCGCTCGGAGGGAATCCGCGCGTCTCGGAGCACGGCCTCGGAGCGAGCGCCGGGAAGCTGTGCGCGAGGTCCGCGCGAGTGTGGTCGGCCGACCGCTGCCTGGCCCGCTGCCGAGCGTGGCCTTGAATCGCTCGCGGACGACCGATGCTTGGGGACGCGGGAGGCCGCCTGCCTCTGCTGCGCGTGGACCGGCCGTGCGTCGAGCCCCAAGGAGGAGCGAGCGCCCTTGGCCTGCCTGCTGCCTGCTGCCGCACACGGCTGGCCGGGCTGAGCAGCTGCCGGTCAACTGCAGCAGGGAGCGCTCACACCGAGCGTTGCTGCCCTTGCCTGCAGAGCACCGAGCCCGAGCTGAGCCCCGGCCGCCTAGCTGCTGCTTGCACACGCCCAAGCAAGTCTCCTGCTCCCTGCTTCTCGGTAGCAGCTTGCTGTTCCCTGCACACCACCACAAGCAGAGAAACGCACAAAAACAACCAAGATCCGAAAGTTTCCAACAAAAATCACAGAAGGGAGAAGAGATTGATCCAAAACGTTGGAGACGACAGGGAGATTTGGAGCCCCTTCCCCAACGAAAATCACCACAAAATCTCCACAAATTTGTTCTTTGGACCCTAAAAACAAAGAACCCTAAAATTTGGGGGAAAATAAAAACGAAAATGGAAAATGGAAAGAGGGGAGGATGGCTGCCATCCTCTATATATGGTCCTTATTTCTCATCACTATTTTGCCCTCCGATACATTTGAGCCAAACCACTAACCCTGCGGCTATTTTTTTGGCCGACTCGGATATTTTTCGATCCGACGGCCACCGCGCTCCCTCATCGGGTAGCCTTGCATCCACGCAACCTCCCCCGATGCCGCCACGCGTGCCGCCCTTCCGCCCACCGAACGCCCCGCCCGGTTTTGAGGCCCAAACCTCCGAAACCCGCCGATGGTTTTGAGGCCCAAAACCACCAAACCCGCTGCCGATGGTTTTGAGGGCAAACCACCAAACCTCCTCGACACGCGGTCATCGCCGCCTTGATCGCCCGAAGTCGCCAAGTCATCCGGAGCTCCCCGCCTGCCCGCACGACGCCGCCTTGACCCGATCGACACGGTCCTGCCACGCCCTCTTGCATCCGTCGATGTCCCGGATGTCGGGCCACCATGGCTAGCCGCCTCGGGCGATCCGGTCCCCTCAGCCCAAGCCTCACGTCCCGCCCTTCACCTCCGCGGTCCGTCGGCCCGGCACGTCCCTCCTGGCCCCTTCACCTCGCCGTCGGCTACCATCTCCGAGCTCCACACCGCACAAACACGAACCAAGAGATACGTCTTCGACACACTCCACGTATGCCGGTGAAACATAGCCGAAGCGAAAAAGATAAAAGAAAATAGAAGGAGAATGTTGACCGTTGACAATCACTACATCACAAAACTAAACACACGCGACCTAAATCAACCATGTGTTCGCAATCACTTGACGATGCTGGAAAAGGCATTGTTATGGTATACATGAACCTGAGAATATAGTACTGCATGCATGCGCCCAGATCACCACACTGCCGCTTTGAGTGGAAACATGCATGCATGGGCTTGGTCACCATACAAATCGGAGTACTGGAATGCATGCGTGCACTGCTTCCTGTGCTTATCTATGGTTCCGAGGCCCCTTTGGACCGGAAGAAATTCAAAGAAAAAAATCGCATTTAATTAGTACATTTAATAAGTTTTTGCAGGTTGCTATGAATCAGCTTGAGAGGAAGAAGACAAGCGTGGGGATTTGTCTTTGGGCAACCAAACAAATTCATCAACATACACATATTTGTCTTCGTTGTCCAAATTGTCAACCAAGTGTGTGAACATGATGACTAGACCTAGACTTCTCAATTGATTTATGTGGATTTGTAGATTCGTTTGGCTTGGCTTTCATTAGTCAGAGCTTTCAGCAACACTTGACTAACATCACAACATTCTTTTCTTATGTATCCTTTTAGCTTTTCTTTATAAAAAAATCAAGTAAACTAGAGTAAGCTGGATCAACTCATAAATCTCAAACAAATATTGCCAAACTATAACATCGATTTCTAGTATATATCTCTAAATCTTCTATTATATCCATGGAGAGTTTGTTACGTACACATGTTTGGTTTCACCAAACGATGTAACAACTTCATCTGAGTCTTTGTTATTTTGATGAAATTTAGCATGTGGGGAACAAAGATTACACTATTCACAGCGCTTAAAACCATGCCCCAATATAAACTCCAAACAACTGAAGATTGATTGATTGTGTCATACTCCTACTCACCATCATACCATCAAACACTCTCAATGGAACAGTGTGCTGATCTGCCTACTAACCCTGGTCATTAGTTGTGTGCACCGCAAGTTGCTGTTGGCGGCTTTAAAAAAACTAGTGCCTGGATCAACGAGTTGACTAAGGGCCACTTGCCCTCAAGTGTATATTATTGAGCAAGATAATCCTATTCTACGACTGCAGGTTTTTATAAACCATGGGGGCAGCAATCAAAATCAAAATCAAACGCAAGGTCAGGTGGCAGCGATATCGTGTCATTATGCAGCGGAGTTCTGTTTACTCCAACTGGAACAGGACAAGCTTGTCAATCAAGCCATTTTGTAGCTATCGGAATGGTACTGTGTATAGTATTATATACTAACAATGTTGATGCCCTTGTATGTCAATGAGTAAATCTCATCGGATCGATCATCATTCTTCGATGAAAACAAATCGGCTTCGTTCGTTTAGTCCGAAACAGGCGGTTTCGCGCTAGGAACCGTTGCAGCGTTGTACAATTAGCGAAGGAACCGTTTGACCAAGAATAATCATTCTCAGGAAACCAAACACAACCTTAGTGGGAACTGTTAAGTGCCAAAAATATTGAAATGCACGTACTGTTTTTTCAGAAGTGTTAAATGTTTGAGTATGACACATATGTCACCCTGATTTCGCCGAAATTGTTGATGCATTTTGTAGATACAAATTTTTTTTGGCCGATTATAAGAGTACATATACAAACGTTCAATACACACTCACTCATATAAACACAACTGACTCACCACTCACGTATATGAACACATTGGAGACACTGTGCCGAGAACTAGGTAAACTTGAAAAAAAAACGTGCAATTGTACTCCAACCTGTTGCCTCCTACTGCTTCGGCGACTCCAACCTCACAAGCGCTGCAACAGCCAACGGACCACTCCTGCAGGTCTCTCTCCCGACGCCGCTTCCTTCTTCCCGTCCTCCTTGGGCAGATTGGAGGAGATGCGGTGGACTGAGGGCGTCGTCTCCAACTGGGATGACAATCATGACGACGTTGATATGGGCGAGGCGGCGGAACCGCACTACCTTCGCGCTCATCGATGCCTCTCCAACTCGCTAACTTCAACAACCGGGTGTGGCCTGAGTGGGCGTGAGTGGTCCGCGACTCCGCCCGGGCGCCGAGCCGCACGCGCCGTTGTTGTAATGGTGACCGACGCCGACATCGTGCCCCCCCACCGCACACGCAAGCGCCACGGGCGCCGGCACGCCCTAGGCGTCGCCTTCGGGGCCCTTGGAGGGGCTTGCGACCGGTTAGGTTGTGCCAAGGGTTGGAGCCGTGCGGCGCCTCCGCCACCAACGGTTGGAGCCGCGTCGCCGGGCAAATCATGCCGATGCTGCGGGTTAGCAGCGCGTCCTCCACTACTCGAGCACGCCGCGGCCCCCCGCTCAACCCTGGTCCGCGACGGCCAACCTCGCCTCACGCCGTCGCCCGTTAAAGTCGATGATTCTTGTTCGTGGTACTCGTGCACCGCGCCAATTGTTTTGGCTAAAGCGCGCCGTCGTGTAAAACTCTTATTTTCCTTAATGCAATATATGTCAACGTGCACGGTTAAAAAAAAAATTCGAAGGCACGGGGAGCTTGGACGGATGCATCATGCGTGCAGGGGTATGGGATTTGGGAGGATCTGGTTTCTGCTGCGGACGGACAGTTTCGCACCGGCCAGCAAGCAGCAGTAACGTCGCAGGAACGGGCCTGGACTACGGGATGGGTCGGTCGACGAGTGACCGAGCGTTACAGATTGGCCGCTCGGGGCGCGCCCTGCACCGCGCTCGACACGTACTCGACGCGCCCCGGGGACGGTGTCGCGCATCCGCGCCGCGCCTCCTCGAAGCGCTCCACCTGTCCCGCCGTCACGAGGCGCGGCGCGGGCCGGCATGGATACAACTAGGCAAGCAGCAGCAGCGCAAAGTGCAAGCGGAACAGACGCACCAAACCTGCAAAGCACTGCTCAGCTGCTCACCTCCTCTCTCCTCCCCTCCTATTCTTCTAGTCTAGTAGATCCAACAAGAGGAGGCAGGAAGGCAGGAAGAAGCTTTGGAGCTGTAGGAGCACTGTAGATCCAGCCAGTGGCAGATTTGGAGCGAGGGTACGTGCATGGCCAGCAGCAAGTGGTGGGAGCAGGCGGCACTGGACTTCCCGCCGCCGCAGCAGCACCAGCAGGCGCCGGTGTCCATGCCGCCGGCGCTAACCACGTCTCCAGCCGGGGCCACGGCGGCGGGGGCCTCGCCTGAGGGCGGCAAGCAGCAGCAGCAGGCGGCGGCGGGGCCATCGTGCCGCTGCGTCGGCCGCGGGGGCGTCCGCTGGGTTCCAAGAACAAGCCGAAGCCGCCGGTGATCATCACGCGGGACAGCCCGGACGCGCTGCACTCGCACGTGCTCGAGGTGGCGCCGGGCGCGGACGTGTCGGCGTGCGTGGCGGAGTACGCGCGCCGCCGGGGGCCGCGGCGTCGCGTCCTGGGCGCGTCGGGGGCCGTGGGCGACGTCGCCGTGCGCGGCGCCGCGGCGCCGCTCCGTGGCCGGTTCGAGCTCCTCTCAGTCACCGGCACCGTGCTGCCCCCGCCCGCGCCGCCCGAGGCGTCGGGCCTCGCCGTGCTGGTGTCCGCAGGACAGGGCCAGGTCCTCGGCGGCTGCGTCGTGGGGCCGCTCGTCGCCGCGGGACCCGTCACCATCTTCGCCGCGACGTTCGCCAACGCGGTCTATGAGCGTCTCCCGCTCGCCGATGCTGGCCCCGACCTCGACGTCAAGCCTGACCTCTCCACCGCGACCTCGGCTGGTGGTGGGCAAGATGTGCAGCAGCAGCAGCAGCCACAGCTGCCAATGGCGCCCTCCCACCAGCAGCAGCCTACGGCGGCGCCCATGGGCGCCGGCGGCTACGCTGACCACCGCTCGCCGCCGTACCCGTGGGGAGGCGGCGTCTGAGATGAGCCGCCGCAGCCGATGGAGGATGCATCGTCGTCCTTCGTCTCGGCGTTCTTGGTTTTCTTGGTCCTAACATTGACTAGAGAACTAGGTTTTGTCAAGGTAATTGTTGGGCTGGTACTGGTACTGCATGCAGCATGCATGGAATTGATTCATTGGAGCCCTTCTTGGGCTCCTGTAATTCCTTAAAATCTCCTTGGATTTGTGATTTTCTTGTGGGGAAATGGAGTGAGTGATTTGGCCACAGGGAGCCAAAGAATTTGGTGTATGGAGTGGAGCATTAGACCAGGTAGGCTGGCTGCAACCAAGTGTTTTAATTGTGTTGTCTGTGTGGTTAAATGAGGTGAGTGTTCTTGTTCAATGGTGGTATTTAGGCGAATCAACAACTCACTTACCACTACATCACATTTCTTTCTCTTTTGATTTGGCAACACTAGCTGTCTACAACATGTGATTAATGCCCTCTCATGAGAAATATATCTGAGATTTCGTTGCTAAATTATGCTGCTGTGTGTCACACTAGTACTCGCTATAGCTAGCCCCATACATCGATTTAATTTCATTTGATCTTTCTTATATTCCAGTGTACATAGTATTGTTGATTACTCAGAATCTTTTTGACATGCTTAGCATCGTTCTCCGAACTTCATGATAATTTGGTTTTGCTTTTGCTTTTCTATCCATCGCTTCCATTTTGCCATGTTCTATCACACTTTATTACCCATGGTACAATGCACTTTCTGATTTGTTTGCAAAATGCATGTACTTCCCTAGCTTAATTCCTATGCTAGGTTGCGACCACATTCTTTGTATTCTTCACCTCTCACATTTGGGGCCTTTTTTGAAAGCAGACACATGAAAAAAGAAGGAAAAACAATAAAAATTTACCGTGTAGAAATGTAAAAAGAAAAGGAAAATCTTAAAGTGGGAATGTCCATTCAGATGGACCGTAAGCAAAATAAAGAAGGAAAGAAATCAAAATAAAACAAATTATAAGAGGGAATATAATTTTACATGGGCTTGGAATTCAACTGAAAATTACTCTAAAATCGTGGTAGCTTATAGGGAAGTAGCAAGCCATTTCACAGAAATTTCTTAAGGGCTAAGAGTTTCATCCCTTTTTCAACGAAGATTCAATTAATTTCTTTAAACAGGTTTTAGTTTTTTTTTTAGAATTACACAAGATAACGCAGACGCCACAACATGCACGCAGCCTAGATTGGGCCGAACTCGACACGTAGATTGAGAGGTTGGTGGAAGAGGAGGAGGATGGGGCGATGGTGGTGGTGGTGGCGTCTTGCGGCGGCGGCAGCCGCGCTCTGGCGGGCGGGCGGGGCGCTTGCAGGCGGTGTGGCGGCGGTCGGGCAGGGCGCGGCGCTGGGAGAGGGAGAGGAAGAGAGATTGGGATAAAATTTCTTATTTGCTTGTTACCCCGAAAGATTACGGACCCTTTACTTATATAGCCCGGCTAGTGGGACTTGTATCTCAAGAATCTCTAAAGGTTTCCTTATAGATTGGAATACCTTTTACAAGGATATCCTATTTATTTATTTCCTAATAAGGGTCTCCCTTATAGATGAGATATCCCCTTGCACACCAAAACACCTAAAGATAATCCTAGATATTTTCCCTCTTTTTTCTCCGAATTAGTTGCCGAAGAATCCGCGGAAAGGAGGGGACGGAGGCGGGGCGCTGCGCCCGGGGGCGCCGGCGCTCGCCCGGCCTATCGGGCCTGTACTTTCCGGGCCCTATTTACTGAATCATGACACACGCACACTCTCCCCTAAGAACACACGTCGCAAACCCGACCTCTATGAGCACCTCCGAAGGACTCGAGCACCCGGCAGGTCCGTGAGATTTCCGAAGTCACCATGGACGCCTCGTCATCGACGGAACGCCGCTACCACTTAATGCACAACGCCGGAAAATCCTGAGAAAATCCCAGGAAAAGGTGCGTTCTTTTTTTTTTCGTGCCAGGCCCTTCAACCCGGGTGCCAACCGTGCTGTTCTCCGACGCTGAGATATCCATTCCTAATCGTCATTGATCTTTAGGATATCCCGACAATTTATTTATCGGTAGTTTTGTTCTGATGCTTTAATTAATATATAATATATCTGTCTCTTTCTAGAAAATCATAGATTTGAACTTCATGTTGGAATATCTCTTTCTTTACTAATAGGAGTACTAGGCACTTTATTATTTTGTTAAAAGGTACTCCGTACTACTGTATTTCTCTGTCCACACTGGTGTTTGCTGCATGCTTATCATCCCAGAGGTCTACTACGCTCAAGCTGAGCTAAGATCAAGCTTAAGTCAAACTGACGATCCTAGTGTGATCAAGCTTGAAAAAGCTTCAGTAAGTTTGAGGTCAGTGTGAGGTACCGTCCACAAATGCATTATCCAAATCTTCTATATTTTTTTTAAGAAGGCGGCAAAAAGCTTTGTCGCGATTTCTATTAGACGATAAAAAGAAAGGCAAGTGCCGACCGTTTTTGACCGAAACCGGGCTAGAAAAACCATACAAATGTGGAGGGTACCCTACTCCGCCCGCACACCTAGGTACCAAAACTACTCAACTTGCGCCACAACTAGCGCCCACTCAACTACTCGCGCCACCAATAGCGCCCCACTAACTCAACTTAGGGGAGATTTCC
Organism: Hyparrhenia diplandra; assembly: GCA_015847255.1. Lineage (NCBI taxonomy): Eukaryota > Viridiplantae > Streptophyta > Magnoliopsida > Poales > Poaceae > Hyparrhenia > Hyparrhenia diplandra. Next base: position 20,907 of record JADLZK010008205.1, on the reverse strand, counting down.
GCTCCACCTACCACTAGAAACAACAAAACAAATCGGATGGGGGAAATAAAACATGAAGATGCGCCGGGTTGGATTGGGTCATCAACACGAGCCTCCACCCACAACGACGGGTCGGATTGGGACATCGACACTAAGCACACAACACAAACTACACCACCACCACCGGGAGAGGAGTCGAAAGCAAAGCCGTTCAACCTGCGGGGCCAAGTTGTTTAACGCCGGTACGCAGCCCGCTGCAAGCCCGAGCGACTACCAACACTCCTCCACCACGGGGACCATCGCCCCCAAGCCGCACACGCATGATCGTCAATCCCCCAGCTCCAGCGAAGCGTTTGCAGCAAACCCGTCACGGCACTGATGAAAACCACTGATCCTGGCTACTTAGCGTGGGGGCCTCGCCTCACTCACCGCCACACACACTCCACTAAACCACCGCCCAGACTCGATAAAAGAAACCGCCGAGAGCACCACTTCCACCCAGCCATCACCGGGTCACCATCGCACCATGCGCACCAGCTCAAGACCTCCAAAGCACCCATGGGACCTCTCGCACCTCGCCGTCACCACTGAAGACCAAGGCGCCCTCAATGCCGCAATGCGCCGCCAACCAACCGACACCCCTGCCACAAGCTGAGATGATTCTCGAGAAGCGGCGCCTCCAAGGAGGACGCGACGCCGAAGGCGCCGCCGTCGCTCGTCCAGAAAACTGGACTGGGTTTTCACCCCGAGACTCCATGCTTAAGAACACGATGCCCCATAATGGTGTCCCCAACGGGAAAAACGACGCTCCAAGAACGCCGCCACCATTACCACCGACAACATGAATGTCGGTGAAGGCTTTCGCCCCGAACGACACCGCACCTACGCAGGGCTCATTGGACAAGCAAAGAACCACTCCCCACCGCTCCGCAACTCCCACGGCTCCGAAGATGGTTCGGTACATCATTACAATGCCACCACGGCACCGCGAGAACATACCCGCCACCCAGCCCCCGCCACCGAGGCGATGCCGAGAACGGCAACCGACGAGCCGAAGAGGGGGAGCACCACCAACAAAGCCGCCCCATCTCCCCGCACGAAGAAGATCGGCCGACACCGCCTCCCGACCACCAAGGCCGGAACGTCAGCCACATAGGCGCCCCAACACGTGGCCCCCCACGCATGGGAGCGCGCCCCGCACCCGCAGCCGCCGCCACCGCCGCCGCCGTCCCACCCCACGTGTTCACGCCCCACGCCCTCGGCCTGCGTGATGCCGGCCGCCACGCCGCAGCCCCAGCCGACCACACCACCGCTACTCACCACCACACACCAACCACAAAAACCGCAGTCCCCCACCGGCCTGCAGATCAAGCTTCACCGCACCTCACCTTGCCCTGTGCGCCCGAGTGAACCGGGCAGATGCCCATGGCCGCCCTAACTCCAAAGAGATCGACAAAGACCTCCACCACCGGACGCCCAAACCCTCCGGGCCGACCGCAGCGCCCGGGCTGATCGCCGCCTCGCCCGCCGGACCGCCGCCCCGTGTCACCAAGACCACCAACCGCCGCCCTCACCACCACCAACCGCCTCCCTCGCTGGGGATCCGGCCGAAGGAAGACAGGATCCGACCGAGGAAGCCGAATCCGTCGTCCGAGCCGGATCCGCGCCGCCGCCATGGGGACGCCGGGCCGCCCCCGCAGACAAGACGCCCGCTCACATGTTGTCGAGGAGATGCCCGCCACCGCCCCTCCCGGAAGCCGCGGGCCTCCCGGCTGCCTCCTCCGGCGGGCGCAGGGGGAAGAGCGCCGGAGGAAGGTGTGTGTGGCGGCGCTTCGGTTTCAGCCCCCGTGCCGCCCGCGGGGGAGCGCGCGGGGGCTGCTCCGCTGTATCAGTCAAAATCTTCTATATTATCCACAAAATGTTTAAGACTGGTGGATTCCAGTCAGCTACGCTCAAGCATAAGCCAAGAGCCAAGATCAAGCTTAAGTCAAACTGAGGTGCCTAGTGTGATCAAGCTCGAAAAGCTTCAGTAAGTTTGAGATCAGTGTGAGGTCCACAAATGCATTATCTAAATCTTCTATAAATGTTTAGGGCTTCCCGAACTACTTCACTCTTCTTAGGCGTGACTATAGATTAACTCGAATTACAGAAAAGGAGACTTTTCTGTATGCCGCAAAACTTTTTTATTCTAGATGTGCTATAAAAAAAATCAAATCCTAGCCATTTTTCATAGATTTTAATCTTTTTGACCCATTGTTGATGATATTCCAATAATCTTGGCTAATAGACATAAAAAAACACTATATCTTTTCTATTACTTCCACACAGATTTAGCCGTTCCCTTTATGTCCTCCAACTGCTCATGTAACGTAGATTATTGTACTATTTGTGCAACCTTCGAACTTCGGAAAAAAATCTATTCGGCTTACCCTCCAGAACAATTGCCACACTCGCAGTCTGCACGAATGTAGTCGCAGCAACCATGCAACCCACATCGCCCACACACCGAGCAACCCATGGGGGTGTTTAGTTGTGAAATATATTGAGTTCGGCTATCTTGTAGCATTTTTTCATTTGTATTTGTTAATTATTATACTACCATAGACTATCTAGGCCATCTCGTAATTTTCAGCCAAACTATGCAATTAATTTTTTATTTACTCATATTTAATGTTCTATTTATGCGTTAAAAGATTTTATGTGACGGCACTGTAGAACTTTTTGGGTGCGCCATGTTTAGATCCCTCAATTCTCTCTCCAAAATTCACAATTCATCTATCACATCAAATTTTTACCTCATGCATAGAGCACTAAATATAGGTAAATAAAAAAAAATTACATAGTTTTAATGCACACGATGAGACAAATCTATTGAGCCTAGTTAGATCATGGTAGGACAACTTAACACAAACAAACGAAAAGTGTTACAAATGTACGATGTGATATTTTTCGCAAACTCCATAGATCTAAACACAAATAAGAAGGCAAAATAGCCATGTTCTTACTTGAACTTTTTGCGGCAAAGGGGTTAACTTAACGCCCCTCAACTTTCCAGATTGGCCAGTTTAGTCCCTCAACTTTCAATTTTGGGCCAAACTCATCCTTATGCTTATATGGGGCTCCATATTAACATGAAACTAATATAAAATGTCTATTTTACCCTTGAAGTTTTACATATACTAAAAAGTAAATATATGTTTGAGCACATACAATTTATCTATCAAATTCGAATGAATCGCTTTTAAAAAGTACAAGCAGATACACTTTTTTTAGAAACTATATTTTGTGTTAGCTAAAAAATATTTTATTATGTGTATATGTATTAAGAGAGTATGAGGACATATGTTTGATCAACATGAGCTAAGGGTAAAAGGGGCATTTTGCATTTGTCTTATGCTAATATACAACACCATATCACCACAAGGATGGATTTGGCCCAAAATGAAAGTTGAGCGACTAAACTAGCCAATCTGAAAAGTTGAGTGACGAAGTTGACCCTTGCTTGCAAAAGTTCAAGGACCAAAATGGCTATTTTGTCAAAAAAGAATATATAATACCCCTCGATTAGACCCATCTCTCGTCAGATTCCTATGTGCCAAGCCACCTATTCGCTCACCGCTAACCACCTTTACAATTCGAGGAGGATTAGTAGAACAATAGAAATAACTCATATGCTTACTTAGACAATTATCTTGGTTTCAAGATTGTAGAGAATCATGGTTTTTAAGTGACAGATAAGGAATTTAGGTGAATTTTCTCTGCAAATAAGCTCTGTCTTAGGCTTGATTCGAGATTGACTTTTATCACAATCTAGTCAAGCTTAAGTCTAGTTGTAGGCACAAACTATTCTAGGTCTCGGCTTTCACCCTCTAACAAGCTCAAGCTTTTTTTTCGAAAGATCCGTTACCAGCTTTTCATTGATAAGAATGGATGAAATTCAACAAATTACAAACAACAGCACAAGGTGTGCCACACACTTTTGCTCGGGGAAAAAAATTTACATCAGTCCCAAGCCACCCCCTAACTAACAATAGGTCTAATTTACATTAAAAGGGAACCCAACCAACCCTGAATCAGGTTCAGGTTTAGATACACCAGCTGTGTAGTCAACTACCAGAGCCGGTAGAAGAAGCTATAGACCTCTGTTGCCAGCGAAAGCCCATAGCCTGGCCTCATCACCGATTGACTCCACTATTTTGTGCACTGGCCTGTTGTTTCTCTCCCGCCATACTTCCCAGATTGTCAGCGGCACCAAAGAGACGAGGCCCTTCCTTGTTTTTGATGGTAAGGTATGCATCAGCTGAACGAACCATTCTTTAACATCCTCGTAGGCACCCCAGCTTGCCGGCTGGAGGCAACTAGCCCCGATCTACAAACCCACTCTCTTCCAAATTGACCACACCAGGGCATTCAGTGAACAAATGAACCAATGTCTCTAGATTGCGCAAAACACAATTGGCAAAAGTACTCGTTTGACCATTGACGCACCTGAAGCCGAAGTCGCGGTCCATATCCTATTCTAAAGAAGTAGCCAAACGAAGAATCTGCACTTTGGAGGAGCCCTGGTCTTCCAAATTAGCTTTGCAACACTACACACATCTCAATCCCGAAAATGCAGGTATAAGCAAATTTTGTAGATTATTCGAACGCCGAGACGGCGACTGCAGCAGCACGCCCGTGGGAGGCGGGTCTGTTGTGGAGTGTCGTCGGCCGACGACATCTCGTGCTTGTCGAAGGCACGTGATGTGTTAGCGTGGGGAAGAAGAAGTCGGGGAAAGCTAGCATGGGAGAGGGTGGTGGAAGCAAGGGGAAGGCAAGGGAGGAAGCCAGCAAGCAACAGCTGCGCGAGAGGCGGTGAAAAACGTCTCCTCCCTCGGGTTCCGTTCCCGCTCGCCTCTGGCTCGCTGGTCTCGGGTTTTTCGCTTCGTTTTCTACGCACACGTCTCAGGCGGCTGCGGACGATTTTGTAGATTATTCCCCGTTCGGTGTTTTTGTCCAAACGATGCTCCAACAAAGTTTGAGGCGGCATGCTCACTCGAACTCGGTTCAATAGCATGCATGTCTTTCTCCTAGCTTGTAGTTATTCAATCTCATCTGAGTAACCACCAGCATCATCTGTTTGGAACACGAAAAAAAAACTTTTGTATGTTATAAAATTGTACGTATATGATTTCTATAGAATTCCTAACAGGCCTGAGTACGTTGATGTTCTTGGTCTTGCTAGTCTTGTTCTGCTTTTATGATAAAGCACAATTCTATAGATGTTTTGTAAAGCAGATACAGCCTGCCATTGAAGCTTCGAAAGCGAGCCATTGTGTATGTGCTTGTACAGTACTCCAGGACGACACACTCTATCCTCGCCTTCCATTCCGTTTCCTCGCTTTTGATCAGAGAAAGAAAAGATGATCAGCGGCTCTACGCACGCTGTCAGTGCTGGAACTCTTTACCTCGGACACTGCGAGAGACCTGCAACTTTACAGTACAACACAGGTCTCAAAGCAACGGCAGCAGAGTTGAACTGTGCCAAAGAGCAAAGACGGCCTTTAGTTCCTGAAACTGGAAATACAAACTCACTATTCACCTATCACATCAAATCTTTTGCCTCACGTAGGGAGCACTAAATGTAGGTAAATAAAAAAACTAATTACATAGTTTTGATGTACACGACGAGACGATTCTTTTGAGCCTAGTTACGCCATGGTAGGACAAACAAACGAAACGTGCTACAGTGACTTTTGATTCGGAACAGTGTTTTTTCCACCTTTTCCCACCAACTAAACACAGCCCTAATCGATCTACACATGAAAAAGCTTAAAGTTTTGCTGAGTTTTGAGCGATTTGAGCTTTGCCGCCGAAGATGCCATCGCTGCTGGGTTGGGTGCCCTGGGTCAAACAAAGAATGGAGTGTGCTCGTCGGACACGAAAGGTAGCAACAGCTGCCTGCAGCAGCAGTAATAGTGGTGCGCCGCTGGGAGCTTGGGCTCGATCGCCACGCCTGCCAGAAGATACTGCTAGGCCATGGCACATTGGCAGTGTAGGTCAGGGGGCTAGGCTGGGGGAAGGAGAAAGAGGAAGGAGTCCAAAGATTTGGTGCATCAGGGTCCCAGATTGACCGAAAGATTCTGCAGCTTTATCGATCCGCTCCGATGGTTTTCGCCGTGTTCCATGAACTGTATGCATGGGGGCCGTCCTCAGTGGCTGCCTGTCTCTTCCTCCTTTGCTTGTTGCTTCTTTCGTCCTCAGTGGCTCGCCGAGTAGAGCAGCAGGAGTATCGGTGCGTGCAGTGCAGGTGCAGCAGCCAGTGCCAGCGTGCTCCTGTGGCTCTGTGCAGCTACTGTCCCTGCCGTGCTGCCCCCCCTGGTTACTGCTCCCTCTTAATCTGGTGTGCCTCGGTCAGTCGGTCTCTTGACTGCCCCAGAGTTCACACTGAGACTCTGCTGTGCTGTCATGGCTGTGAAACACGAGAGAGGAAGAGGACGACACAGCTGACTTTAATTGAGTTGAATCCAATGACATCCAAACAACGGAAACTTGACTTTCATCTTCGACGTACCACGAAAAGTGTGGTTTAGTCCAGTAGGAGTACAGCATACCACAGCAAGCAAATTTGTTACGCCAAAGAAATTAGTTACTTTCAACATAGTAGTGATTCTAGCGAAGAGGTAAATGACCATTCTACCCTTGGGTCTTGCTATGGTAAGAGCAACTACAGAAGCCCCAAATCAGAGCCCCAACTTTTATTATGGGGGCTCTTCTCTAGTTTTGTTGGCCCCCTACTTTACAATCGCTCCAGCAAAGGCCCTTAAACCAAAACCCTCAAAAGCATGGAAATAGTCACTTACATGTGGAGCCCATACGTCATTGAGAACAAACACAACTGTCCGGACAAGCGTAGGGCCGAGGCGACGGGGCGGACCCCTGGCCGTCGCGCCGTTGTCCAGCCCGGGACTAGGAGCCATGCCCATGCGGCGGGTGGCGTGTGGCAGCAAAGTGGGGTCCTAGCAACACTCACCGGAGGGGCGGGTGGGTGGCCACACTCGAGGAGGGGAGGCGGCGGGCGGTCGTACTCGCCAAGCGGATACAACCGCTCTTACGGCTCCGCACGACGTTGGAGCAAAGTCAGATGAGGGCTGGACTGTTGGGCCAACAGAAATGGGGTCTGAGGAGAGAATTTGGGTGCGCAGCCAAATTTTAGATCCATAGTAGGGGTCCTGTTGGAGAGAGGTTTTTGGCCTGAGCCCCCACATTTAGCTATGGGGCTTAAGTAGGGGTCATGCTGGAGTTGCTCGAATCAATTTATAGTTGAGAAAGAAAGACCGACAATGAGGTTAAGTTTAATGTCAATGGGTGCACAACGGATAAACAATTTAGATCGAATGTGGACATGTGTCATCTGTGACCGTAGACATAGAGCTTCCTCCTTTTGTTCCTAAATATCATCTCCATCCCAGTTTGTTTGCCGCTCGGGAAGCGTGTTTATGGGAGGAGCATAGTTCCCTAACGACAAACAATACTAGTGTTATTCCCATGTCTCAATATTTGTTCGAAACTAGCCAAAACATAAAAATTGTCATTCTCAATATGTTTACCATCTTTTGTATTCTTTATAATTGTTTGGATCGGTGCCAAAGCTCGCCACACCACTGCTCGTGGCGCCGCCACAAAAAGTAAGATGTTTGGTTCAAGATTGAGCTTTGGCATGCACGCGAATATACAACGCAATTTCTGTGTGGCGACAATTTCCTCCGCCTCCGCCACAGCTTGACAAACGTTTGGCGTGGCAACCGGTGACCTAAACTAAACAGGCCCAAAATACAGAAAAATCACGTACAGCCGTTTTTGTTTTGTGTATTGTATATAATGCCGTTTTTGGGTCGTTTTCAGCCGTTATTACCCTAGATGTTTGGAGGGCGCACCGGCAGAAGAAGATGATAGGCCTGTGTGACCTGTGAAGTGTGAAAGTGAGGAGGTCTTTGACTCTGGCTTTGACCATATCTGCCCAGTCGGCCTTTGAAACCCCTCTGTATCTGTGCGAGTCAGCATGATGCGTGACTCTGCCTCCCTGTGCCTGCTGGCTGCAATGCAGTACTCTGCTCGTGCATCACAAGCAAAGCTTCGTGAAAATTGACGCAGGTCACAGGGTGAAAACGAACTGACGCGGTCGGTGAAGTGACCAGTGGTTGGACTTTTGGTTGGTCCAAGGTTTTGACGACATGCATGCATGATGTTAGTGAGGTGACCTTCATCTTCTGCCTGCTAACTTTATCCCCTTTTAATTAGAGGCTGTGATAGAGCTAGCTTTGGTGTGCTTTGGATAATTAGATCGAGTTTCTTTCGATCGCCAAACCGGTCAACGCTCAACAGTAGACGAAGATGCAACAGTAACGGCACTTGCTAAAGCAGATGCGCGTTAGGGGTGTCTGGATTGGTCTGCTCCATATTTTCCAGCTCCACTACATATTTTTTTTTTTTTGTCAAATGATTTTAGCTCCACGCACACAGTTCAAGAAAAAGTATGGAGTTGTGAGAAAATCTGAAGAGGTGCCCTACATACTTCAGGTTTTTATGAAGATACTCCACCGTGAAGTTTGTGAAACAGTCTCAAACACCGTCTCAGTGTATACAAGCATATATACAATTTTTTCCCCTTTCTACTACTACGGGACGTTAAACCACAATAGAGGACACACAAGAACTGCTTGGCCCGTTTCACGCAACGGAGGCCCATTTAATTAATTGTGTTACCTGTGGCCCATCCGCACGGGATATGGATTGACCCAGTAAGTACCCAGAAGGCCAGGAGCCCAGGACTGCTCCACAACGTTGTCCATTTGGTTCGTGGCCTGGCCTTGTTGTCACTTTTCCAGTAAATTCTCTAAATTATGTTATGCTTTCGTGGCCTTTTTTCTTGCTTGTGATAGAAAAGCCTCACCTTGTTGTGTTTTTACCTGATTTTGGAACATGCTGAAAAAAACATACAAGTTGTATTAATAACAAGGTTAATGTTAGCACCAGGTGGCAAAAACTTTGTGATATAGAAGAAGCATAGTGGAAGTGCATCCAATCCTATCCTATCACGAGCTTTGATGAATTAATGGTAGTACAAATAAAGGTCTAATAAGAGTTATGAAGCATTTTAAGCGTTTGTCATGGTGAAAACTGAAAGGTGGAAATGGATAAAAAGAGACCTCAAAATTCATATACGTTAAAAAGCTACGACAGACGGAAACGAAGTCAACTAATTAGAAGCACCACTTTATAGATTCTTTTGAATTTACTTGAGTACAGGAAAGAGGGATCGAAATCTAACCCCAATTGGCCTTGTTGTCTGTCTTCGTCTGTGTTATTAGATAATATAACATCATGAGGGGACCTCTGATTGTTAAAATGCATAGCAGAGCTTCTACCTTAGTTTTGGAATTTCTTTTTAAAAACCTATTCACTTTAGCACCCTCATCCATAGAAACCATTGGGTTACTGGAGAAAAAAATAGAAAAGACCAAATGCATGTACATCACACATTTTTTTTAACGACTTGTGGGTTTCAGTCATCTATCAAATCATCCGGGGATTACAATTTGCAAGTAATGCCAGCTGGGCAAACTAGCCACCGCCCAGCCCTTTGCATCACCTGTAACTTGCTTAGCTAAAGAGTGTGCAACTCTATAACAATCTCTATTGATGAAAGTAAAATTAAAATCTTGGATCGTTCAGAAAGGAGTCTTGACGAAAACGCCAGCCTCCCCTCCGGCTGGCGGGCCGACGCGACGCCCTCCGCCGCCACTCCCATTCCCTCCGGCCGCCCCGCCGCCACCGGGAGGGGTCGGCCGGAAGCCCGTCGGCCCCTAGGGACGGTGGCGGCGGGTCTTCCGCGCGGCAGCGGCGATGAGTGTCCGCTCGGGCGGGAACGGAGCTCGGCGAACCGCTGGCCATGGTGGTGATGGTGGGTCTTGGCGGCGGATCCGGGGCCCTTGTGGCCGATCCGGCGTGTCCGCTCGATCGGATCTCTGCGGGCGAAGCGGGTGGAGTCGGGGAAGGCGGCGGCGTGCGTGGACGCCCGGCGGGCGGAGGAGGTGCGTCGGCCCGGTCGACGACGGCGGTGCACGCATCGGGCCTCGCGCTGGTGGTGGTCTTGTGCCCCTCCCGCCCGCGCCGGGCGCGGGATGTACGGGTGAGGGCGGCGCGTCCCGGCGTCGCCGATGGTGGTGGTGGTCGGGTGAAGGCGACTGCGCTCGGGGGAGGTGCATGGCGGGCGCGCAAGTTGCTTCATGGCGATGGTTTGGGCCCCCCCCCCGTGCTCCAGCCCGGGGTCAACGGCCAGCGGCGGTGGTGAGTGGGCTTTTTGGCGATGCCGTGGTGACATGGCCGGCTGGGAATTTGGCACCCCCGCGGTACCATGGTGGTCTTGTCCGGTGGTACCATGCCCCGGCATGGCTGCTCTTCTCCGCTATGCCTACGGGCGCGGGGGCAGCGACGGGTTCCCTCTCCCTCTACTTGCCCTCTCCTTCTTCTTCATGGTGGCTACTCCGGCTGTCATTTGGGGTGCATCTTTGGCGTTGGGGGCGGTCCTCGTCTATGTCGTCCCTCCCCTTGGCCTTGATCGGTCGGGGGAAGTTGTGGTGAGGACGGAGGCTTCGGCGTCGTTGGGGCACCGGTCTAGGACCTATTCTGTTCGGCACCCCCATGGCTGGTCGGCACGGCCGATGGATGGGTGTGGCGGTGGGTGGTGCGGCTAGTGGGCGTGTCTACGGTGGCGGAGGTCGGTCTTCGCATGTGGTCCGATTGGTGTGGTCTTTGGGCGCGGCTGCGCGGCTTACTTAGCGTAGGCTGGCGCGTCGACCATTCGGTGTGGCTTCGCAGTCGGCAATGACGGCGTTGGTGTCCTTTGGGGACCTGATGTCTTGGTCGGGGTCGTGCGGTGGGTATTTTGGGCGAAAGCCTAGCGACGGCGACACCTGCGGGTGTCGTTCTCCCTGTTGAGGGCGTCGTGTTCCCTGCAATATCCACGGGTGAGAACCCAGTCCTTCTTGGACAAACGACGGCGGCGCTTTGGCGCCGTTTCCCTCTTGAGGGCGTCGTTGTGGATTTGGACCCTGTCCTCGGGCGTCTTGTGGCGGGGGCCTAGCTGTCGTTTCGTTGTTGTGCCGGATGGGTTGTGCTAGTGGTGGATTAGGAGTAGTTTTGCTTCTTTTGCTTTTTCCTTGAAGTAGTTGTGCCGTGTTGATGTCCCAATCCAACGGCTCGTGTCGATGACCCAATCCGACCGAGTAGTTCTAGTAGAGTTGAGTTGAGTGGGCGTCGGCCACCTTCAAGTGGCGGCGTGAGTTGAGTGCACTACTACATAAAAAGAACTTAGGTGGCGGGCAAACTAGATTTACGGTGGCGGTTTTTACGCCCGCCACCGCCCGAGGGTCACGGAAAATAGCGGAACTACGGTGGCGGTTTTTTTGCCCGCCACCGTTAATAAAATAAAAAAATAAAAAACCCTAAAGCCCACGGAAGCCCATCCGGGGCCCGGCCCACGAGCCCATCCATCGCCGCCGTCGTGGTGCCACCGCCCCGCCGGGCTGGTCGCCGCCGCCGCCGCTAGATCCACGCCGCCGCCGATCCAAGCCGCGGGACGCCACCGAAGCCGCCAAGATCCTCCTCGCCGCCCCAGGCCTGGATCGCGGATCCAAGCCGCATCCACCGAACCGCCGTGATCCGCCGGATCCGGCCACCGCGGGGCGGGACGGCGCCCGGGGAGGGCCTTTCCGCTGCCGCCCGCGCCCCGCTGCACCCCGAGGAGGCCGCCGCTGCACCGCTCGAGCGCCCCGCGACGCCGCCCGTCGGAGCGCCACCCGCCCGCCCGCCCGCGGGCGCCCGTCGGAGCGCCACCCCGCCGCCAGCCCCCGCGGGAGCCGCCGCGACACCGCCGTCGGAGCGCCGCCCGCACGCCAGCTGCTGCGCGCCAGGGGAGGAATGGGGAGGGGAGGGGAGGGAGAAGGCCGGGTTGATGTGTCGGGAGGGGGCGGCCGCGCGTGAAGAGGCGGTGACGGGCTCGGTGTTAGGGGTTAGAAGAGTGGAGTGTTCTTTTATACACTTGATGTCATAGTGGGCTCAAAGGTTCTTATTGGGGCTGAGCCACTGGACTTTCTTTTCCGTGGCGGGCGAGTTATAAAACCGCCACGGTTAATCGATTTACCGTGGGCGGACATTATAACTGCCGCGGTTAATCAAAAATAACCGCCACGGTTAATTAAGGTATTTTCCGTGGCGGTTTCTCAAATGCCCGCCACGGAAAATCAAATCAACACCATGCAAAATCAATTCTGTAGTAGTGGTGCTGATTGCTTTATCAAGTTTGATGCTTGTGTCGATGTCTCAGATCCGACCAAGCAAGGAGTTGAGTGGGCGCTAGTCGTGGCACGAGTTGAGTTGACTTGGTACCTAGTTGTGCAGGTGGAGTAGGGTACCCTCCATAATTGTATGGTTTTTATGGCCCGGTTTTTCAGTCAAAAATCTGGGCTGACACTTGCAATTTTTTCTTTATTCGTCTAATAGAAATCGCGGCAAAGCTTTTGCCGTCCTTTCAAAAAAAAAAAATTAAAATCTTGAAAGCCAAGACTCAGCTCCTGGATCTCTGATTGTCGCCAGCATTCCATAAATTCAGCAGCTCCTTGCAATCACACATTGTTGTTAATTTTAATATACACGTTACACGTATAAGGAGCAATCACAGCCTCAACTTCACTGGCTGGCATATGAACTGATCATTATTTCACACCAATCATATAAATCTAGGTACAGTTATCACACTAATTAGTAAGGCTATACCAAACCAAAAAAGACAAATGAAATGATGGAAAGATATAGGTGGGGGGGACACTATAGACGACACTAAACCCTACCATCATTCACAGGACGTACGGTAGGACGACCTGCTCTTGATGAACTCGAGGCAGTCGGCGATGGCCTCCGCGTAGAAGGAGCTCTGGTCTCTCTCTGGAAGCCGGGCGCGACGACATTGCACCGGCCCTGATGACGCTCTCGTTGCCGACCACCTGCAGGCCCGGCCTTCGGGTCCGCGGCGGCACCTGAGTTCCTCCACGCCCGGAGGAGCTGACCGACGATGCTGGACAAGCGCAGGCGTACCCGGAGCAGCAGGCGCAGCCGGACGCCGCCATGGCGCACTCGCAGCCCCCAGCGGCGGCCGCGCCACATTCCTATCCTTCGGCCTTGGCAGCTCGCCTGCTGGCGGATCATGGACTATTGCCGCCGTTTATGCAGAGCTTAGACAGCGCTGGTGATCAAATGGAGCAGTGTACGCGTTTGCTTGGAGAGTTGAGGCGATCGAACTATGCTTTTATACAGTGGCACGGCCATGGGTAGCTGATGTAGTGTTAGTTCAGGAGAGTAGGTGACCAGGTGCAGGTGGTAGGCCAGGGTGTGATGCCGGACGTACACGCAGCAGATGGACCAACGCACGTAATCACCGTTTCAGAAAAATGTCGCCGAGCATTTGGAGCTATATGTACGGTGACTCGCGCGAGAGCTACTGAAATTTTTGAGGACTATTCAGCATTGTTTAGTTAGAAAAGATGGATCAATGCCACGTTATTCATCTGGTACCATGGTGTTGGAAATAATGACCTCTTCCCTTCTAACCGCAGAGTCGATTTATGAATGTGTTTGGTTGCAATCTCAAGATGTTTGTTGTACGTGCCAACAGGTTAAGCACACTTTTTTTTTTTCCGGGTCTTCTATCCATATTTTATGATCGTAGGGGCCTGGCTACGCAGATCGGACAATGCCATAGTAGAAGATGCAACCATACGGAGTGTTGCCGACCATATATAGGACCACGGAGCGCTGGATCCGACCCCATCGATCGAGGATGGATCCGGCGGTTGCCACCACTGACCGCCGATGTCTGGCCATGGAGATGGACAGGGTCGCCGCAAAACCGCCACCCCCCTACGCCCGATTCGGCCCCATGCATGGGGTGGATCTGTGGGGGGTTGTTGCTGTTTCCCGATAGGGAAGGAGTGGGGTGGAGGGGGGGCCGCCGCCGCCGGTAGGCACACAGACAACCCGAACGCAACCATCATCAATGGAGGAGATCCGAGCACACTGGCACACGGATCCGCCCCTCCACCGCCGACACTCACGAAAGTGAAGAAGGTGGAGGGGGAGGTGGAGGAGCTGAGAGAGGAGGAGGAACATGTCCTCTTTTTTTTTTTCTTTTTTGGGGGTTCTGTCACTCGCCATGCCACAATGCGCAAGTGGGCGGCGATGACGGACGGGAGGAGGGACCCTAGGGCGATAATGAGGTCGCCCCCGAGTCACCCGTGTGAACACACTGTCCTACAGATTATAAGTGGTAGGTTAAGCATGCTCAACAGCAAAAGTATTGGGATCAAGGAGACGATCTAAGGCTTCTAAGCTAGTACTACTCATTAGCAACCAAACTTTGAAGTCCACAACCAACAAAATGAATGAAATCGCCATGCCATGCAACATAATGCAAGTTTGCCAAGCTGGCACTTGCTGAATTTAGGCATCATATATTGCGTACGTATGTACGGAGTATAGCATAAACATTTTGCCATGGAAAAACAGCACACGTACTGTGCTGTCCACCAGCCGCGAGTGAGGACAAGTTTCACAAGGCAACCGATCGGACGTACAGGAGCTTTGGCCGCGAGCTATAGCTCGACAGGTAGCTAGGCCGGCCGCCGGGCACGGCGCGCGGCAGCTAGCGCGACGGCGACGCGGCATCCGCCGGTAGCCCGCGCGCGCCGATCCGGCTAATTTCTCCACGGGAACAACACGGACGTTGCCAGGCAAGAGAGAGATGCTGCATGCCGGACAAGCGCAGGTGCCCACGGCCCCCTGCCGCGCACAACACAGTGCATGCATTTTGCCCCTGGACCCTGTCGATGGCTGCGTGCGGCGGTGGGTGGGCAAACACGAGCTCGCCATCGCTTGGGTGGGCGCTGCCGCGGCGGCACCGTGCCGGACCTGTGCCGGACCTGCGCGACGCATGCGTCCGCGTGCGAGACGTTTTCCACGGCCCCACGGTGAACTTGCCCCGTTGTCCCGGTTCCCCAGGACGTCGCCGATTCATCATCATATCGATGGGGAGACGAGAAGCTGCACTAGTTCGCACGAGCAACTTAAAAAGTTACAGTGCTCGTACTATAAACGATGTCCCAAGCAGGGATTCCTGACCTAGTTTACCTGTACGTGTAGGTGTGGAATAATATTTGGTGACAAGTCATGTCAAGCATATGGAAGAAAAACGTGTCATCGTCTTGTCATTTTTGGCATCTTAGACCACGGAAATTGCGAAACGACAAAACCGGAGGAGGATGCTGATTTCAGCTGGTCATGGTGGTCAAAAAGAAAAAGGTGAGTGCCACCCGTGAGCTGGATGGATGCCCTGCTGATCTGACATGTATAATTCCTTCCGTTTGTATTAACTTAGAATTCCATGTTTAATTTAGGATAAGACTTTTTTTTTACCATGTTTCATTTATTAGTAAAAATACGTTGAGTAAAGCCTTGTTGCTACAAAAATTGACTTGTAAGCAATCACTCCATTCCAAATTACAAGTCGCTTTGATTTTTTTTAGTCTATCCATTTATATATGAATGAATCAAAAAAGTCAAAATGACTTATAATTTAAAATGGAGAGTAATATTGGAAATGGAGAGAGCTGCCATGTAGCACATGGTTTAGTCATCTTGTTCTTAATCACTCATGGATGAGTGTGTACATCCGTACAAATTCAAAGGGAACATTGCTGCATCCTAGCCCCTACATCTTGAATCTCGACGACTTCGTATGTCTCTGAACATAATGAAGCGCCCTGGCTAATGGTTGGGCATAGCTAAAAAATAGCTAGCCAGGGTGTATAGATCCCATTACAATAAGGATTTAATGGTCCAAGAGGAAAGTAAATTGGGCTCTAAAAGTTCAATGCTAGCTTTAGTTTGTGCAAAGTCTAAACTCCCACAACACAATGGCAACCTAAATTTTGCTACAAAAGCACACTAGGTAATCCTTAGGACCGCTTAAGCTAAACAAGTTCGTGGCAAACTTCACCAAGACTAGGTTTTGCTCCTCTTCGCAAGTGAATGACCATATTCTCCACTCTGAAATGGATGGCGGGTTTCAAACCATGTACACACGTCCTCAACAAAAAAAGAATAATTACATTACTGCCCTTGTTTTCAACTCTAAATGTATGTTTGCCCTCTTTTTTTTTTAATTAATACAACAATAAAACCTATGCTAAGCACTCTACCAATAAATAGTTGGCATGCAATGAAACTTGCACACAACAAACTAAAGCTAAGATGAGAAGTAATGCAAGAGCGAAAGCAAGGCAAAAAAAAGACAACTGTTTTTTTTTTCTCCCCTTGGTATAGGGTTTTGCCACAACACCTAATCCATGTTGGGACAACAAAGGTCACCAAGACTAGGTTTTGCTCCTCTCCACAAGTGAATACCCATATTCTCCACTCTGGCATGGCAGGTTTCAAACCATGTACACACCTCCTTAAAACCTATGCTAAGCACTCTACTAATAAATCCCAGTTGGCATGCAAAGAAACTTGCACACAACAACCTAAAGCTAATATTCTAGAAGAAAAGTAATGCAAGAAATGAAGCAAAGGCAAAAGGACAATTCTGTTTTTTCTCCGGTTGGTATCTAGTTTTGCCTCAGCACCCCTTAATCCACGTTGGGACACCAAACGTCATGGAGGCATTGTTTTGCTCCTCTTGACAAGTGAGTACACATGGGTTTTAAACCATATACACCTCCTCAACAAAAAAGACGATCCTCGATCAGCCGTCTAAGTGATGGAGTCATCAACAACAACAAGCCTTCAATAGTATCTCAATGAAATCCAAGCAAGACCACCGGTAGCATTTAAGGTTAACTCTCAATATTTACTTCTTGGAATGGTGTGAGGACCGAATGACCCCAAGAGGGAGGTGAATTGGGGATTTAAAGATTAACCATGACAAACCTTAGCCTATGCAATTCTATCACACCCCATTTCTAACTCTTGCGCCTAAGGACAAAAAAAAGATTCACAATGATATCAAGTCCTTATGGCGATCATATACTAAACACTTCATTCGTAAAGGGGCGAGGGAAAAGCTTAGCTAGCCTACCCTGCTGATGAGCAACTCGTGTGCAATAGTTTTGATTGGTTTTTGCCAACTATGGATTGTTTTGTTCTTGCCTTCTTCTTTTGTTTGTGATAGCGAGAATATTTTTTTAGGATGACAAATCTGATTGTTTTGAGTAGTTAAATAGCAGATCCTTTTGCAAACTTACTCCTAATTACTAATGTCTCTTGGATTTCGATGTAAATCATCCGATAAGATATTCAATAAAACATCAATACAGAGATCCGTATTTTGTATCCAATTCTACTGCGAGATGAATGTATATGAATCGTCCTTTTTTCACTACTATTCTCTACCCAATTCTAGATCTATATTTAAAAACCAATATTAAAATGCAAATACTGGGCTATCCGAATTTGATTTGCACGTATGTCCGGTCCCAATCCATCCATCCTTCTCTTTTCGGCGCAGAGAGGAGAGCTGAACGCATGTGCTCCGGCAGCTCAGTGACGTGATCCTAAGCTCGTCTACCTCTCTCACCTACTCCATCCGTCTCCACCGAAGTCTGTCACCGATTCCGTCTTGTCTTTTTTAATCTTCGCCTTATTCAAATTTTTTGTATAAATATAATTTATTTTGTTGTGACTTATTTTATCAATAAAGATACTTGAATATTGATTAATTTATTTTATAATTTTTATAAATATTTTGAATAAGGCGGATGATCAAACATGAAATTCAAAAGTCAAAACGACTAACCTTCTATTTAACGGAGGGCAGGAGTAGGTAGGAATAACATAGGATGTCCTGTCCTCCAAGGACAAGGACAAGGAAATCTGAAAATGCCCATGTTGTCTTCGTCCTGTGGACTGTGGCCTACTACATAGAGTAGGCACTAGGCAGTATGGCAGTAGTCGTAGGCTAATGATGTACGCCGCACGCACGACTAGCGGATGTACAGTAGTGTACAATATATTCCGCGGCGTGAAGAGCGGCACCTCAACGGGAGGCGTATTATTTTTTCTGACGCTAGGCTTGACGGCGTCCGCTTAACATTCATGACAGGAAATTCGGTGGGATGTAACAACATTAATTGTTCTTTCAATACAAGACTCCGTGGTAATTTCGTCAATCTTAAAATCTACCGGGTTTTTTTTTGAAGGAATCTTAAAATCTACCGGTTGAATGGATGCGGGTGCTCTATTTTGTTGGATTTATTTAGTGTCTTCATCGATCTTGAGATTGTCAGTCTCGGCCTTAGTTTTTCGAATGCGCTCTATGATGTAATCTTCTACTATAAAGCGTCACTTCTTTCTATTTTTTGGACCGGCGATTAACAACCAACAGATCCACGAGCGGAGGGTCCAGATCAAAGTTTGTGCTAATGGTGCCACAAGCCGTCCCGCCGCACAATCTCACGCATTAAACCCGCGTTCGATTCCCGACTCCCTACGGCGTGAGAACCTAAAAACACAACGCCCGGTAGGCCCTAGCGTCACCACCACCACCAGCGGCCGGGATCCCGCGGATCTTAATCGGCGGCGATCATGGTGCTTTCGCGATCGGGCTCCGGCGGCGATCGCATCCACGCCGCCCGGATCGGTCGACCGCGAACCTCAACTCCTCCTCCGGCGCTCGACCCCGATCTCCGGCCGAGGTCATCTCACGGCGGGCGCGTTAAAGGGCGGCGCCACCGTCCGGGCGTCCCACCATCAGATCATCGCGGCGTCGGCGCCGAGTCGGAGGGTAAGCGTAAATCGTTCCTCGGTCGCGGTTGCCTGATAAGCCCGGCAACAACGAGGCCCAACCGCAGATCAACAGTACCGCCTTGGCACGATGGGGAGGCGTTGAGGACAAAATCTCTACTATAAAGGCGCTATGCTTTCTATTTTTTGGACCGGCGATTAACAACCAACAGATCCACGAGCGGAGGGTCAGATCGAAAAGTTTGTGTAATGGTCTTACACAAGCCGTCCGCCCGGCACAATCTCGCAGCGCATAAAGCCCGGCGTTCAATTCCCACGACTCCCTACGGTGAGAACCTAAAAAAAACACAGCGCGCCGGTAGGCCTAAGCGTCACCACCACCACCACCGGCGGTCCGGTCGAGGATCTAGCTGGCGGCGATCATGGTGCCGCTGTCCGGGCCTGTGGCGTCGCATCCACGCCGCCCGGATCGGTCGGCCGCGGCTCCAACTCCTCCTCAGCGCCCGATCGATCTCGCCAGCGGGAGTCACCTCCACGGCTGGTGCTGCGTAAAGGCGGCACCACCGTGGCGCGTCCCCACTGCATCATCCTTGCCGGCGCCGGAGCCCGGAGGGTAAGCGTCGTCTGTTCCTCGGTGCGGTTGCACCTGATCGCCCGGCAACGACGAGGCCCAGCCGCCAGATCAATGGTACCGCAGCACCTGATGGGCGAGGGCGTTGAGGACAAAATCAAGGTAAATTAACGTGTTTATTATTGTTTTTCCCGGGTTGGTTCATGTCGTTTCAAACATCAATGTTTATCGATCGTCTGATAAAATTACTTCACACATTGCTAGCGATTCTCTTTCTGTTTGCGCGGCGAGGTCACGAAGTGCAGGACGACCAGGCCGCCAAGGTCACGTCCTTCTTCAAGGAAGAGAACATGGACGCCGGCCTCCTCCCCAACCGGTATGCATGTGCCTTCATAGCAATACATTTGGGCGCCGCCCGCCGCAGGCCATCGCGGCGGATCTGATCACCGGAACTTCAGTCGGCCCAACTGTAATCTCGTCAGTCAGCTATCCCTTCCTGCTGCCCACTCCTTTATTCCAGTGGGCAGCGGTGTTCCGCTCTATCGATCTAGGCTCGGACATCATATGGCTTCTCATCTATTCTTAGTTAGCCTCCTGCTTTAGTCTTACCTACATTTGTTTACTTCACTGCTGTGATTTGAAGGTACTTAATGCTGGTTTATATATGAAAATGTTAGCATCATTCCATTATTCAGCCTTTGGTCTTTAGATAAATTTCATTACAACAGAGATCATGTGTTGTTTTTTGGCATATGCCAATGCCACTGTGGACATTACCAAAACTTTGATTGTCATAATGATACAAAATTCAAAATTCCGGCAGAATTACTCTTGACAAGTACTAGCAAAGGATTCATACTGATATATAGTTCGTCAGGCCAACATCGAAGCAAAGAGTATCCACACACGAAAGCGATGGTTTTGATACTTACAGCGTCACATGAACTTGGTGGTGAAGATCAAGAGCTTCCAGTTATTAGCTTTGAAGAAAATTGTTACTGCAACAGATATGCTTTAGTCAAGGTCAAGGTGGATTTGGGAAGGTTTATAAGGTAATAAAAGAATATCTTTGAACAATAGTAGTATGAAAATTTTTCCACTTACTTTTTATTATTTTTTACTGTATTTTTATTAAATTACTAATGGCGTGCAGACCTGCAGGGTGTGCTGGGATAGAAGAAAGAAGTTGCAATCAAAAGGCGTTTTGGCAAGATGCAGAGGAATTCAGAAATGAAGTAGTTCTGGTTGCCAAATTGCAGCACAGAAACCTTGTCCAGACTTCTTGGTTGCTGCATTTGTGGAGATTTGTACCTATGCCATTCAGGATGGTGTCCCTACTTAATTGCTGAATTCCATTTATTTTTGTTTTACCACACTATATGATGGAATTGTCTAATTCATGATTCAGAGTCTTTGCCTGGAACAAGCAGTACCTGTTTTATTGATATTCTGTGGGATGTGATCCCCTTAATTTTCAGACAATCTAAATTGTTAATACCTTTTCAACTATCTTTTACTATGTA